>NW_004624765.1:15215845-15228389 GCF_000247695.1 Heterocephalus glaber | reverse complement strand
GGGAAGCCCCTTTCTCTGGACCAGCAGCAGTGGGATGGCAGCTCAGAAGCCCCGCCCTCTGGGCTGGGAACTGTGGGACTCAGTACCTTGGTCTGGTGGTCTGGTGTCCTCTGGGTCTTTGTAGTGTGGAACCAGGTGGCTGCCTGTCTGCAGTGGGGTGATTCGGCGTGTTCTGTGCGACTCAGGACCTGTGTAGGACGTGCACAGACCTGCCTGTCTGCAGAGGGCTGATTCGGTGAATAATTGGAGTTTTTTACTAACACAGAGTTTTAACTTTCTTTTATTCTGTTTTATAAGAACAATTGGGTTAGAGGTTGCAGTAGATCTAGCTATGGATACATTTATTTTATTAAACACATACTTATTGTGTGTAAAGTATGGATACTGTGCTAAAAGCAATGAGGAGGTCATGTAAAATATGTTGTAAATCTAGCCTTTGAGGATCTTGCAAATCAATAGACAGAGAGGATGTAAGTATCAATTGCTACACAATGTCCACCTGCAAAGAGGCCACAAGGAGGTGCAAGTCAAGTTTGGTGGGAGCCCAGAGAGAGCAAGCCACTCCTTTTCTTTAGAGCAGCCTTCCTGGAGAATGAGCACAGAGATAAGACCTTCAAAGGTTTCTCAAGGGAGAACAGGGACAGAGGGTGTAATAGGGAAGGGTGAGCCGCTCCAGGGAAGACCTGGCAGGTAAGGGACCCACTCAGTTCATGCTTGGCAAGGGATCACGTGCTACTGAACTCACTCTCATTAGTTTGGTTAGATTTTTTTCCTAGTTTCAGATGAACTCAGGTAATGTCTACATCTATCAGTACACGTCCCAGACTTTCAGTATGTCCAACATTTCATACAGAAAATTATGAAATCAATTTGTTGTCTCTTCTCTTGTTCTTTTTCTCCCATTCCTCTGATTCATCTGCTCCCTCTCACTTTCCTTTCCATAAACACATACACACACACACACACAGATATTTCCCAATAGCAAAAAATAGATCTTAAATCCAACTGTAAGGAAGCAGGGCCTCCATTTCTCCCCATTAAATAACCGTCCACGTTTCAAGCTGCACACTAAATCCATTCAGAAACATCTGGAGGCAGATCCTGGTCTTGAGTCCTGGGAATAAACTCAAAAGATTTCAGGATTGGAAGCAGAGTTAAGCACTTCCTCAGCTACTGTCCTTTGCCTAGAAAAGTGACAGTTCTGTGGAATTCCACTCGTTGTCTGCTCTCATAAAAAAATATTTCTCATTTTTATAAGAACAATGAGCAGCTACTAGAGAATGTTTCTCACTGATCCAAGGCTTCACTATGAAGCTTTGTGGTTTCACCTTTTCTCTTTAACTTTCCCTTCAACTGTGGCTGCTGCAGGAAAAGAGGGGTGCAGTGTTTTTAGACTTTAACAATCTCACTTTCTTTTTTGTGCTATTGGGCAACTAAAACAGGTCCTACATACTGAGCTACATCCAGCCTACATTTATTTTTTTATTTTGAGACAGGTTCTTGCTAAATCACTAAGTTGCCCAGGCAGGGCTCCTACTTGTGATTCTCCTACCTCAGCCTCTGTATGCTCCAGAATTATAGGTGTGAGCCACCATATCCAGCATATTCTTCTTTTAAAAATTGATAGCAAATAATGGATTTGATCGCCATTTTTCACTGAATTTACCAGAAGACTGCAGTGAGGAAATTAATCAACTGCTTGATGGTCATATAAAAATACTCCTCAACTTTATGAATGTTAATTCTCTCTATAGGAACAAGCAATTTCCGCCATGCTATTGCACAAATAAATTCAAGGCCATATTTGTGAGAAACTTTATGACTAAAAGTGAAATTAGACTACAGCACCGACACAGATTCTATTAAAATATGGATAATAACTATTGTTAAAAATCACAGGATGCAACTATTTTGGACTAAGCTCCTGCACTAGGTCCCAACAGACCAGAGTAAAAAAATGGAGTCACTCAGGCTAAACCAAGCGGTTTATCTTGTCTTTCAGAACATCAGAATTAGAAAGATAACAGTTCAATTTCCCAAACAGACTAGTTTTCATTGGGAGCATAATAAAATTCCTTCTTCCTAATCCTTGCAAGTAAAGGTAACCTGACATGACCTGATATTAATTAATCAGTTCTTTCTCTATATTGTCTCCCTTCCCCAATCTACCCCACTTTACAAAGAAAAGAACTTTGAACTTTTGTTGGTTTTGTCTCTGCTTTCCTCAGCCTTTCTGTCTATAAAACCAATCTCTTCTGTAGACCCAATGGGTAACTTATTCCATTCCACAGAATGAAGTGTGTTGCCAAGTTATAGATGAAAATAAAGCTAATTAAAGTCTTTAAACAACTTGTGTAATTTGTGTGTGTGTGTAATTTTGTTCTTTGACACCATTAAAACCTCACTGATTAGTTCCAAGCTAATGTTTTCCAGCATGTGTTGTTTTTTGCTTGTTCATTGACCAAATGGTGAATGGAATCATCGCACAGAGAATTTCTGCCCTTGGAAAGAGATAGCCAACAAAATGGCAAGACTTCACCAGGCTTCAGGGGAAATTAAGCATTTGCTGAGCTCTCAGAGAAGGAAATGAACTCCAATTCCCACCCCCTTAGATTTGCTCAGGATTGGCAAGAGCTGGAAAACTTCAAAGAATAACAGAACTGTGGCTCAATTTTAGAAATACAAAGCTTTTGTAGTTACTAATTTAGCCAAATATTTATGTTTTGGTACATAGTTGAACTGCTTATCAGACCTTCAGGAATTCTTTGTTTTTCATTTTTGTGCTTTTATTTCCTTTCCTCCTCTTGCTCAAAGCAAAAAACTTTGGCAATCGAAACTAAGGATGCTTCTCCATAAAGGAACTAAGCCAGCGCAAGAGGGCTGATGCCCAGTTCCCTGCCCACTGCACTCAAACAATCATCTTCTCCTTCCCCAGCTCTCTTTTGAGAAGTGCCAGGAAGTGCAGAGATCTCTAAGGCCTCCCCAGGAGAGGAACACAAATCTTTACCCTGGTAAACATATCAAGCTTCTAGAGAGATCTTATAGTGACCTCACTTTTAAAAGGCCACAAAACTGGAGTTGGCCTTTGTATCCTGGCAAAGAGAAGCGGCGGTGAGCAGGGAGAGGTCCCAGCAACTTCCAGAGCTGGAGGGTCACAATTTTTCCTCTCTAACCATGACCAGTGGCCCAGGTCCGGCAATCTCTTTGCAGTCCTAACCTTACAGAAGTCAAGACTGTTGGGGAGATGATGCTTATTCATAAGAATGAAGGGTGGCTGGCACACTGTTCCTTACTTTTAGCAAAAACAGGGCTGAAGGAGACATTTGCACAGCCTCTGCTGAAAACTAAGCTGAGATGGTGGGTATTCCTGAGAATGGCTAAAGAATCACTGTTTCTCTTTATATCTCCAGTTGATCTCTGCTTTCCAGAGGCCTGCAGGATCAAGTTCTACATCTCCTACTAGGTTCTTTACCTCTCAGTTCTGGGGAACTGCTGAACCATGTCAGCAATCCCAGGTGGGTCCCAACAGCCCCTGTTAGCTGGGCCCTGTTTCTCCCAGGCTCCATAGTCTACAGGGATTCAAGCACATTCCAAGTCATTTCATTGCTGGGGAGGTTGGGACCCTGGAATGTCTGGAACCCACAGAGGGAAGATATCCTGCTACACTCCTCCCATCCTAACCACATCTCCCCAAAGATCTCAAAGAATGCCCCAAGTGTGATCTCATTTTCTAATAAATGTTTATTCCTATTTTCATCTCTTTTGTTGCTGATGACCTTCTTTTGCATGAATGTCACTTTGAATTTTTTCACATCAGCCTATCTCATGGCTCTGAGAATATCCCACTGGGAACCCAGAGCTCAACTACTAGTCACTCTACTAATTAGATACCATTTCAAATCTGGCACACTGAACTTTGAAATTTAACAATGAGGCAGCAAGGAAAAGTCTGTTTCAATTTTGCCCTTTGAGAGAGGAATATGTAATGTGGAACCCAGACATATGTCATACATATGTGTGTATATGTATGTGCATGAGTACTGTTATCCATATTTCATAGTGTAGTGCTGACCAGTCTTCAGGACTTCTGTTTCCTTACCTGTGAAAGAGAGACAACAACTCCATTTTACCAAGTTCTTTTGATCCTGCTATAGTGACTGGAACAGAATAGGCACTTAATAAATGTTTGTTGAGTAAATATATGGAAGGATGACTAAACATAATGTTTCTAGGCCTGTTTCCTCATCTCAAAACTTGCTACACTTAATTTACAAGTCAATTTGGAGGAATAAAGGATACCAGTGTTTAAAAATGCTTTTGGAAATGAAAAGCTAACTGTAAAAATATCAGATTCTTATTACTTATGTGACTACCACTGTAGATGACTAGGCCTGTCAAAACCTCATGTGTGTACCTGTTTTTACATATGGGCACTAGTTAATCTCCTCACACTATTCAGAGAGTAGCTCTGTCCCTCTGGCTCTTTCTATGGTTTTTGGTTCGGGCTATGTGCCTCTTTCCTGTCCCATCAAAATTATTGAACATGAATTGGATTCTTGAGATTGAAGAGTTTCTGAGCTTAATTGAATAGAAGGGATATTGTTTGGATTAAGAATACCAATATTAGCATCAAATTGCCTGATTTCTGTCCTAACTCCACAATTTTCCAAGATATTTAACTTCACTATGTTTTAATTTATCTGTAAAATTGGGACTCTAGTAGAGTCCACTTCATAGGATTGCACTGGAGGTTAAATAGGACCATATATGTGAAGCATTTATTATTATTATCATTCTCCTTTCATTAATAGAGCTTGCAAACTAGTGGAGAAGGTAGAATATAGCATATCCTGGAGAAATAACTTAAGCACTAAAAAGACTTACCATCAGCGTGCTTTGGATGCAGAGGCAGGAGACATATTTACTCGCCATCTTCACGTCCTCTGTGTTATCTCTAGTTCTTCACTGTTCCAACATCCACAGAATTTGAAAACAATACCTGAGACCACATCTGAGGAGAAGAGTCTGGTGCTTCTCATGATCATCACATAATGCCCCTGTTTGTGATCTAAATTTGTGAAGTCACATCACAATGATGACTCAAATTGAGCTTCTGGTCAAATAAGACCCCCAGGTAGGAAGAACAAATACAGTAAAAATGGCTATATTTCCAAAACTGCTATATAGATTCAATGCAATCCCAATTGAAATTCCAACAGTATATTTAACAGAACTAGAGAAAACAATCCAAAAATTCATTTGGAACCAGAAGAGACCTAGAGTAGTAAAAGCAGTTCTAGGTAACAAAGACAGGACAGGGGGTACCACAATCCCTAACTTGAAACTATACTACAAAGCCACTGTGATAAAAACAGCATGAACTGGCAAAGAAACAGACCTGAGGATCAGTGGAACAGATTAGAAGATGCAGAAACAACTCCAGACACACTCAGCCACCTCATCTTTGACAAAGGAGCCAAACACCCTCACTGGAGGAAAGATAGCCTCTTTAATAAATGGTGTTGGAAAAATTGGATTTCAAAGTGCCAAAGATTAAAACTAGACCCATATCTTTCACCATGCACTAAACTTAAATAGAAGTGGATCAAAGGTCTAAATATTAAAACAGAAATGCTGAACCAGCTGGAACAGAGGTTAGGTAGAACCCTTGAAGGCATTAGCATAGGAAAAGACTTTATGAACAAAACCTCAGTAGCATGGGAACTAGCACAAAGAATCAACAACTATGATCTCATCTTATTAAAAAAGCGTCTGCACTAAAAGAGAAATCACCAACAGAGCTAAGAGACAACCTACAATGTGGAAAAAATTTTTACCAGCTGTTCCTCAGACAAAGGACTGCTATCTAGAATATATGAAGAACTTTAAAAAATCAGACCTCCAATTCAAAAATGGGCATCTGAAATGAACAGACATTTCTCAGATAACGAAGTAAAAGCAGCAAATAAATATATGAAAAAATGTTCAACATCACTTGTCATTTGAGAGATGCAGACGAAAACAGTACTGAGATTTCACCTCACCCCGGAAAGAATGGCTGCTATCATGAAATCAACCAATAACAAATTTTGGCAAGGTTGTGGGGAAAAAGGAACCCTTTTCCATTGTTGGTGGAAGTGCAGAGTAGTGCAACCACTGTGGAAATCATTGTGGAGACACCTAAAAAAAACTAGGATTAGAGGTCCCATTTGACTCAGCTATTCCCATGCTGGGTATCTTCCCAAAAGAATTAAAAGAATCACACCACAACAATACATGGATAACCATGTTTATAGCAGCACAGTTTGTAATAGCTAAAACTTGGAAACAGCTCAATTGCCCATCAACTGGTGACTGGATAAAAAAGATGTGTTTTTTTCTTTTTTTTATAAAATGAAGTACTACTCAGCCATAATGAATGAGAAACTAGAGACATTTATAGTTAAATGGATGCACATTGAGGCAATCCTCTTAAATGTAATAAATAGGACAGACATGTATAAATACCAAATAGTTTTTCTCGTGTGAGAAACTGAAAGTGTAAACAAGAATCAAAATATAAAATAGATAATATGAAATAGGGAAAAAAGGTCTGAAGTGGAAGGGGAAGGAGGAGTGGGAAGCGTTGGGGAAAGGAAAGAAGGGAAAGGAATAAATATGAGACAAGGACAAAACAGAAACAAAGTCTTTGTAAACAAGAAGAGGTGTAAGGGTTGAAGGAAGGCAAAGGAATGGGGAAAAAAATAAGAACCAAGACATATCATGTAAAGGCACAAATTCCCAATGATGAGTGTCATCATATTTTATACCTGAAATGTACCAATAAACTTAATGAATAATAAAAAAAAATCCCTCTGTCCTTTCTACATCAACTACTTCCAAGTTACATGTTCTTCATCCCATATTCCTAGATTTCATTCTTGGACCTAAAAACAAGACTTTGCAGTTATTCTTATTACATATCATGCTGTTAGCTTTGGCACAGCATTGCAGCATGCCAAGATAATTTTGAATCTTCATTCTGTCAACTATTTTATGTCTTCCTTATATTCCTTTCAGACTGTATCACCAACACATTTGATCAGCATACCTACCACATCTACATTCAAGACCCTGACTAAATGTTGCCAAAAACAAGGCTGAGAGAATAGCCCAGAAGCTCAGTGGCAGAACTGTCTACCTTCTTAAACATGTCCACTAGTCCTTTGGAGTATGACTGTTCATACAGCTTTGAATCCAGTGAGTGGTACGCTGATTTCACTATTTTATTCAGAGTGACTTATTAATGGACTGCTGATGTCGCTCACTTGGTCTATGATATTGTCAGATATGATTTTATTTTAACTTTTCCTGTAGTGCTGGTATCTCTTTTAAATTTAATGAAGATATAAATTTCTACATTGATAGCATCCATAAAGAACCTGTGTTTGTCAACTTTTGCATTGCTGGGCAAAAATACTTGACACTCACAATTTAAAAGGGGAGAAGTGTGTTTGGCTCATGGTTTCGGAGGATTTAGCTCATAATAGGGTATCTCCAAGGCAGGAACATCATGGTGGAAGGATGTGGGAGCAAAGCTGTTTACTTCATGGTGGTCAGGAAGCAGAGCAGGGGAACAGTACCAGAGAGAAATGGGCCAGGAACCAGACACAATACCCAAAGTCATGCTTTCATGACCCACCTGGACACACCCAGAAGTGTGTTTTACTAATTGCCTAAGCATCTTTTCATGGAGTCAAATTGATAATCACCATTAACTGTCATGGGACCAAACAGACATCATTTAATCAATGACAAGAATAAATGATACCATTTATTTGGGTATTTATCTGCTTTTTAAAAAATCTCCCAACTCACAAAGACTTAGTATAATAAAAGTTGATTTCTCACTCACATGAAGTCACATGTAGTATTCTTGATTGTCAGCCCACCTTCCATGTACCATTCAGGAAATCTAAGTTTTTCTGTTGTGTGGCTTCACTTTCCTCTTGGTCCTTGAAATTTTATTCATTCAGCAGTTAATGGAGAAAAAGAATGGTTCCATGTGAAGTGTTTTTGTAGTTCAAGCTTGGGACTAGTGCATATCAGTACCATGATCACGTCCACAAGCAGAGGACATGGAGTTTATCTGTGCATCAAAAAGAGGAAGGGAAAATCAAGGTTGGTCTAAAACAGATAGCAAACATAGTTTAGGTATGATCTACATGCTATTCCAAATCAAGTATGGCATAAAACTTGACAGTAGGATGATTTGATACATCAAAATTTATAAGCCTTGAGTTCTGATTCCAAGCCCACCAATTAATAGGCAAATGTATCCTTGAATGAGTCACAGGATAATAATATTGCTAGGTCATGAGAGTAGCAAGTATCCTTGTCCATTTTGTCCATTACTGAATCCCCAGCCATATCCCCAAACTTGATACATAATAGGTACAATAAATATTTGTTCCATTGTTGTGGAAATAAATCAGTAAACTTTCTTGACTTGTTTCCTTATCTCTAAATTTTCTCCATTTACTTTATAGGTTGTTGTTGTTGACCAAGAATTCAGATAACTGAGTTGAGAAAAAAAAAGAAAATTACAGGTTGCTGGGTATTTAGCTCAGTGGTTACAGTGCCTTCCTCGCAAGCGCGAGGTCCCGAGTTCAATCCCTGATACCAAAAAAAAAGAAAAGAAAAAACAAAAAGAAAGTTACATGTATTTTGGGTTAATTGGGATTGGAAATTGGAAAACCACAGATTCTAATAGTCTTGAAAATGTGCTCCAGAATTTCACAAAATGGTAGCTATATTTATAATTTTAAACTGTAGTGGGGCAGGGGCATGTGTAAGGAAAGACATCATTTGTTAGCCAGGAATTATGACTGGTGTGGGCAAATACTAAACTATCTTATAAAAAAGGGATTGGATGTAGTCTCAGTCTCTAAATAGTTTACCGGAAGGGGTGCTTGTACAGAAAGTCAGCAGAGACTAGCAAACAATTGTTCAGGAAACTGTTGTTTGGCCCAGCCCGGAGGTTAGCTCACATATGGGAGTAGGCAGGCCTGGAGCCTAGTTCAGTGGTTCAGTTGCAGATGTGCCTGAGATCTGATCGACACTTGTCTCCTAACTCCGTTTGAAGGGCCCCAAACCAATCCTGCTCCATTTTGTTTGGCTTTTTGCTCAATAGTGTGAAGATCAAATGAGACTATAGTTATAAAAATGCCTTCAAAACTGAAAGTCCTTGAAAAAAAAAGAGAATAATTACAGCCATGCTCTGCATAACATTTCAATCAATAATTGCCTAAATGAAGACAGTAGTTTCATGAGATTATAGTGGAACTGAAAAATTCCCATCACTCAGTGACATTATAATGTCCTGCTGTAGCACATTATTTACATGTTTATGGTAAGGCTGCTGTGAACTTACCTAATGTGCTGCCAGTAGTGTAAAGCATAGTATATACAATTATATACAGTACAGAAGACTTGAAAATTTTACCATTGTTTTAGAGTACTCAAAAAAAAATCTTACTGTAAAACAGTATACTGTGTTACACTGACAGCAGCTGTGCACATCTTGTGTATACTGTTTCTTAATTGTTATTTTCTGTTGTGCTTGATTTAATCTCATGTTGTTTCATTCATTATGACTCTAGGAGCAATATGTCATGATATATACTTACATGTGTGTGCATGTGTGTATATAATAACCTAGGTGAGTGAAACAGGCTATCCTATCTAGGTTTATGTAAAAAACCTCTATAAACTTTTAAAGACAAAACAACCCAACAATGCATTTCTGAGACAATATCACTGTCATCAAATGACATAATGACTGCATTGTTCACAATTAGAGTTCCACTCATACCCATTTGGGTCGCAGAAAATAAACAAGCTCCAAAATCCATTCAGGATAAATCTTGTCCCATACATGTTGAATTCAATGACTTCATGTGTCATCACCGATATCCCTTTCATAATTTAAGAAGTAGGCACTGTGTCTCTGTTGGGGTCAGAATATGCACTAAGATTTGGAATAGTAGAAGGATTGACAGAATCCATCCTAAAATAGATTAAAACACAAGTTCTTAGTTGATGATCCATCTGTTGGTCCTATATACTGGATGGTACTTGTCTAATTTAATAGGAATATTAAAGAAAAATTAAGAATCTTTATTGAAACTAGTAGAAAATGTATTTAATTGGAAGCCAGATTATAGATGACTTTAAATGCAAGGACAGTGAATTCAGACTTTATTCTATAGGCAACATGGGGCCACTAACAGTTGTTAAGCCAGGAAATCACATTGTCAAAGTGGTGTTTTGAAAGAACTATCTGAAAGATGTTATCTTAGGCTACTCTGAGGAAGGGGCATAAAAGGGCTACTGTGGAAGTAAGCAAGAAGTTCCAAGCGGTTAATCTAATAGTGTGGAGGGGCAAAAACCATAAAGGATGGAGGAAAGCTTTTTTGTTGTTGTTGTTGTTTTTGTTTTTTAGTACCTGAGATTGAACTCAGGACCTTGAGCTTGCAAGCGGGTGGCAGCACCTTTGCCTAAAACTCCAGCCCTGGAGGAAAGTATTTCTAATTCTGATAATATGGCAGCCCAACACAACTCCTTTTTCAGGTACATCTAGGATTGTAGGATAAAATATAACAAACATTTTTAAGTGAAACTAAGATAACAAGAATGAAAGAGAAATCACAGGAGGAACAAGGAAACAAAGTAAGTTAGTATATGAACTGATCCTCCACTTGCCCTCCAAACTGTAGTCAGAGATCTTCGTAAGCCATGGAATTTGAGTTTTAATAACTATGAAAGATAAGACTCTAACCTTGCACAACATGACAATGGAAATGAGACTCCCATCTAAATTCAATACCCTTGTAGTCCTTACTCCTGAGGGAGAATATGAACTAAAAAAATAATTCTTCAACCAACATAGCATGATGATATGGAAACTCATTTGTTTCTCTTTGTGGAAAAAAAACCACCTCTCCCAGTGATTTGAAAGCCTGTATCTTGTCTACATACACATTTTGTTTTAAAAATTACTCCAGTGGAATGGTTCAGTAATCTCCAAGCCAAGAAATTTTAATGTAAAAACTGGTCCCTGGCCAATAATATTTTGGAGTGGCTGGCAGAAGCAATTATAAAAACACTCCAGAGACACATTCCACAATCCAGAGTACAAGGTAGTTTCACAAGAACACACCAGCCCCACACAAGATGAGCTCACAATAAAAGAAATGACAAAACACTGAAGGAAATAATTCATTGTGTCCAAAAATCAGTACATGTTACAGACAGCAGAATTCATCAGCACCACCTCTTACCTCCCAAAGAATTGAGGTGCTAGAACAACAATCTGAAAGGGAATATAAAGTAAGCATGTTTAGGGTAATTAAAGACATGATAGAAGGAAAGAAACCCACAAAAACTCACAGGATGCCATAACCAAAAAAGGGCAGTTATTTAAAAGAAATAGAAAATAGAAAATCTAGAAATAAAATGCATAGTCAAAAATACAAGAGATTTACTAAACAGAAGATTAAATATAGGTGAAGAATTACTGAATGAGGAGACCAGCTAAAGCAACATAGCATAACATATCCCAGCAAAATCAAGATACGGAGAATTTAGAAGTTAAGATAGGAAAAAAAAATAGCATGAGAAGGCTCAATTAAGTAAATGGATTCCTAAATATGAAGGAGAGAGAATAGAAAATGGAGGCAGTATTAGAAAAGGTAATGCTCAGAAACTTCTCCTTGATGAAAAACTTGAATATTTCTCGTGGTGAAGAAACGCAATAACTCTGAACAGCATATATAAATATTGTCAAGGGCCATGCCTTCAGTGAGGTACCTACCAAAGCACTATCATTCTGGCTCTTTAGGGGATGAAGGCCAGTTTTAAAGTCATCTTGATATAGTTGTCAGTCACGTGAGATGCCATTGGCCACTGGTTGGTATTGTTTAGCTTTGTTCTTTAGGGGATGGAGAATGCTACTCATTTTGCCTACCTATAAGAAAAATATATGATTTCTCTTTGAAGTCTGTGAGACATGAAAGGAAGATGAGGGATCATATTGCTCAGCAGCTTCATTTCATGATGGATCCACTTGAATGACGCAAAATGTGAAGCAGCCTGAGAAGCAGAGGGAGCCAGGGGTGCACATCCTGTGTGGACATCTTTTCATAGCTCTCTACTCATTGAGACACAGGTGTGTAAACAAAGATATTTAAATAGGCACTCACTGGCCTGTTGACTCCATTAATAGATTCTTGAACTTTGTCCTGTGTGTTCAGATATAATGCAATTATTCTCTCCATTGAGGGGGGTGTTTGGTTTGGGTTTTTGTCATCAGTGGTGATGGTTTTAAAGCAGAAAGTAGTCATTAGCTCTGTTTCTTTTCCTCCACTAGATGCACAATGGGGAGGACTTACATTCCCATTTACCATGGAAGGCACTGTATGCAGAAAGCTGTATCCTCCAACCTCTGGACAAGAATGTTTCCTTTACCACAGTATCATATCTGGTTCTCTCTCTCTCTCTGTCT
>NW_004624765.1:15130731-15215745 GCF_000247695.1 Heterocephalus glaber | reverse complement strand
TCTCTCTCTCTCTCTCTCTCTCTCTCTCTCTCTCCTCTCCCTCCCTCCCTCCCCCTTCTATTTTATTTTTTTGGTACCAGGGTTTGAACTCTGGACCTTGTGCTTACAAGGCAGGTGGTGGAACCACTGAGCTAAATCCCCAGCCCTTTTCCTTCTATTTTAGACAGTGTAATTGTTCAGCTTTCCTCAAACTTGAAATCCTCTTGCCTTGGCCTCCCAAGCAACTCGGATTACCATTATGTGCCACCACACCCAACTCCACTCCATTCTTTATGAGTAGCTCTTATAGAGTTCTGGGTAGTGTTTTGATGGTTTATTTTCTTGGAGGACCGCCCCCCCCCAGGAATGTCAGCATTACACAAAAGATACTCATCAACATCTGTTATGGCTTGTGTCTAGATGTTCCCCCAAAGCCTCATGCAGTCATAGGTGAGGGTTTTTCAGAGGTGGCTGAATCTACAGTATGTGATGCTGGGAATAAGGGTGTGGGATTACCAAATTAGTCACTGATTGGCTTGGCACTGCTCTAATCCTGGTAGCCTAGGTGGAGTATGAAAGGGGCAGAAAGAAGCTGCTGAACAAGCTTGCTTGCTCTCAACTGCCTGCTTGCCATGGACTATTTCTTCTCTGCCATGCCACCCTGCCTTGGAGTCATGACTATGGACTGAAATCTCTACAAACTGTGAGCCAAATAAACCTTTCCTCCTTTAACTTTGGGTGTTGGGTATTTGGTCTCAGCAACGAGAAAAGTAACTAAGACAACATCCCCAAGATATTTCTCCTTAGGCTACTGCTCAAGGACTCTATCAAACCCCTTGTAGTATGTACCCTAGCCTTTTCAGAAGGCCAAAAAGAACTTCTGGGTGTGTGCAGAACTCGCTCAGGTGGGAGACTCTCCTCTAAGTACCATGCTGCCAGAAGAGAGAAGCAGCGCACACTTCTGAACACTGGTTTGCTTCAAATGATATTCCCTGATTATATGAAAGTTTCATCTGGGGTAGGGACTTATTATATAACCTGCCTATATCCCTAGTACCATTTAATCCCCAGTGGCCACAAAAGTTCCCAATTCAACAATAAAGCCCCTTATAGAAATCGGACAATATACACTCATAAACTGAATCCCAAGGCAATCTTAGTACTTGGAATAAGTGTATACATTTATTTCTGCTAAGATCAAATTCTACTGAGACACACACACACACACACATACAAACACACAGTGGACACACAAACACACACACCCACACAATGGTCTGCAGGAGAGGGAGAAAGAAACATCATTCCTCTAGGAATGTTTGACTGTTATCCAAATAAGTGTGATGCATGATACACACACACTCACCAGATCATATGCATGTGGTATTACCACCCAAGTTTAAGTTTCAAGGTTTACCTCAACATTTTGCCAATCCAAACTCAGTTATTCAAATATACTGAATGGTGCTTGTTAATGTGCAGTGGCTTTTTTCCATCAAAGTCCCCCAAACAGACTGATGTGTGTGAAATTTGAATTGTATGCTGTGAGGAGGTGATGTATCAATATCAAGGCACTTCAAAGAGATACACTTGAGTTGCATCTACTTAGCACCAAATATCTTAATGAAAATTGAAAGCAGTGAATCTCAAACACATATCCAGATGGTTGGCATTATACAAAGAGTCTTGGGTGGTACAATGTGAAAAACAAAATGAATAAACTCCCTTGCGAATTTTGGAAAGAAATGCAAATCTGGCAGCTTGGCTATGAGTTTAAGAATTAACTCTTTATAGGAAATGTTTGAGTTTGAACACCTTTGGCACTCAAAGAAATTAAATATGTGTCTGTTTTCTGTATGAGACTCTTTTCACCCTGTGGAGACTCAGGAATAATTTGTTTTTCTGTGTGATAACTACCTTTCCCTCTGCAAAGCCCTGGTTTTGTTCCTGTTGCATATCTGCAGCCCCTTAAGTTTTACTATAATTTGTTAATGTAAATAATTTTATATAATATGTGCTATGTATATTTTATGATTCCAAAAATAATATATGTTACATTATATGAATTAAATTTTATATACTCACATAAGTTATATGTAATAATTATAATATGTAATTTGACATCATTTATCTGACATTATTAAGTATTCAATATGGCATCACTGTGGGGATAAGAAGATATGCAAAATATATCCACAATGTGAAGAAGACTACAATTTTATCAGAGAGGATTTGGGGGATTAGGGAACACTTTTGTGGTTTCTAGGAACAGATCATTTTCTCCCAAAACACACACATGCTCTTTTTTTTAAAAGTTTTATTACATGTTTTCAGTACATAGTGATTATATTCATCCTGAGTAGTTGGTACATGTGCATAACACATCTTAATTCTTTTTACTTTCCCTTCTTCCCTCCCCTATTCCTCCATCTCTAGATCCCTTTCCCATTTTCACATGATCTATCTCCCTGATTTCTATTATTCATCCTTTATTTTTCTCTTTAAGTTATTTATACTTTGTGTTTCTCATGTAAGACAAACCATGTGTTATTTAAGCTGTGTGTCTGATTTATTACACTTAACATTACAGTCTCAAGGAGCATCCATTTTCCTACAAATAACTCAAGTTTATCCTTTATGGTACTTGTCCCATTTAGTGCTTGGCTCCATGGAGGGGTTACTAGGATGGGGCTCTCAGAGAGGAACTACTGGGATGCCCGGTGGTGGTGGGGTTGGTGCCAGCAGAAAGAAAAAGGCGACACCTCTGTGCCCTGAGGCATAAGCCTTTCTCCAGGGCAGGTCCCCAGAGGGGCAGTCAATGTTGCCCAGCCTCCACTGTGTCAGGAGGGTAATCTGTCAAGTTTCAGAGGCCTATTTTACAGCAACACACCACACTGTTCTCTTCAAAGCCAGTTTTATCAGTGCTGAAATGTAATTTTGATCTTGTTCACCACACCTTCCTCTCTCTCTTTGGGTTCAGAACTCAGGTGAAGAGACAAACAGTGTAATGTACTGAAGTCCTCTGCAATCCCTTGCCACATAATGAGACAGATGATAGGTATTCAAAACACAAAGGTACCATGAGTGTGGGTGTGGAACTTAGTACTGAGTTCCACAGTACTAAGCTCTGCCTCTAGCAGAGAAGAACTGACCTCTGTCAAGAGAGTTGCAGAGATTCACGGTTGGAACCACCTCCATGCTTCTTGGTAAATTCAGTTATTGACTGGATGAATTTGAATTAGACTGTTTGTTACTTGTCATCGTGAGATAGAAATAAATCATATGATTGTGTGGTGTTGCTTGAAGGAAAGAACCAGTGGGGAAAACAAAAATTCATGAGAAATAAAATTGGAGAGGTAGTTTTGGGACAAAAGTGGAGGCCAGTCTTAGTTGGGCTGCTATAGTAAAACACCTTAAACTGTGTAATATATAAACAACATAAATTTATTGCTCACACTTCTGGAGGCTGAGAAGTAAATCCAACATCAAGGTACCAGCAGGTTCAGGTCTGGCAAGGTCCTCTTCCTCATACAAGGCATCTTCTAAATGATCTCACATGGCATTTAGGTCCCTTTAAGTTTCTTTTACAAGTGTATTAATCTCATTCATGAGGGCTGAGCCCTCATGATATAATTACTTCCCAAAAGCCCTCACAGTCACATTAGGGATTCAATTTCAATATATTAATTGGGGGGGCACCAACATTCAGACCATAATAGGTACCAAATGCATTTTTAAGGTTTAGACAGTGGGCATCCATTGAAAGCATTTAATTAGGAAAGTGACCAGCATAAATGTGTGCTTCAGCATGTCAGCTCAGCAGGGTTAGACTGGAAGCAGAGAGGCCTGTAAGTAAGATGGAAAGGTGCCTGATCTTGAACTAGAAGAACATAAGTGGGAATAAAAAGGAAAGAACAAACAGAAAATATGTATATCTGCAACAAAATTGATAACATTTAGCTACTAATCAGACATAGAATAAAATAGTGGAAGAATTACAGATTCTGTCAATGTTTTGACCTAATATGATTAGCAAGATTTTGAATAATAGAAATTATAATAAATAAATGTTTAGACATGTATCCAGACAGTGGATGAATTTAACCCTGAATCCATTGAGATGAACATTCAACATATCAGGAAGCTGGTAAAACTAAGCTGGAAAAAGGGGGTCTCAAAAATAAGTCACAAAGAAGGGAGAATGAAAGCCAGGAGACTGAGTGAATTCACCCAGATAATGTATAGAAGAAGGGATGGAGAAAATGGTGAAGGGTGCATTCTTAGGAAAAACTTCCATTTGGAATTGGAAAAGAAGATGATATGGAAGACAAGAATAAAAGGAGGAATAAGAAAAGGACATTGCCAGGGAAGCCAACCAAAGGAAGTGAGGACTTCACAGAGGCAGAGTGGGGTTAACAATGAACAGAGGAACAGGGTCAATCATATCAAGCAAAATGAGAGTAAATCAAAGCACCATATTGGTAACTGAAAAATTATTTTGGAGCCGTAAAAGCTTAAGTCAAACTGAAAGGATTAAGAAGAGGATGGTCTGTGTCAGAATAAAAGCAAAAGACAAGATGAGTCTTTCTGACTGTCTTTTTTTTTTTCTTTTCTTTTCTTTTTTAGTAAGGTCTCATTGAGTTTCTCGGTCTGGGCTGGTCTTAAACTTATGATCCTTCTACCTCAGCCTTCCAGAGTGCTGAGAATATAGGTGTGTGCCACCATGTCTGGCTGACAAGATGACCCTTTAAAGATATTCCCTGGTGAAGAGAAAGAATGTGGAAACTTGCTTGAGCAGGAGGCAGACTGGAAGAGAAGTGTTTTTATGTGTTGGGTTAGTCAGGGGTCTGCATGAGTACAGGCAGCAAGATCTAGTACTGGAGTTAAGAAGAGGGGGAGAAGGAGAATAAGTGGAAACTGAGAGAACAGAGATCCAAGGAGGTAGAAGTAGCTATAGTCAGGAGACTCCAGTGGTAAGTTAGCTATGAAGGAGGCAGAGGCTGTGAAAGGACTGAGTGGAGTCTGGAGTGGCAGAACCACAGACATCTAGGGTGGACAAAATGGAATGCGGGGAGAAGAGGGAGGTAGACCAGAAGCCAGAAGTGACAGAGCTCGGGCAGGTAGTTTGGGAGAGGCAGGTAGAAATCTGGAAGGATTGCTTGGTGCTCTTTGATTCTTTTAGATATCATTCTGATCTAGTGTTTCTGCATGTTTGACTTGTATTCAGTGTCAGGCACTGTGGATGTTGTTAAGACAGACAGAGAAGGAAGCAGGATGGGGTTGAACTCCGCTTGGCATAGCAGCTTTCCTTTGTTCCATACGATCTCAGTCTGGAAGTCTCTCCTAACTGCCCCTATGCTGACATACAAAAATCTAACCAATCAAGAAAGCCAAATGTCTACTTTAATCCAGAAATTACCTTCTGTATTGATATTTAACAACTTATGCTGTTCCTAATTATGGGATTAACCAGTCAATGTTTTATTTTTTTAATTCTAAAAGATGAGTAAGGCCCCAAAATTTATAAGTAGACTAATCCACACTGCTAGTTTCTGTGTATCTTCAAAAATCAGGAATGGCAGAGAGAAGACAGTTTTGAGATATGATCTGTTCTGAGTCTTAGTGCCCTAAATCTGGGCTTTTCCAGAGCTTAAATCAAAGTGCATTGCTCATGTTACGACTTGCAAAGCCTCCTGCTGATAGTACAGCCCTTCTTCCTCCTTCCTTGTTTTGTTTCCCATGGCTTCGGTTATCTCTGGTCAACTGCAGTATGAAAATACTAAATAAAAATTTCTAGAAATAAACAATTCATAGGTTTTAAATTGCACCCTACTCTGTGTGGTGTGGGGAAATGTCATACTGTCCAGCTCCACTCCATTCGAATGGGAATTATTCCACAATTTCTATACTAAGTATCCACTAGTCATTTAGTAACCAACATGTTATTGAATCAACTGGAAATCTCAGGCCATGTGTTAAGTAATCCTTATTTTACTTAATAATGGCCTGTGTTAAATGATCCTTATTTTGCTTAATAATGAATGGCCTCATTCTGGGTGCAGTGGCATACCTCTATAATTGCAGCTACTCGGTAATTCTAGCTACTCCGTATGTTGAAGCAGGGGCATCACAAGTTCAAGGCCAGCCTGGACAATATAGTAAGAACTTTCTTCCAAACAGTAATAATAACAATAGCCATAAAGTGCAAATGTAGTGGTTGCTGCAAAGAAGCCATAAAGTGCTTCCTTTAATCAAAAAAAGAAAATATATTTTCAGAGGGAGAAGAGAGATTATATTTACATAACTTTTAATACAGTATATTATTACCATTGTTCTATTTTATTATTGTTGTTCTTAATACCTTACTGTGCCTAATTTATAAATTAAACTTTATTATAGTTATGTACATATAAGAAAACGACAGTCATCTATGTATAGCGCTTGGTTTCAGGCATCTACTAGGTTTGTTGGAATGTACACCCCATAGCTAAGGAGTGCTAATGTACCTGTTTGTCTTATGATGATGAAAGAATTGAGAAGCTGATGTCCCTGAAGGATGGGCTTGGCAGGAGTCTCTGTTTCTCTGCCCCATTGCCTGGTCTGACTGGAAACACAGAAGGGTTGCTTAATGTTCTGTATTTCTTTTAGTTATTTTACTGCTCTTCTATCATTTCTGGATGTTTGATATGTATTTAGTGTCAGACAGTGGATATTGTGAGAAAGAGAGAAAGAATCAAGATGGAGTTGAATCCTGGTTTGGGTCAGGCCTTCCCTGGGAACCAGACAGCCTCCAGAACTGAAGCTCAGTGTCCGTGTCCGAGCTGGTAATTGCTCCTGGAGCCGCTCCACAGCCCATGGCCTCTGGTGTCACACTGTGGGTGTTTCTGCTCTATGGTGCTCTGGGAATCCTGGTCCAGAAGCTTCAAGCCCAGGGCTGCCGTGTAGGGGCATAAATCCCCTATCCAAATCTCCTTGCAGAGGGCTGGACTGGGCACCAGCAGCTTTTGTTCTGTCTTACCAGGAGCTCGTATCTCTGCTATATCCATGGATGACCTTGCTTCCAGTAGGCAGCGGATAATTTCCCATACCTTAGGCATCACTCACAGGTCCCCTAAGTATTGTTCCTCTCTTCCACCTTTGTCTTCAGATCTCAAGGTAATGGAGAGTGTGCTTTTTTTTCTTTTTTTTTTTTAAGATTTACTGTTCCTTTGTTTTTCTTTTTTTAACAAATATTTTATAATATATTTTGTCAGTGCCTATTAATTTTACAAAATATTGTGTTTTAATACATATATTTTGGTAATATGCATCTCATTTATTTCCTTTCTCTTATTTAATAATAGTCTCCCTTCTACTGTTGTGCCATCTTTTTTTAGCTTTTATGTATTAGGGAAAGTATGCAAAACTTGTCTTTCTGACTCTGACTTTTCACTTAACAAGATGATCTCCAGTTCCATCCATTTCCCTGCACATGATGTAATTTCATTCTTTACACATGAATAATACTCCATTGTGTACATATACCACATTTTCTTTATCCATTCATCTGTTGATGAGCCCCTAGGCTGGATCCATATCTTGGCTCTAGTAAATTGTGCTACAGTAAACAGGGTATGCAGATATCCCTATGGTATGCTCACTGTAATTCCTTAAGGTAAATTCCAAGGAATGCAGCAAACAGTAGATCTATTTTTGAAGAACCACCATATTAATTTCCATAGTGGTTGTGCTAATTTACAACCCCACCAGCAGTGTAGAACCCTAGCCTCATCCAGCATTCATTGTTTTTTGTATTCTTGATCATGGTTATTCTGACTGGGGTGAAATGGAATTTCAGGTAGTTTTGATATGCATTACAACAATGGCTAAAGAGATTAAAATTTTTTTTCATATATTTATTAGCCATTTTTGCTTCTTTTGAGAATGTCTGTTCAATTCATTTGCCCATTTATTAATTGGGCCATTTGATTTTTTGGTGGTTTTCAAGTTCTTTACATATTCTAGATATTAATCTTTTGTCTGAAGAGTAGCTGGAAAAGATTTTTCCCAATTTTGTAGGACCCTACTTCATCCATTAGTTGTTTCTCTTGATGTGCAGAAACTTCTAATTTGATGGAGTCCTATTTGTTGATTTGTGTTACTATTTCCTATGGTATTGAAGTCCAGTTCCAGAAGTCTTTATCTTTGTCTATGGGTTCAAGTATGTCCCTTATGTTTTCTTTTAGCAGTTTCAAGTTTTCATGTTTTATAACTAGGTCTTCTATTCATTTTGAATTGAGTTTTGTATAGCATGACAGGTAGGTATTTAGTCTCAACTTTATATATATGAATTTTCAGTTTTCCCAGTACCATTTGTCAAAGAGGCTGTCTTTTCTCCAATGCATATTTTTTGCTCCTTTGTCCAGAGGCAAATGGTGATAGTTGCATAGGTTTGTTTCTGTACCCTCTATTCTGCTCCATTGGTCTATATGTCTATTTTTGTGTTGAAGCCATGCTGGTTTTGTTCCTATGGCTTTGCAGTATAATTTGAAATTGAGTATTGTGATGCTTCTAACCTGCTCTTTTTGCTTAGTTATTCTTGGTCTTTTTTTGTTTCCATATGAATTTTAGGATTGTTTTTTCTAGTTTTGTGAAGAATGGCATTGGAATTTTGATGGAGATCACACTGAATCTGTTAATCATCTTTGGTAATATGGCCATTTTAACAATATTAATTCTGCTAATACATGAACATGGGAGGTCTTCCATCATCTGGTGTCTTCAGTTTCTTCCTTCAATGTAGAGGTCTTTCACCTCCTTGGTTAGGTCGATCCCTAGGTTTTTTGTTTTGTTTTGTTTCTGAAGCTATTGTAAATGGAATTGTTTTCCTGATTTATTTATCAGATCATTCATTTTTGGTGTATAGATAAGCTACTGAATTTTTAATGTTGACTTTGTATTCTCTCTCTGGTTTTGTTAGAAATGAAAGTTAATGGTAACTTTTCCAGGAGGCAGCACCCTAAAGATGGAGTCAGTCTGCATGAGAGGCTGAGGCAGGAAGAAGGGACAACTTTTCCTAGGGTGGCTTGTGCCATGCTGACCTTCCAACTCTTCCCTGTGTCCCCCTCAGAGCAGAATTCCCTCCTGGATGTAGGCATGCCCTCGGTGGGCTGCCTGCCAAGGCCTTCTCTCTTTTATCCACACTTCATGACTTGTGCCCTGTGTCAAGATTCTCCCAGGTGAGAGCAGAAAGAACAGAGGTTAGACAGGTAGATAGTGAAACCATGTCCCTGGGTTTTCACCCTATCTGTGCCACTCATCAGCTGGGTGACACTGGGCAAGTCACTGGGCTTCTCTGTCCTTTGTGTTCCTCCTCTGTAGAAAAGGAGCAATAATATTTCTCTATGTTGGTTCTTTTAGGGGGGAGGAATAATGAGGTATTTGTGCACAAAGTGCCAAGTATCAGTCATTACTTGAAAACTCACCACCCAAAGGTGTTAAAAGTGGTAACTCTTGTGTGTTGTTTCTGTGATTTTTGTACTTTAATTCAAACCTCACAGAAAAGTCAAAGGAATTAACACCAAATGTTAAAACTATGATGATAAGAAGAGCCTAGAGATCTTCCCATCACCCTAAAATCTTACTATGCAACTGCTGAAAATAATGGCTTTCCTGGACAGCTATTCTCTGAGATAATGCTTCCTTTGAATCTAGGAGAATGATTACTTAAGAAACACCACAGAGCAAAGATTTTATTCTTCCAGGGAACAAGCTGATCAGGGATAAAACAGGCTCAAAGTCATTCTCTACACACTAAGTACTGTAGCACAGAGGGTTTGCTATTCTTTTTTCAGATTTTATTTTCCCCCATCCTAGATTTAGGAAAAATAGGTTAGTAGCCAAGGATGTCCATAACATCACAAATATACTAAAGAATATCACCAAAAATAGGAAGTTATTAACCCAGACTCAGATAATTTACTTCCTAATAGTCACTCCAAAATCTCCAATGTATCTGACTAAAATTCACTCATTAGGAAGGTTAAATAAAATTCATGGGAGGACATTAATTTGGAATGAGCTTCTGCATTAGGTCCCAACAGACCAATCCAAAATGAAGTCACTCATGCCAAGTTTCTATGTCATCAAACTGTGACGTAGGCTGTTTACACAAAAGAGTTGGTCTTCCAAGATAAAGGAGAAAGAAGATAGTCAAATCCCTAAACAGACCAGTTTTCTGAAAGAACAGCAGAATCACAGCAACCAATCCCAAAGGGCCTGGTCACTCTGAGCCGGAATAGCAAGGAAGCCCCCTCTGTTCTTAAACCTACACAAGGAAAGTTATTTGACTTTAACCAATCTGCTTTTTGCACCATGCTGTTCCATTTACTGTGCCAGCTACCTTTTGTAGACTGAAAGCTGTCTGATTCATGAATTGCTAAGAAAAGTCAATTTGATCTTTTAAAACTTACTTTGTTAAAATTTTGTTCTTTGGCAGGAATAAAAAGCAAAGAGGGGTTTGGAGAGTGACAAACTAATGAGTAGAAGCTAAGTCACAGGTTCTGTGACATTCTGCACCCTGTACAAGTTTCCGCCATCAGATTCTGAATTCATGAATGGATCTTTGGTGACTACTACTACTGCTGCTCAGCTGTTCAAGTTCTGCACTTTCTTCTGCTCTTGAGAAGATTTCCTACCAATCTTGACGAGAGGCAATAGTTTCTTCTCAGAGTGTGGAAGAAGACACACTTCCTCAGCCTCCTTTGCAGCTGGGGTTCAGAACATGCTTGAGGCCCTGCCAGACAGATGCACCCACTAGTACCTTTAGCTCGGGGTCCGAAGAAGCAGAGAAGTCCCCTCCTAGGGTTTGGAGGCTGCTGGCTCAACACTGCAGACTTTCTAGCGGCTCAGAAGCAACAGCTATGGACATGACTGCTCACTCCAGGGAGGAGCCTGGCATCCAAGGTCATCCTCACTAGGTGGTTCTGGAGCAGAATTTGACTGTGGTCCTGGAAACTGCCAGGCCTCATTTGTTTCTACTTAATTTCTAAGCCTGGTCCCGAAGTCTGTGAAATACACAATATCCTTTTATTAAATGCATTTTTTCTGCTTAAATCAACCGGATCTGTTTCAGTTGTTTGCAACTATAAAACCCCGACTAATACAACTAGTGAGACAAAAATTTTTTCTCCCCTATGATGCCAGCTGTCTCCCAGTGCTTTCTCTTTTGTCTTCTGGTAACAGAATTCTGATTTTAGCTGTATCCATGGCAGTACTCAGTCCCTGATCACAAAAAAGAACATATGTTGATTCTATGTTTTGAATCTTTGGGGGTCAGTTTTGATTGATTTTCTGTATGTAATGTATTTTCCAGTGTCTTTGCATACCTGAAAATTGTAAGATGTTAAACACTGTAGATTTAATCTCATTGGGTGCTGAATAGTTTTGAATTCCTATAAATATCCTTGAGTTTGTGCTGTTGCTACTGTAACAAACTATCCTCAAACTTAGTGGCTTGACACAATAGAACTTAATTTTTCCACAGTTCTGGAGGCCACACATTTGAAACCAGTGTCCACAGGGCACCTACAGAGCCGCTCAGGTACAGTCCAGTTCTTACCTCTTCCAGCTTCTGTGATTTCTGGCATTCCTTGAACACATTGCTCCAATCTCTGTTTCATCTTCATAGTACCTTCTCCTTTTCTCTCTCTCTTACCTTTACCTTTTCACTTGGGATGGCAATCAGAGCCCATCCAGACAACCCAGGATGATCTTCTCATCTCAAGATCCTTAAGGTACTCACTTCCATTATTTAGAAGAGAAGTGATGTGTATAGGTTACAGGGACTGGTACCTAATATCTGCAGGTTATCATTTAGCCCACTACACCTGGAAATAACTTGATCTTTTGGATCATGCTTTAGAATTTTGTGATGTGGAACCAGAGCCCTGAGGAGTGACATTCACCTAGTACAGTGTTAGAAACAGGAGCACTGTAGATAGAGCATGGTGCTGATATTACACCTGGTCAGGAACCTGAGAAGCAGTCGAATCTTGCCCTACATCGCCCACTTTTGAAAGCCACCCCCCAAAAGAGAGCTAGGGTGCACATCTGAACCAATCAACACAACACTTTCTTCTCAGCAGGGTTTGATCCTACACACAATGCTGAATTCAGGGTGCTAGGCTGGAACCCATGGAGTCCTCCTCTTGTTTCATGGAAGTGAGGCTTCAGATGCTGGATGTATGTCAAATTCTACAACCAGGTCCAAATAGAATGAATTAAGGAAAGTTTCCACCAAACAAAAAGAAGACTAATGGTGAGGCCTCAACCACACCCAGCTGGGTGCTGTCCCTGAAGAAGGGCATCTGAGAAATGACAAAAGGAGAACAGGACTCTCTGACTACCTGGAGCAAGCTCTGGGCCACCAAAATTCATCATTCTCAGAGATGAACAGAAGAGGGAGGCTACAAGGGCAATAGAGCTGGTCATACCCGCCTTTTAACCCCTCAATCACAGGGAGTTTATTGGAGCTTTGCAGAGAGAAACAGGTCAAGGCAGAAGCCATTGCCCCTGATGGACACAGGACCTTTACCTGGCGTGCTGATATCCCCCATGGCTGTGTCCTTTGAGCCATCCAACCAGGGAGAGAAAGGAGAGCAAGGTGTGAGTGTAGGGGAGTGTGTTGAGCACCCCTAGAGGCCAGGCCTAATTACAGTCCAAGGCACTGGGGCTTGTTCTAAATTTTCTCTTCTATCTCCTCCCCCTCTTGAAGTGCTCTGATTGCATCCACTGAACAAGCAGGGAATCTGAGGCTCAAGCTCAGAGAGGTAAGGATTTGAGAACAGCACCATGTAGAGGAACATCATGAGCCTTGCAGTTCAACAAGGGTGATTTAGCCAGCTGCTGACAATATGATTTAATCAAGCCACTTTAACGTGTTATTGTGAAAATAAAGTAAAATCATATTGCGTCTGCAACATTACACTAAGCCAGGCCTGAAATAAGTATGTAGTCATTTATATTCCTTTCTTTGTACAAGGTCACCAAGTCAGTACACAGCTAGAAGAGCTGGGGCTTAGATCCTTGCCTGTGTGCCTCTCGGGCTCCCCTGAGTTGAAACCCAGGTGTCCTTCCCAAAGGCCTTCCACAGCAAGCCTGTTTAGTCTGCACCAGAAGAGGGTTCCTAAAGAAGCCCTTTTTAGGACCCAGTGCCCTGCCTTCTGCAGCATCTTCACTACCACCTCTGGGATAATCCAAGCACTCCTTATGGTGAGTGGCTAGGACTGGAAGACTGGCTGGCCTTGCCCTTTCCCAGTGATGTTTTGAGTTCACCAGGGAAGCCCTTGCAGGGAATCCCTCTGGGCAGCATAGTCCATCCCTTTTATGGACAGATTTTCAGCTGCTGCATAGCAAGCCCAGCACACATTTTTGGCATGCACGAGGTCACAGATCTTTTTTGTCCAAAGGCAAACATACTTCTCTGAATTCAAAACAGCAGCTCAATTTTAAAAGTGTTGCAGATCCCATCAAATGCCTGCTCTATCCAGGCTTTTCTCAGATGCTAAAGCCAAAAGGATTCCCCATACTTCCAAAATGATTTTGTCCAACTGGCTGCGTCTAAACTGGGCTTTCTCGACCTCAGCATTGTTCATGTTTATGGACAGGACCATTCCTCAAGTTGTGGAATGTCCAGCAGCATTTCTGGCCTCTACCCAGTTTTTATTATATATACATTTTTATTAGTACATGTTTTCAGTATACAATGATCACATCCATCATGGGGTTTGTACTTGTACATAACACATCTTATTTCCTTTTGTCCCCTTTCCTTCCCTTCCCGTCAATCTTTCTTTCCCTTACCATTTGCAAAAGGTCTATTTCTATTTTTCCTTCCATAGTTTCCTTTGAATTCCCTTTCCCTCCTGTCCCTCCCCTCCCCCATCTCCTGCTCTCTCTCCTGTTGGAAGTTCTTCCTACTTCCTGATATCTGTTCTCTATTTTGCACTTTATTTATATATTTCGGGTTTCTTACTCAAGAGAAACAATGTAGTATTTAAACGTGGATATCTGATTTTTTTCACTTAAGATGATGGTCTCAGCCGGGCGTGGTGGCACATGCCTGTAATCCCAGCACTCGGGAGGCAGAGGCAGGAAGATCGCTGTGAGATCGAGGCCAGCCTGGGCTACATAGTGAGTTTATTGCCAGTCTAAACTACAAAGCAAGACCCTGTCTCAAAAAACAAAACAAAACAAAACAAAACAAAAAAAACCCAAGATTATAGCCTCAAGGTGTACCCATTTACCTAAAAATGCCTCAAGTTTATCCTTCTTTATGACCAAGTAGTACTCCATTGCATACCCCATTTGTACCAGTAGCTCTGCCCCATTCCATCCCCAAAACCAGGACAACTGTAGATGCCTCCAGATATCCCACATGTCCCCTAGGAGAAAAAAAAACACCCCTACTTAAGAACAATGCTTTAGACAAACCAGGCAAGAGTTTTAAAACTGGCTTTGAGCCTGCATTTTTCTCATCTTTTCTATCATCCTTGAAAACTTAGGTCATTAATGAATCAAGTGGAAATACTGGGGGTATTAAGTCTGGCTAGATTTAAAGGTGCCAAGGGCAGTAGTGTACAGCATGATGTTGAGGGCTCAGTATCTTAATTCCAACTCAGTTAACATCAGAAGAAGAGGACCAGGGTAGCATCCTGAGCTATCCTGAACCTAACAATCCTTTAAAGAAAGTTTTCCTAAAAGACTAAAATCTCAGGCCAAAATGAAGAAACTACAAAGAAACCTCACAGTACCTTAAATGTACTTTCTATCTGTGACCTCATTTAATCCCTATTATGACTATACATGCTAAAGAAGTTATTATTTTTTATAGGAGAACTAAAACTTGAAATGGTTAAGTAATTTATCCAAAGCCAGTCTAGTAGAGACAAGCTTGATACAAAGGCTTAGATATAGGGGTGATAGTTAACATTAACAATCAAACGGTTTTAACGTGCGGTCTGAGAATGGAATGCACCAGTTGATTAAATCATATTGTTTGGGTTATAGACAGTAAAATTGGGAGAAAGGTCCATTCAACCCTTTTAGTTCAGCCATTTTTTTTCCCCATTCAGGTCAGACAGCACAGATGTAGAATTTGTCTTAAATCTACTTCCTTCTTCCTAAGTTGAAAACCACTCTGAGTCCCTCTTCCTTTAGCTGGTTAGAATCTTGGACCTCTGGGATCACTATGAGTTGCTAGATCTCAGCCTGATAGATCTAAACCCAGAGCAGCTGGATTCTTTGACATCAACAGTCCTTTGGAAATTCAGTCCCAAAAGTTAACTACAAGTCCATTTTCCTAATGCAAAGAAAAGTCCATTTGGCCTTACATTATTTATCACATAGAAAAGGCCTTTTAGACTAGTATTAGACAAGGGGAAGGGAAAAAGGGTAGAGAGGAGAGAATAAGGGAGAATATTAGGGGGTATGGACACGATCAAAATGCTATAGGCATGTCTGAAAATATCACATTGATACCCAATGTTTTGTCAAATTAATAGATACTAATAAAATATACTTAAAAACAAAGAAAAGGTTCCAAGTAGTTACTGTTAATGAATAAAAACAAACATGGGGAACAAAAAGAAAAGCTAGTGGGGATGCAGGGAAAGAGAAATGGCAAAGGAGCAAAGAAAGCAAGATACTACAGAATGCCCAGCACCAGGTTGGGAGAAAGAGAACACTGAAATCAAGAGGTCTGGAGAAGGAACAAAATGGAGAGAGAAAAGTGAACAGGTAAGAGAGGGAGAAGGAAATAAAGAGAGAGAAAACTTAGCTGAAAGAAGGAAATAGTAGAATGGAGGGAATCTGCTCCAAAGTCATCTTTGTGGCTATTGCCTTCTAGATAGCTTTCCACTTTCTGTGAATAAATGGCAAGGTATCTGCAGAGATCATGCAGTGAAATTTCCACTTATCAGGGCCCAGTCATTCTAAACTGTTAATTGAATCAGAATATGTTAGCTATATTCTATTTTTAGGGAAAAGAGGAAAATAATCAGAGTAAAAATCTACTGTTAGGCACTCAAAAGAAAACCCTGTGATGGATCTTTAGTGCAGTTCTGCACATACATAATGCCATGGAGAATTCCATCACAAAGCACTGAAGTTGTTTTCTAGAAATAACAGTGAATAAGTAGACCCACTATTCTAAAATCTCACCTACATGTGAATAAATTCTTCAAGTGTTGACCCTAAATCTACTAAGATATAATAGTTACCATTTAATGATCACTTATAATTACTTCTACATCAAAGCTGCATGGTGAATACCCTTGTTCCCTCTGATGAGAATGGAGACACTATGGCCAAGAAAGGTTGAGTAACTTGCCCACGGTCACCAGCTAGTCACTGGTATTGGCTCCAGAGTCTAGAAGCTTCTGTTTTCCATTAAGCCACACCTAACCTTCTTGCCAACTCTGCCATATACACACATATGTGCACTGCCATCTGTTTGTATTCAAAGCACAGCTTTTGCTAAAGTAGAACAGTAAACCCAAGAATTCTAAGT
This sequence comes from Heterocephalus glaber, assembly GCF_000247695.1. The sequence continues at coordinate 15,199,217 of NW_004624765.1, read as the reverse complement.
TCTTTACCAACAGAGGCTGAAACAAAATCTTGCTTTGTGCTCACCATAATTCCAGGGTTGGCAAGGATGATCTTGGAGTCATAGAGTCTCTCTCTCTCTTTCTCTCTCTTCTAAATCAGTGTCGGGGAATGAAGAAGTCCAAAGTCACAACATTTAATAAAAAAATTAAATTAATTCAAAATCCCCGTTCTTAAAAATATCCTATCCCTGAGGGTTTTCTTGTACCCTGAGGGCACATTCTTTTCTCCCAGAAACTGTTTGCCACTTTGACCCTATGGTGGGGGATGGGGATGGACACAGAACCTCTTAAATGTACAGTGGCCTGCGAGGGACACTAGGAGCAGTCCTGCTTGTCAGGCTACAGGTAGGGCGGAGACCCAGATGGTCTGTTTGGCAGACCTCAAGTTTGCTAAGAAGTTGTATGGCAAAGACTAAATCAGCAGTTCTCAACTCTTTGTTTGATACTATTACTTTTATAATCTATGGCTCCCTTTAAATCTAGTGTAACATAACAAGCTTATAATTCAAAACAGATTTGTAGAAAATGTAAAGTACATACAGTACAAGCCCATGAATATAAGAAGCAATGTTCCTTCAGGCCTCCTACTGAAGGCAGACAACACTTCTTCAAATAATCTGACTCTTTTTTTTTTTCTTTTGGTCTGCGTGCTTAATACTCTATGTTCTCCACTCACTGTTGTTTTCCTATCAATCAACTGTTGGGTTTCATGTGGGTTCTCTTGCTGGTATTTTAGCGAGTGCACGTTAAACACTTGTTTTCCTTTAGGACATACATTCCCTGCTGTGCTTTTCCTGGACTTGGACTATTTTTATTATTTACTTTATGTTGTCATGGACACAGGGAGATCACAGATGTTAAGAGTTGGAATCTAGGGCCACTGGAGACATTTATCATTGTGCTTTGTATGAAGTGGGCTCTTGTTCCTCATTGCTGGAGAGTCTAGTGTTTATTTGATAAAGAAGTTGCTAATGAGGTCTCAGGCCTAATGAATAACATGAAACTCTGCTTCTCCTCCACTGCATTTGTTCACTACGACAGTGAGTGATCTTCTTGGGGAGGAAGGTGGGCTCATGAAAACACAGAGATTAGCAGCTGTCGGTCAGTCTTTTCCAGTGCAGGAAATAGAATGATGTACCAGAACAAGGAACTCATTCATCATTCTTTCACAGCCTCTCAAAGAAGAGAAATTTTCCAAATTATTTCAGTCATGCTTTTCCAGGAAACAAGGAAACTGAGGGCAACCTAGGATGCCACCATCATCATTAGTGAATATCTGAACATTGCCAAGCAAGGCTTGGGTCTTCAGAAGCAAAATACAGTGTGTGATGCCTACAAAGGCTGCATGCTAAAAATCACTAAACATCTATCCTAAAACATATATGCTACCTCAAGTGGTGGTTAAAGCCCCAACTTTTGTTACTTTTGAGGCTCTGGGTAATTCAAAGTACAATGAAAAGGGAATAAAAACATAGAAACATGGGAAAAAACTCATTGCAGATGTCTATGGTAATTGATTCTGAACATTTCAGCTTCTGAACAAGTAACTCTTATAGTACATTTCCCTAGAGCCAAACAAGGTAGCTAATTGTGGGTTGCTGTCACTTTGTCTAAACCAGATCATGGTTCCTAACAGTTCTCTACCACATGAAGGCAAGGCTACTGATGTTCAAATAAAACAGACAAACACACAGCTCTGCAGTAACCAAAGGCTGCATCACCACAATATTCTAGTGCTTCTGGGAATCTCTGATGTCTACCTTCTCAAACTATTGGTTTCTCTGCTGTCTCTGCCGTCCATCAGAGCCATCTTGCTAATTGACTTGCTAATTGACTGCTTGGACTGACACTTTATTTAGATTGCATGTTCAGCTCCTTCTAAGCTTCACCTTGAGTGCTATATTTGAAAGTTTCCATGGATCTGCACCAAGTTCATTTAGTTAGTACACAATCCTCTCTTGCTCCTAACCCTTGCTTTAGGGAACCCAATTCTCCATTTGCCTTCTTGGGGTATTTGGATATATTTCCTATCCTTTCTATCTTTTCTGTTTTCTTTCATCCTTATTCTTTCTCTACCTCTCCCTTCTCATTCAAAACTCACATTTTCTCTTTAAACAATCATTTTTCCTTCTCCAAATACCTCCATAATTTGGTTTGAAAATGAGTATTTTAAGCTAAAATGATTCAAGAGGCAATGGTGGCAGAAAGAACATCAGACTAATTTCACTTTCCTTTGTTTACCTGATATAGAATATTGGGGGAAATATTGTCTCTGAGACTCGGTTTCCTTGTTTACAAAGCTAGGATCAGAATCCATACTGTACAGAGAAGTTGTGAGACTAATATGAAGAGTTCCCAGAAAAGTCTTAGTAAAAGGTGATTCTTTTTAACACAAAGTCTCATTTAGTGAGTGTTTTTCACCTAGGCATGAAATCTAAGTAACGGTAACAATATTTTCCGCTGTGTATGCTGATGCATGTTTATAATTCCAGCATCTGGGAGGCTGAGACAGGAGGATCTCTGTGATTTTAAGGCCAGCCTGGGTTACATAGTGAGTTCAAGGTCAGCCTGAACTATAGTGAGAACCTATTTCAACAAACAAATTCCAGATACAGTCATTAAGAACTGCAAAGAGTTTGAGATTTCACCCTTGCAAGCTAGCAAATTAGCCTGCTCCAGTACATGAAACTGGCAGAAGACACAGGACTCCTGGGTCAGAGATAAAGGGCTTTATTACTTATAGCAATAGCAGTAGCCAAAGTCTTCCAATTGCATGATAAATCTCAATAATAACTTACTCCTGTTTAAAAAGAAGACTGGGATTTGAGCATTTCTAAATTCAGGACAAATCTTTACTAACCATTCTTTATTTGGCTGGTGTTCTCTGCTCCCATTTAAAATACATTATTATGTAAAATTCTATTTCCTTTCCTGTTAAATAAACAAATGTATACAAATAGGCATACATATATAATTTATAGCAGTGTGGTTTAGTGGTTAAGGACTCAGGATCAGGAGTCAGCCTGCCCAGGCTCAGATCCCAACCTAACCACCATAGAGAGGCCTTGGACGAGCTGTTTCACTTCTCTGTGCTTTATTTTCCACTTCTGTAAAAAGAGATAATAATAGTTTCTACTTCATAAGATGGATGAGTGGACAGAAGGTTGTAATCCATGTAAAGTGCTTAGGAATCAGGCTTAAAATAAATGTTAGCTGTTATTAATAGTGTATATTCACACAATCATTTGGAGACAGTCTTCAAGTAAGGGACTTTTAAAAAATGTTTTCAATGTAAAAACTAGGGTTTCAGAATAAATTTACAGATGCTTGTACCCAAACTTCCCTCCCACTTTTCTGGCCTTCACCGCTGACCAATGTTAGAATGGTTCTATGTAAACAAGGACAAAGAAAAATACATACTTGAATGAAGCCCTTGTTCTGGAAGCATTCAGTTATTAGCAAGCTTTGTTTCCATTACAAGAAAAATGTTCTCTTATAAACTTTGTTCATCTACTGAAAGGAGTTGAAGAGGATTGTATTTATGGATTGGAATTTAGAAATAATCGGTATTTTTGTCATTTGAAGTTTTGACCATGATCCACACATGCTGTTTACTCACAAAATTGGTAAAAATCCAAATATCATAAATCTCTATATTTATGTTTCCTTAGTATTTTTTATTATTATTGAAATCTCCAAAAGCAGTCAGAATTTTAAAAAAACCACTTGCTGGGACTCAAATAAAATTTTTATCAATCTACTAAACATATACTAGCCCTAGTTATAATTACCAGCGCCTTCTTTCAGTTGGAACTAAAAGGCACTTTGCAATCATGGAGCCAAACCCTTCTCTCTGGAGCAGGAACCTGAGCCACCAAGGCAGGCAGATGCCAGAGAGCAAGAAAAGGGAAAGCAGGTGCAGTGGTTTCTGATTCCTCACATCACAGCATTCCTTATGTCACACCACTGTCCTCCACTTTTTTCCCTTCATTGTCAGGGTCAAAGCAGGCAGATGGGATGTGCAGAGTGATGCATGTTGAATGAAACAGAAATGTATTTCATTTTCATTGAGGGTGCTTTATCCACCATTGTGAGCTAGGTACCATGGTTATTCTCATTTCCCCAAAGGGCTCCTTCAGCTCCTAAACTACAGAAATCCTTCTTGTGTGGACACTGCTTGGTATGATGCTGTAATGGAGACATGCAATGCTGTATATTTGTCAGAACTGATAGAACATGCTCAAAGAGTAAATGCTAAGTAAATTATGGATTTTAATTACCAATAGTGTATCAATTTTGACTAATCAGTTCCAACAAGTGTAATGTACTCCTGCAAAATGCTAATGCTAGGGGAAACAGGGTGAAGGAAGGAATATATGACACTCTGTACTTTCTGCTCAATTTTTCTGTAAATCTAACATTGTTATAAGAAATTAAGTCAAGTATATTATGTATATACATTCTATATTGATATATATAAGTCATAAATTTAATAGACTAATGGGCTTAATTTTATACATAAAAATTCAATGATCCAACTTGATATATTTGAGAAATAGTATAATAATAGAATTTGTTTACCAACACAACAACCATAATTGCCAAAAAACCCCTCACTGATTTCTTATTTCAGTTGGCATTGGTCTTTGGTGTGGAAAAGTAAATTCTAGAGTTCACTGCTCATATTATCAGTATCAAACATCAAACTTGACAATGTAAATACTGTTCTTTGATAAAATTTGTTGATTTGAGTGTACCATGCAATGTAGTTTTGAAAAACACTATCATTTTATCAAAAACCAGTGCACACCCACTCAGCCAAAATGCCTATTTTGAATTTATTTTGTGACTTTAATAGGAACTGCTCCTTCTGAATCTTTTCCTTGCCATTATTTTCATGCTGTCTGTCCAGCTAGCTTATATTCTTGCCAGCTTATTGGACAGTGAGTTAAAAACTGATCTAAACACCTAAAAATGCTTTCTTCTGTTGTGCACATGTCAAGAATTTTGAAAAGTAATAAATTTTTCTCATATTTTCCTGTATGAATTTATGATTCAAAAGCAGACAAAGCAGAGGATCACCCACTGGCACCATAAAGATTTCACAAAATCTCAGCCTTTGAATTAACTCATTAAGCACCTTGGATGATAATTCTTGTGTTCTGCACTGAACTCATGTCAAATAATGGCAGTGGGCAGTGGTTCAATTTTTACCGTACCCAGTTGCATTGTTAATAACAGAGCGTTTACTGAAGCTTACTCTGGTGGCACATTTCATTCTCTCTCTCAGAAGACATCTACTTTGAATTATGCCCATGTGAATTTTCATGTTCAGTGTTAATTTTAGTTCACATTCCATTTCCTAGGAACAGTAAGTTCAAGATGTGACATGCCAATAACCTTATTTTTATTCTCAATATATTTGGCTTCAAAATACCATTGTAATTTGGTGGGCAACAGAGAACTATTTTACAAATTTTTATTGCATGAAGTACACACATGACAAATAATTATCATTGTTTTTGTCTTCGCATGACTTCATGGAGAATTTTCCACACATGGCTTTCATTTTCTGGACAGGTGCTTCCTTCTTGTCAGACTTGTCATTTTTGTCCTGATGCTATGTTTTTGTTACAAGCATAAATATTTCATCTCACTAAGGGAAAGATAAATATAAATATGAACACAAACTCACACATATTCATACATGTGTAGAATATTTATAAATACAAAAGCAAGAAACACAGAAAGCAGAAAGCTCCTACTTCATTAAAACTTCTGCCGTATAATATGATACCATCACAATGCAATGCACTACATGTCTACTTAGTATTATGCAACTGATTTGCTCCCTACAAGGAGCCCAGTGTTGAACGTATGCATTCATGCCTTGGCTGGCATTCAATGGGACATGGCTGCTCCTGTGTTAATGGAAGTTCAAATGTAATCCTCACAATAATTTCCGGTAGGGGACATGTATTGGCCAAAAATCTGAACAGATCATGGCCAAAGTACAGGCTCTGTCCAAAGACACACCTATAAGATATTAGAATGTCCAATAGCAAGAGAAATGTTATTTCCAGATGTGAACTAAACCAAGCTTACTCAGCAATAAAGTCACTGCAGTAGTGATCTCTAGTATGCTAAAATCTGATGCATGTCAAATTAGAATGTGTTTATTATCATAGTTTCATTTTAAAATCATATATACATCTTAAAATAAAGTTAGCATGCTATACTTGAGCAACACAGCTTTGCTCCATGAGAAACATATGACAGTGCATTGAGGGAAAGGAACCAAGCCAAGCAAGCAGGAAAAGGAGCCCCTTCCTTTTTCCAGGCAAAAGTGCAACCACAGCTGGTACCAGCATGTGGAGATGCAGGAAAGAGTAGCCAGAGAGGAGAGCACACTAACATCCAAATGAGAATGAACAGGACACACCCCCAATTCCATTTTAAAGTGCAAAGTGATCTTTTTCTTCAGGGGTAGTTAGCTATTTCCACACAGGTGAAATCTTAGCTAAGAGGCTGCCAGTGTAGAAGGCTCTCTTTGAGCACCAAAATCTCCCCAGACTCTTACAATTTCACCAGAAGACAAAACCCATTCTAGAGTTTGGAAGATGAACAAAGCTAAACTAAGAAATTGCTAACCCATCACCTTTTATTTCTACTCTCATTCCAGAAAAACTTGCAGGGATTGTTCAGTTAGGATGTTTTCCCAGGGATGCAGCCCAGGTGCCTGGGGCAAAAATATAGCTGCCTGCTGAATGACTGGTACATTTCAGGGACAGAAAGCATTGTGCATATCCAGTGGGAACCACAAGGGTACTCCTGGTGTCCAGGTTGGAATTACCTAGCAATTTGGGAATGTATCTTCCAGGTCTTATCTCTCTAAACCAATCCATAATCAAAGAGGGCATTATGGCTGTGCCAAGAGATTCCAGAACAAATAATTTGAGAACATATTGTTAGCTAGACCTCCAAGTAACAGAAATAAGAAGTCTGACGAAGCAAAAGATTTGGGTGAAACAGTAAAAGAGATCTGTGCTTGTTGCCTGATTTTAAAGTATGCTAAAAGGGACTACTCCAAACAGTATTTCAAGGATTAAAAATAGAAAATGACAATGAAAGCAGAATCTGCCTCAAGCCTTTCTTGAGAATTCCTTTTCTTCCCTCCCTCCCTCCCTCCCCCCCTCCTTCCTTCCTCCCTTCCTTCCACTTTCCTCCTTTTCCTTTTCTTCCATTTGCTACAGGACTCATTTCTTTCTTTGACTACATCCAATAACCCCTTTCTCTTTCCTCTTCCACTGATCTTATCTGACCATCCATTTTCTCCATTTTACCTCTCTGGGTTTTTTTTACACTTTATATGGCACCTGGTGTCAATCAAGAGTCTGCAAAGAAACAAAACCAATAAGAGGTATCTCTTTCATCCATTTGTCTGTCTGTCTATGTATCTATGTATCTACCTATCATCTATCTATCTATCATTATTCATTCATTTATTTATTTATCTGTTTGTCCATCCATCCAAAATTGAGATTTATTTTAAGGAATTGTGATTGTGAAGACTGGCAATTCTAAAATATTCAGAGCAGGAAGGCAGGCTAGAAGTTCAAAAAGGAGGTGGTATCACTGCTGAAGTCCAGAGTTGATCTGCCTACAGAATTTATTTTGATTTTTGTGGGTTCAGTCTTTTATCTCTTCATCAGTCTTCAACTGCTTGAATGAAGGCACCCTTATCACAGAGGTGACATACTGTACTCAGAGTCTACTGATTTAAATGATAGCATCTAAGAACTACACAGTGACCTCTCAACTGTCATTTGGCCACATACCTTGGTACCACCACCTGTACTGCTTGAAACATAAACTAATCATCACTGGGCCCCTCCACCAGAAACATTAGGATCTTCCCTGGACTCAGTTCTCCTTGTGATTCTTCCCTGAACTTTATCTCATCTTGTTCTGCCATTGCTTCCCCCAGTCTCTCAGAAACACTGAGGTAACAGTTCAGCTCATGTGAACTGAGCTCTTCCTATCTGCTACATGGTGAGCCAAGTGCTCACCATGTTTTGCATGAATCTCTTATTGAATTTCTATAGCATTTCTATGAAGTAGGACTTGTATTATGATCTTAGCTAGAAATGCTAAAGAGGTGGGTCCCTCAGCTGGTTTGCAGTGGGGCAGGGCTCGAATTCAGTCAGCTTTCACCCGGATGAGGCTGCCTTCCTTCATAGGCAGGATGGCCCCAGCCCAAGGAGCCTACCCTGACCTCCCCTGAAGGGTAGTTGAGGTTGTGAAAGTCATCAGGCATCAGAGGCTGAGCTGCTTGTGGATTCAGTGGAATTCATGGGCCAGCACAGGAGCAGGCCAGCAGGTACAGTGGAGCGTGCAGCTTTCCCTGAGATGCCCGCCCCAGAATACGTGTCCTCTAGTGGACCCAGTGGACAGATGTGAGACTAGGGTGGCCTGGTAAGGGCTTCCTGAACTCTGCAGACAGGTCACAGCCAAACCTACTGTGAAGGAGTATTCTAAGTCACTCACAATTGTTTTGAAGAACATTTATGTCATGGGAAAATGTTCATCATCTGCTACATTAAGAAGCCAGCTTCTAGCATTCTGCAAATATGAACTCATTATGTGTGTATTACACACACACACACACACACACACACAAGCATATAAAGGCATGTGTATAAGTATATACATACTTAGAAAAAAGACTTAAATGATAAGCTTAAGAATGAAGTTTGATTATGAGTAATCTTATTCTTCAAGCTTTTCTTTATTTTGTACAAAATACAAAATACTGTGCTTTTGTAATTAAATATGTAAACATTTAAAAGTTAACACATAAACATGTTTCCATAGAAAGGTAAATATGATACTTTTGTAATTAAACATGTAATTATATTTTTTAATTAAACAAACATTTTGTAGAAACACGAAATATTATACTTTAGTAACTAAACATGTAAATATATCTTTTATTAAACATATAAACATTTTATAAAATGTACAAATTACTATACATTTATAATCAAGGAACAGATCAAATATGAGAATGTTTAGATATGTAACTGTTTCTAGGCAGTTTAATCCTACACAGATCTAATTTTTAAAAAATCAATTCTTAGCAATACTGGGCTCAGAAATATCCTTAAAGAGATTCCTAGTTAGATGGGTGTCAGTCTTCAAAAAGATAAAGTGCCTCACCCTTAGGAGCTTCAGCTCTCCCAAGAGAACTAATCCAGCAAAGGTGTTTGGCTTCATGACAAGAATTTTCATTGCAAAAATATTTTCCATTCTTTAATCAGAGCCCAATCTGAAAGAAACTTCAGATGCCTGTCTTGGTGCTTTCCATTTTAAATATCCACCTTGTGCTTCTTTTGGCTTCAATAGAATTCCTGTGCATTGCAAATGGTAAGGAAAAAGCCAGATTGTAAAAATCCTTGTCAGATTGTCACTCATTTTATAAATCCCTCCAGTTCTAACAGTACCACTGAGTCTTTAACTAGCATTCCAGGACTAATGAAACAAACGAGTACTGTCCATTTTATAAAGGGAAAAACTTACTCCACTTAACTCTCATGAGTCCAAACATATTTGGAAATCTTTACTTGAAGTTATTTTCATAGACACTGCATATCCCTTTAAATAACAATATTAAATAATCATGTGGCATATCATACTATTTATATGTCATCCAATTTATCCTCAAAACATCCGTAAAACCTTGTATTACTTCCATGGCATGAAGTAACTAAGACCCTAAGCTGTGGAGTTCTATGCCTACGAACATATACCAGATGAAAAAAGAAAACAATAATATCTAGATCCAAGAAAGAAACCTATAGCATCTGCTTCATGTTTGAAGATGGTTTGAATTCAACTATAATCATGCCGACTAAAGTTGTATACAGAAAGAGGATCGTTCAGTTAAGTCAATAAAGAAGTATCAAATATGTACTCTGGTCCATATACAGTACTATTTGAAGGTGTTATCAGATGAGTAATTTGTGGTCTCTATTGTCACCCATTTGAGTAATGGTACCCTTTGGTTAAAAAAATGAGGTGTCACTTTTTATGTCAAAAGACCTCGTGTTTGTGTGTGTCTCTTGTAAACCTGCTCTGAGGGCCCCCATTAGCATTTATCTCAGATACTGGGGAATTCCTAGAAGCTGAGTTGTGTATGTGACTACATACAAAAAAGACTGATTTCACAAAGTGTTTATGAGCCCCTGACTGAAAAGAAATTTGAAAAACTGAAAATGTTGCTATTTTATTGATGATTTATTAACCTGGTAGGGCACATGAACATTAAGATCTTGCTGTTATCTGTCATTAATACCTTCACACTTCAGAAGGCCATTCAGGCACTATATATCCCATATCTGGTCTGCCTCCTGTCTCCTTTTAAAATATATTACCTGTGGCTTGATGTCATTCGAGAACTTTCTTTTTCTAATCAGTATTAGGATTGGGATTGCTTGGGAGCTCCTTTCTAAAGCACTAATGTCTGGCTCCTTTCTGATCAGATCTTCACAATGTTATGCTCAGGATCACTTATTTTTGGTGTGACTTTCCCCAGGTCAGCTTGACAATTGTGCTTTAAGTATTATACCTGAACTAGAAAATTCACTAGACCTTTGATAAAACAGCAAGATTCTTATAGGCTATCATTGAATTACATGGCTTGGTACAAACCAAGTAGAAATGATTCTTCTGCACCAACTAGCGTATGTGAAACTTTGATGTTCCCTAGAAATAGACCTTTAAATTTACGGTAACTAATAGATTTTTATGCAAGTATTTAAAAGTCAAGAAGATAATTACAAACCATGGTGGTTCTTGATAATTGAATTCTCTAACTTCTACTCTTCTGACTTTCAAACTTCTAAATCCAGGAAGTATAGTGCTAGTTCTTAAGCTCTCATGTGATCAACTTTTCACTGGTTCACAGAACATATAATCATAAGTAATGTATAGGAAGATTTATTTATGAATTGGTGCATGTTAGTTAAGCTAAATAATAATGCATTCTTCAAATCTCAGGAGTTTAACAAAGTAGGTTTATTTTACAGTCCATGAGGGTGAGGAGGACTTGAGCTGCTTCCATTCCGGGGCTTTGCCATCTTGTAGGACATGGAGCAGGAGGTAGAAAGGGTTCACCTGCTCTTAGCTCTCTGGCCTACAGGTGACATGCCCCTTTGGGTCTTCATTGATAGGAACTGGTCCCGTGGTCCCCTAAATGCATGGAATGTGGGAAAATACAGCCCAGCAGCTCATCATGGAAGAGCAGTATACCCATATTGACCACAACTGAGGTGGACTGTGCTACACAATTTAGGCTACCTATTTCCTTTTTGTGAAAAGGAAGCTGTTTTATTCTCAGTCTAAGCTGTCATCCTTTTTTAAAACATGGAAATAAAAATTGCTTTCTTTTGTGGAAAACTGATGGTACCAATGATGGTAGGGTTTTAAAGAATGCTTTTATTTAGCAAAATGAAATGCTGTCAACCTTTTGGCCTCTACATTCTCTAGCTTAGAGAGAAGTTCTGTTTTATGAATTCCAAAAGTCTGGAACTGTGGGCTCATAGAACTTTCAAATATCAGGAATATTTTCCCTGGATCTACTAACTGCTTCATAAAACAACTTCTATCTTTGAATGGTACAATGTTTGGGCACAGGTTCTCTGAAATTGAAAACCATTTTTCTTGTATGCCTTTATGTAGACTCCAACTGCTATATAAAAGCATGAGGACCCAAAACAAACAAACAAACAAACATTGTTTTTCATTGTTTTGATGGTTGGAACAATCATATCATTCAAGCATTTTCCACTCAACTATCTTCCTCCCTAGGGACATGGAGGTCTTACCAGGAGAATGACTCCCACTGGAATTTAGCATCCAATGTTGTAATTTCAGTGCAATTGTACCTGTAAAAACTTTCTTAATAAACATAACTGCTTTGGAAGAAAGGTCAAGAGTGCAAGCAGCTGTTACTGCTAGAAAATTTTTAGCCAAATAACTACCCTCTGATATCCTGTGTCCTCCAGGAGAGTCTTTCCCCATCATCATGGAGTTGATCATGATCTGTACATACATGTAGTGTCATATTTAGTCTCTAGTCACAGAAAGGTCTCTCCACAGGTACAGGAATCCCTGCTGTCAGAATTCTTGCTCCTATTAGCTGCTCAAGACCTGCTGAGTGATAAGTGGGTGCCCTTTCTGGTCTTGGCAGGTTGGCTAACATATTTTTTGCTACTCTTCATTATTTATATAGAAATTCTGTGAATTGCTCCACTATTCTAATCTTGAGTTTATAATTATCTAATCTTTACAGCAACAAGCCGTAAATGTTTTTCTTGTTGCTGGTCAGTTGGTTTAACAATTTGAGGTGTCTGAATAGCAGAAGTTGATAATTTATAACATTTCTTTTCAATTTTCAAGGCTCCTTGGTTTTCCTATGTTGGGTCATAGAAAACTGTGCACTCATCAATTAATCCATCTTTTTGTTTCTACTCTCCAACAAAAATAAAAATTACAGCCTCATGTGTTAGGAATCTTCTGTATCCAGAAACAATGTTGGGAGCATGACAAATATGTATTATCTCATTCAATACTGACCATGATTCTGAGTGGATATTATTAGCTTGCTTTACAGATAAGGAATCTTAGGTGCAGCAAAGAATTCCTCAGAACTAAAAGCATCATATTACTTTCATAATTACTTGAACATGTCCTCTCCTGGCACTTCTTATCTACAGTAGTGTGGCTTTGTGTATTTGACCCCTGACCCTGTCACTCACTATAGTGGGACTATGGGCAAGTTGCTTTCCACTCTTCGGACTGTCTTCCTGGGTGTGGGGTATGCTGGTGGGGCCAGTTCTTTCCATTGGAGAGCATTGAAGGCACAGGAAGGGGTTTTTCAGGGGTTACCATGGGATATCTAATTCTCTGTCAGTTCATCCCCTTTCTCTAGGTTATGCTGGGAAGGTCAAGTTCTCAAACTCTCCAAAGTCTTCACAATTCCTCAAGAAACTTCATATTAGTCAACTTTCCATCACTCATAACAAAATATCTGATATATCAACATATAAAGAGAAAGGACTTATTTTGTCTCACAGTTTCGGAGGTTTCAGTCCATGGCCTATTGGCCCTCTTGTTTAAGGTAGAACATCATGGCAGGAGCAGGGAGCAGAGGAAGCCTATTCACTTTATGGCCAGGAAGAAAGAGAAGAAGGAAGGAAGGAAGGAAGGAAGAAGGAGAAGGAGGAGAAGGAGAAGAAGAAGAAGGAGAAGGAGAAGGAGAAGAAGAAGGAGAAAATGATGATCCATATCCTCTTCAAGGGGGTAATCCCTGGTGACCCAGGGAAATACTGCTAAGCTCTTCCTCCCAAAGATCCACAGCACTGCCTTGGAGAATAATCCTTTAACACTCAGCCTTTGTGGGACATTTTAGACCCAAACAGTAATGACCTTCTTCCTGAGTTGAGGTTTGGATATGACTTCCTAGGAGTAGCTTGAGTTCTTCTAAGAGGACACAAACATCACATTCCTGAAATATTTTCCAAAGACATCTCCAGGGCCCATCTCAAACAAAGTGTACTAGCAAGAAGGTCTTGTGGTTTCTCAGTGTTAAATGGCAATAAGGTTAGCCTTCTATCTACTCTAATCAGCAAAGAGATCTCTTTTCTGTGTGGTTAACCTCAGGTTATGGGTGTATCCCAGGCCACTGGGTCCCTGGATACACTCAAAGCATTACCATCTAGTACTTTCTAAGGTGATCCAGTAAGATGTAGACATTATTTTCAGAAAAAATATGGAGTGGAATCGCATAGAGGCTCAGCACAAGCCTCTTCGAAGTTCACACCATCAGAGAGGTTTCTGCAGAAATGTTAGTTACATCTATAGGCCCTTGGTTATAAATATTTAAAGGTCTGAGTGTACAGAACACCAAATTTGTCTATCAGCTCTGCAAATAAACCTACTTACTATTTTTCCATTTAGTACTTCACATTTCCTAATTTATACATGCCCCAAACGAAGCTGTGCCAGCCTTATACAGTGGTTTGGGTGTTCTTGGGGTAATTCGAGTGAGTCAGCTGCAGAGGAGGCTGATGCTTTTAAGTGCAGTTCATTCTCCATCCTTGACATGAGAAAAGGACTTTCACAAGACTTTAGACCTCTGCTGGCTGTGGGTGGGAGGAGACAGCTGCTTCTGGGAACAACCCATTGCAGGCAACTCCAACCTGCAGGCCTGTGAAGAAGGAGGTCTCCTCCAACAGCAAACCTTCCTCCTTGACTGGTAACATCAGGGAACATGTCACATGAGCAGGAACACATTTCAGGGCAACACAAAGAAGAAAGCCAGATCTCTTTGTCTGAGGCTGGGAGTACTTCCTAACCATTCCTCACCTACATTCTGCCTTATGCTGACTTTTCTATCTTCCTGAAGACAGTGACTTAGAACAGTAATGTGGGAGTAATATGGGATCAAAACTTATTTCTCTAAATTGAACAAATTCTGTTTGGAAAGAAACATTAAAAAGGAAAAGGATGGCTCACAAACATAAGCTCCCAAATCATCTGAGGTGCTTGTCAAAATTCAGATTCCTGTGTCCTCTACCCAATAATTCAAGTTCATTAACTCCAATAGCTTCCAGACAAGGCCCTGAGTAACCTTGATGATCATGGAGTTCAACCAGTGATTCAGTCTAAGGCTTTATACTTCATTGACCACACCATTCCCACCCTGGGGAGAAGTATCCATAAGGTTATTTTCACCAAACTCATAGCCAGTTACTGCTGCCATGATGTTTGAGGTAACTGGGCTTCCTGGTCAAATACTCATCCACATCATCTTCCTCAATAACAATAATTCCAGTTCCTGCATTCTTCTTTCTCTAGTCAGGCACACCCTAGAGGCAGAGAAACAAGGAAAACTGGTTTGCAACTGAGAGAAAAGGTTCTTTTATCCCCTTTCTCCCACCACTGCCTACTTAGTAAGGTCTGGTCCCACCTCCTTACATTCAAGTTAGAACTAAAGGGAACTAAGGAGCATGTCAAGGGCCACAGAACAAGCAGTGGCAGGGGTGGAATAGGAACCCACCCATCTGGCCCCAGCACTCATGTTTGGGACCAGAACACCCTAAATTAAACCCCAATTGTCAAATTAATTCTCTCATTTTGATCTTTCCTATAAATCCTAGGCAGAGGCATGCACCTTGGGTAGGACAGGACTCCTCTTTGGCTTCAGAAGCTCAAGGGGCTGTTTTCAATACTGCCACTTCCCAGCTCCATAAGACACATTCCCTCCCCACTCTGGACATCAATATCTTGCCTGGAAGTGGAGAAAGAATTGTTTGAGGTGGTTGCTGAGGCTGCTTTCCAGATCTCTGGTTATATGTGTGTGACTGGGTATTTGTGTAGATCTCTGTGCAGTGGAGGGTGAGGACAAATGTCTTGGTCACTTGCATTTATACAGAGGGGTCTATGTCAACACATACTTCCATCCCTAGGAAGGGGAACATCTTTTATGGCCCTTTCCTCTGCCCTTGGCACCCAGAGCAGAATTCTGCCTACAACATGTAATTACACTCATCCAAGCAGTTAGCCCAGTTTCTAACCACTGAATTAGACATTAGAGGTCCAAAGTTTTGACCCTGGCTTACAACAACACTGTGCCTCCAGGCCCCAACCTCCAGAACATTTCTGGAGATGAATGTTTGCTTTTTACAAGGCTGACTATAGGCCATCCTCCTAGGAAGATAAATGCCTGACCTGAAGTCATGCCTGCATGGTAGTTTGTGTTCATTTCCTCTCACAGAGCCTCCACAGGACTCCATCCAGTCTGTTCTACAGCTTTATGAAAGCAGGTCTGAACCTGTCTCCCCACCCTAGGAACCTGAAAGCATGATCTTGTAGAAGAGATACGATCAACTACTGGTGACAAAGTACAATTGTCAAGGGTAGGAAGTGGTGGGTATTTTAAGAGACCAAACACATTTGGTTTTATCAAGAAAACCCTGAATGACAGAAAACACAAGCAAGAACCAAAAGGACTGATAGTTTGCCTCCAGCCAGTTATCTGTGAAGTTTGGCAGGAGCAGCCTTCCAAGAGTCAGGAAGATAGGCTATCTTCCCACCATCACCAGGAGATGACAGGGTACCATAGCCACTCAGCTCTGTTTGTTGAATTCCAAGCACTGCGAATCAACACAGCTTCTCCGACAGGAGGAAAGGGAAAGGTGCTTTGTGGAAGGGAGGCCACCTCATCAAGACTTTGGGGGACTCCAGGTGGCCCAGGCCCCAGAACTGGCCAATAGGCAACATTTACTAAATACATGTCGTGCAAAGCACCTTCCCCTTTCCTCCTATCTGAGAAGCTGTGTTGATTCTCAGTGCTTGGAATTCAACAAACAGAGCTGAGTGGCTATTATATATTATATATTATATGTATATTTATTCAGTGGCCCAAACCCTACCATTGATTATAACTTGGTGGATTTGAGCAAAATTACAGAAAACCCCCCAAATAGGCCGTGTCCCAACTCTTCTCAAGCTATTGTCCATCCCAAAGCCATCTGAAATATTGACAGTGATTTTGCAAAGATGTTTGTGAAGGAAGAGCTGTGAAGCTCCATGTGCAAGGCTCCAATTCTGACTTCTCCTGTGCCTCTGCTGACTCCAATACTACTGCAGATGTGCAGGTTTTATGTACAACCCAGCTGTTTCCCAGCTCATGTACAGTCATTTTTTGTGGACTTGTCACAACATTCCTTCACGAAGAGTTGTTTAGTTCCCCAAACTAATCATGCTCCTCTTTCAGACAGAAAACATCTCTTTCCACAAAAGTAATGATTGATGGTATTTGCCTTTTGAGAAGAAAAGCAGATCAGGGTTAATTGTACAGTAGCTGTATCTGACCTTTGGGCTCTCTTGTCTTCAGAGAGCAACAGTTCCTTTTAATACCTCTCTTATCTCTTTTCTTGCCCCAGAACCTGCTAACATACTTCAAATCCAAAATAATTCAACCATATCCTTTTGCATTGATGTCACAGACCGTTCCTCTCCTGGGAGGTTCTACACAAAATCTCTTTCATTCCCTACTCCTTTAAGACTATGAAATGGTGGCTAGTGGTGAATTGCTTACACATTCCACCAAGAAATCCAACAAGAAATTAAATGAAGTTGTTTGCACCTCCAGCCCCTTTTTGATGCAAAGTCTAACTAAGTTGCCCAAGCTGGCCTCAAAGTGTGATTCTCGGTTCTCAGCTTCTGAGTCTCTGGGATTAGAGGTGTACACTAGGCTTGGGTTCCAGTGCAGTTTTTATTTTGTGTCACCTAGAGGAAAGACAGTCTGAAGAAGGAATTTGGGGATGTTAAAAGCTAGGAGGGTCAGATAGAAAGTCCTCCAAGTGCCTCAGGTCACTGCGCCAGGCCTGCTGGCGAAAAGGGTGTTCCAGGACTGGTGGGGAGAGGGTGATGTCCAGAAGAGGCCAGCTGAACAGAAGTCAGCAAAGCTTCCGAAAAGTGGGTGAAATGTGAATTCCAGCCTGGCACCTGCCCTGCAGAGGAGCCCGAGGCACCTCCTTGAGAGAGGACTAAACATGAAACTCTGGGGTGGGTGGGCCCCCTCCGAGGCCTTTCCTCCTGGGTGGTCCCAGGAGATTCTGCTGCTTGCTCTGTGGGTGGCCTGGACACTGGGAGGGTCAGAAATGGGCGCAGGTGAGCAGGACTTTCCTCCTCGGGCCCTCCACTCTCAACTCTAGCTGCTCCTCCCTCACCCTGTGCCTCCCATGACACAGCCAGCCATGCCCAGGTGCCACCCCGAGCACCATTCCACCCTGGGGACACCACTGTCCTCAGCTCAGAGTGAAGCTCATCATGTTAGGGTTAAGTTTGTGCCAAAGTAGTGTCCAGTTGTGTGTCAACAAGTAGTCTAGATGTGCTGCGGTAAATCTTTAAGTAGGTAAAGTCAATTGCCCTCCATAATGTGGGTGGGCTTCATTCAATTATTGATGTTGGCAACCTAAAGACTGAAGCCCCCCAAAAAGGAAGGAATTCTATCTACTGGTTGCTTTCAGACTCAAGTCTGTAACAGCAGCTCTGCTAGAATTCCCAGCCCTGCAGATTTCAGATTTACCAGCCTCCCCGCAATAGACCAAGCCAATTCCTTAAATAAATCTTTTATCTATCTATCTATCTATCCATCTATCTCGATCTTCATCTTCATCGTCATCATCAATCCTATTGATTCTATTTCTCTGAAGAACCTTGACTAGCGCAATGCATGTTATTAAGTGCTAATTGAACCACAGGCAGCAAGGGAAAGACGATAGAACGAGAGGAAAGTTGCTGAAATTATGAAGGTAGGTAGACAAAGATTAAGTAGCCAAGAAAGAAACTATATGCTATTTTTTAAATAATGACTTTTATATTTATTATGCACCTGGGTGCCATATGTGTATAAAAATATTTTAATGCAATTGGATTTCCTAAAATTTAGGGACTCCCATGTAAATATCAAACATTAAGACAGAATTGGATTAAGAAAAAAAAGGGATTTAGACCAACATAAAGCACATATAATAAATGCACTTATATTTTATAGGGGATTTTCTGGAATCTTTAGAATCTTTTGGGACCAGACCCTGGGATTCCTAAGCTCTTAGGAATCCTCAAACTATTTTCAGTATTTTTAAAAGTCACGTTGAAGTCCTAGCTCTGCTTGCTAAGCCTGCACAGGCTCATTAAAAGATCAGGTTTTGTTTGCCCTGGGTGGGAATCCTGTTAACCCTATGTGATGGTGTTGATTCACCCTTGCCACTCAGTCTCTCTGATTGGTAATGGTTCATATCTTTGAATAATGTTTTTAGAAGTGGAAGCATGGATCCACTAATTAACAGATGCAGGCTATTTGACAGAAAAATCTTTTGAATTAAAGGGGGCCCTGGAGTTGGTAAAAAGGGGTGAGATGATGAAAGAGGTTGATGAAAAAGTAGGAATCCTCAGACTTGGGTTCCTGAGCCCCTTCATAGCCCAAGGGTTTAGTGAGGTCCAGGCAGTATCTGATTAACTGCAAGGTTTATGGTGGCCAAATGATAACACTTGGGAAGTCCAGTGCACACATGGGCTCCCCCAGGAAGAGCCTCAGGGGAGCACCCCCAGCAAGCCGGAGCACAGGGGAGAGGCATGTGACTTGTCCCAAGCACACAAGTGAATAAGATAACAACTGCTTGGCCTTGGGAGCTGAAGCTTCAAGCCCAGCCCAGGTTGCCTGACTTTGAGTCCCAGCTCTGCTCCTCACTAGGCTTCTGGACTCTCTAAAGGTGCCTCAGTTTCTTCATTGATAAAATAACTGGTAATGATGTGCTCTGGGATGGTTGTAAGGATCAAATAATTTAACATATGAAGTGGTTGGACTAGTGGGAAGAATGGAAGTGGATTCTTGTAATAAGCCAGGCATTATGCCAAGTATCTTGCTCATGCCTCCTCCCAGTCCCCAGAGTGAACCCTTGAGCTAGGTACTATTAACAATCTCATTTTTCAGATGAAAAAACTTACATGCAGAAAGTTCAAGGACTTTGTCCTCCATCACCCAGATCATTAATGACAGAGCCTTGATATCACAGCCACCTCTTACCTGCCCCAGTGGGACAAGAGATGTGCCAGCCCGGGGTCACCAAATGATCTCACTCACCTGTGTGCTGTGGGCAGGTCATGAGCCTCCCTGAGCTTCCATTTTTTGCATTTGTAAAACTGGAGGGATTTTCTCAGTTTCAGTAGTATACCATGGTTCTGCAGGAGGTCCCTATGATGGGTCCCAGCAAACTTCTGCCAGAATATTTCAACTCCTCTGACATTTCTGTAATTAGCTGAGTGGTAGAACACTTGCCCAGAGAGTACAAAGCCCTGGGTTCAATTCCTAGTACCACCAAAAGAAAAAAAAATCAAAGTAGAGAGTTTAAAGATCACTATGGTGATACACTACATGGCAATTTTTCTTGATGTCAGGCACAGAGGTGATGCTCAGTAAATACTTCTTGATACAATTTATTTGATTTCTGGACACTGAAATGTGATCAGCACTGAGATTATTGTATGTGACATGCAAAAAAGATGCTGTATAGTTTTTTGATTTAAGAAGCAAGAACAAAGATTTTGAGACAATGAAAATATTTTATTCTTTGAAATAACATCTGTCAAAGTCGGGTATAGTGGCTCATGCCTATAATACCAGTTCCTCAGGGAACTGAGACAGGAGGATCTCAAGTTCAAGGTCAGCCTGGACAACTTAGTGAGACTCCTCAAAATTGAAATAAAAGGGAGGAGAGGGGCTAGGGATGCAACTGAGAGGTAGAGCACATGTCTATTGTGGCCTTGGGCCCTAACTTCAAACCCCAGTGGGATGGAGTTGTGGTGAATCATATTTTTTTAATTTTATATTAAATAAGTAAAAGAGAGCAGGGAGCTCTAAGGACTCTTGCCAGGGCAGCACTCTGTGGTAGAACAAGAGGCTTCCATGAGCTTCTCACCCAGTGCAGGATGAAATGAGGCATTTCAGTGTAGATGCTCATGTCCTAGTTCATGCAGGTCTGGTTTGGGTGCTCACATGTTGAAGGCTTGGCCTTTTGAAGCAATGTGAAGAGGTGAACCTTTGGGAGTGATGAGGTCACGAGGGTCCTGACTTCCTAGGCAGAGTGAGCTGTTTATGGACTCATCACACCATGGGTTTGCAGTGAGGGACGTTGTCATAGAAGTGAGTTCCCTGCTGCCTGGCTGCCAGGAAAGGAGCAGCTCTGCCCCACTTTGTGCCATCCCACTTTTTGCGATGTTCTCACCACAGGCTCACCATGATGGGGCCAAGTGACCAGAAATGAAACCTCTGAAAGTGTGAGCCAAAGTTAATCTTTCCTCTTTTCAAGTTGATTATCTCAGATATTTTGTCACAGTGAGGGAAACCTGACTAGCACAACAAGTATGCTCAGGAGTTTTGTTCCAAGAACCCCAAGTCCATGGATGCTCAATCTCTTCTGTAGAATGGGGTAGAATGTGCATGTGACCTATGCATATCGTACAGCCTACATTAAACTGGGTCTGGATTCCTTACTTGTACAATGACTGATGTACACACTGTGTCAGTAGGTGCTATACTGTATTAAAGGGGGATATGTCAAGAAAAAGTCTACATATTCAGTATCATCCCATTTTTTGTGACTATTTTCCATCTGAGGTTGGTTGAATGCATGAATATGGAACTCGTGATGGTAGTGGGGCGGGGGGCTTTGCTAGGCTGCCCAGCTTCACCCTGGACACAATCGCAGCTGCCTTCATTTGCAGCTGTGGTTGGAGTCACTGAGAATCCTTTGTGTCAGGTGAATTCTGTCTGATTGTGGCTCACTGACGTGTGTACAGCTCTAAAAAATCCGAGATTAGGCAGGTGGGCTCCTTGCAGCTTTCCCATAGGTAGCCACAAAGCTACCTTTCCCAAAGGTAGAATAATAATAATGATGGTCATGATAATAATAGTAATAGGTTTGGGACTGTTTTACTATAACACTCCATTATTTACCTAAGCTTTTGCTATGGATGGATGGATCTATGTCCTCCTTGTTATATAGTAAATAAGCAGAGCCAGAACATATCTTCCTGCCTCAGTTTACCCATCTTTCATAAGCTACTTGGAAAGCACATTATTTATACACAAAGGAAGAAGGCGGGGAAATAGTAGTGAAGGGTTTCTTTTTCCTTGTTTCAATCCATGGCTAAAATACAAACCAGCCCATTTCTAAAACTCAACAGGCAGTGAAAAGCCAGCAAGACTGTGCCTGTGGGGCCTGGGGCTGGGCTGAGCAGACACAAGTGACGTGATTCTTGTTTGGGGCCTTTACAAACAGTTCTCACTGGGAGCTGCTCCTCAAGGCCAGGCCTCCTGGGTCGTCTTGGGCGGCAGATGGAAATGATTTGGGGACATCCGGTATGGCCTGAATTTGATCCTTAGGGTGAGATCTGAAAAAGAAAAGAAAGAGAAGAAAGAAGGCAAACCAGTTCCCTGAAAAACTATGCACACAGGATGTGTGATAGTTAATGCTCACCCCCTTTGAGCTGTATTCTTAACTCTGGGTTTGTAAAACACAACATGTTTTTTCTCCTAATCCTTTCCAAAAATGCATTCCATAAATTGTTAGCATCCCTGCCAATCGCTTCAGTAAACTCCATACCAGTTTTAAAACCAACCCCTTTTAAACCAATGCATTAGTCCCTTGAGTTAAAGGATATTATTTCCAGATACCTATAGCTTCTGCTTTCTTTTTTAGGTTGCAAATGATCATGTTTCTTTGTAGCCATTAATTTTTAGTGAGAAATAGAAACAGTGACATCAGTGCATATGTACAGTAGCTGTGGCATCCTCTGAGGCCCTTAGCATTCTAAGATACCCTGACACCACACCACCCACCCACCTTCCAAAGCACTGGTTCTTTCCCAAGGACTCCAAACTCTGCTTGTTCAGGAAGTCCAAATTCCCATTTATGTTGTTGAGCCTCTGCCATTATTATTTATTTTAGAACAGAGAGCTGGTGAAGCCTAGTGGTTTTAACACACAGAATCCAAGGCCACACCACCCGAATTTGAAGCCAGGTTTTACCATTCGTAACTGTGTGACATTGAGCAAGTGATTAGACTGCTCTGTGCTCCCGTTTTCTCATTTATGAAATAGGAATGATGATGGTATCTACTTCTCACCCCACTTTGGTGCTCTTCTGTGCCGTGACTTTGATTTTCACAGAGTCAATAAGAAGGAAAGAACCATTTTCATTATGTCTCATTTTTAATGTTACTTTTTATCTCTCTAGGGCTTAATAATTTCCTTTCCCAAAGGGTAGGTGCTCCACAAATGCTTATTTGCTGACAGAAGGGGAAGGGACCCTGCAAGATTGCAGACACACACAGTGTCTCCAAGCCTACCTGGCTAGGTGAGTCAGTAGCAGGCTCAGGACTGGAAGATGTCTTCCTCTTTGCTCTCTCTTGTGTGTGATGGGAGTAGGCCATTGAAAAAGACACCTCCATCGGAAGATGTGGGGGGTGTGCTTATTTTGATCTCTGAAGTCAGCTGTGACACATAGTAGGAACACCAGAGGCAATATTTATTGTCTGGCTCATCTGAGATGGTGGGAACAGAAGGCACCAGAGGCAGCCTAGGCCTCTGGAGGGGCTGAATGGAAAGCCAGGGAAAGCATGTGATTGTTAGCACAGGATGTAAATGGATAAAAAATGTTATTCCTAATCAAAGAATTCTTAAAGATTTCCACAGCTGCTTCTGCATCTTCTGGCAGCTCATGGAGCTAGGAAATGATCTACTTTTTCAGGAACCCAAGGCTAACTAGTATCCCCCACCTCTGGCTCCCATGCTCAGGATGTGGGGTTCATTCTACAGCAGGACTGCAAGCACCCTGAAGCCTGTTGGTGATGCAGCTGCTGGGGGAACTGGAGAGGACATTCGCCAGCATCTAAGCCCATGTGTTCCTAGGAGACACCACACAGGCCAGGGAAGACAGGGACCTGACTGAGCTATGTTCTGGGGCTCCTTCTTCACTTCCAAAGAAAGTGTCCTGATTCAGAAAGAAGAAAACCTCAATCTAGAGCCAGTGCTCTGAAGCCCTGAGTCTCAGAGATGAACAGCTGGCTGTAGGCCTTTCAGGGAGTTGGTGGCAGAGTCCAGATCTTGGGATGCTCATTCGTTATCCCTTTGCAGCTTCCTGTACTGTGCTGCCAACTATCTCCCATACATATGTCTTTGAAATATGATGCTGTAGGATGCTCAATAATGGTTTTTAGAAAAAGAATTGAAAAAGAAAGTACCACAATATCTACAAAAGCATACACAAGTTTATCTATGGCCAACAGCCCGATGAGATAAACATATCTTCATACTCAGTTGGAAATTGTTGTGTTCTCTCCCTTGCACCTCAACTGAAGATAAAAAAGGCCAACCTTTGGCAAAATACACTAGTCAAGAACTTTGTTTTCCAGGTCTTTCTTCAGCAGCAGTCCATTCTCTGCTTTAGCATCCCTTTCCCCTGTCAAAACAGGAATCTGACACCCATGATTCCTTCTGTGGCTCAGCTGATCACCCTTGCATCTTAAATGAGTGTCTTCAGGGTATTCCTTTTCCTAGTGATATTTGCTGCTACAATTTTATCTATAATGATTTTTTAAAAGATTGTTGTCCCTGATTATAGGAGTTTCAGGCATCTATGACAGAAAAGGGGAAGATAGTTTTTTTTCTTAGAGGTTGGACAACCTTATGATCATAATTAGGTATTAATTCAAGGTACCCTTAAAATAGCTAAAGAGTAAATCCTCTCTTGATCTTTCAAAGGCAGAAATCTGCCCCCTCCCCAATCTGGATCTAGCAGTGGAATGTAAAGAAACCTTGGTTAATTTTTCAACCATAGGCAGCCTCAAAAGCCCCTCCACACATTCTGCCTGAAATTTGCCTGTTGCAGAAAGCCACGGGATGGTGGTAGCAACCTCCTACCCCTCCCCTTTCCCATTTGACCCAAAATCACAACTTTCCCTGGCGTCTGCCAACTCCCCTGTGGTCTTGAATGTTCCAGAAAGTGAGGAGTCATTCTTCATATCTTGCTTCATAAGGGAAATACCATGTGGCTCCTCCTGGTGGAGGGTGGGGGTGGGCTGGGGATGCTGCTAGGCTCAGCTAGAACCTACAGAGGCTCCAGTCAGGGCTCCTGGAGAAGCAGCTGGCTCTGTCCCTTCCTCTTAGCATGGCCAGGGCCTGCTTGGAGCCTGTCTCAACTTGGCAGAGCTCCCCAGGATTGTCCCCACCTCCCCCTTCACCCTTGTCCTCCGCACAATCCGTCTTCACTTAGCTCTTCCTTCTTTCTGCCCCAGGGCTCCTGCTTGCATTCCTTCTATCTTCTGGCATTTTTTTAGGTTGGCTCACTGTGTATTTAATAATAGCTCCACATTCTCTTCTTTATCTGAAATCAAAATTCATACCTGTATCTTGCATTCACTTTGGGAACAAAATTTATGGCAAAGGTTACTATTGAGTTGGCTGCTTTTTGGTAACTTCATACTTCTCAATTGTTACAAATTATCTTCCTGTATAAGAAAGTTGTTCCTGTTCTCCAAATGCACTAGCCTTCAATTGCAAGCAGAAGCTGGAAGTCTGGGGTTGCCCATGGCTGGGGAGTAAGATTCCTGGCTCCATGTACCAGGGTCTGGCTGTTTGTTATGAGGGAGAGATCTTTAGACTTCAAAGTCCAGATTATGGTCCATGGGCCAAATAAAAATCAAATTTCATTTTTCCAAGCCATAGACTTCTCTGTATCTCAATTCTCAAGTCTATAAATTGGAGTTAAAAGAGACAGAAAGTAAAGATGTGTATTTTTAATAATAGGTTTATTTGAAAAACGTATACTTCATATAATGAATAGGCTTTCAAAAGGCGGGAGAGAGAGAGAGAGAGAAATATACCCACCAAAAGAGAGCAGCAAAATAAATCTCAATGGAAAATTTGTGCCTTTCTGTGGTCAGAGTCATTTGGCCCAGAAATGATGAAATTACAAATTTCTGAAAAGGGTGTGTGTTTTGGAGTTGCTGAGGTCCAGATCTCAGCATGGTCCTGGGGCAAGGTCAGCGTTTAATTTCAATGCAGAATAACGGGGAAGAAGTGGTCCCTCAGGTCCAGCATCCTTGGCCACCACAGCAGTGCCTCCACTGCCTAACACTACCCTGGAGTCTTCTCTTGAATTTGGAACCAAGGACTCTCAGCAGCCTGTAACCCCCACCCTCTTTGCAGTGCAATTCTCCCTTTTATAGTCTAAACAGGAATGGTTGATACAAAGCGAATTGCAATGGGAGCCATGAAGAGCCCCGGGTATCCAGACCCTACACAGAGGACCTGTATATGCAGCAGCTGTAGTAACTGCAGCTGCAGCAGCTGTTTTGGAGAAGGCCTGGTGCTGGGGAAAGAAGTCTTCCTCCCCTTGCTCATGGCCTAGTTATTGTTTTCAACAGTCTACTCAGCAACTGGGATCAACCTTGAACTAACACACAGAAAAATAAAAGAGCGTGGCCATTGGCTGAGACCAGAGTCATCCAGCAGGACAGAGCTCCATGGTAAAGGAGCACAGATGGCTAAAGGGAAGGAGAGGAATGTGTGGTCATTTTTTGCAACCCACAAGGTCACTGCCAAATGGAACAGCAGCAGCAGATGTTCTAATGCCCAGTTCCTGGCATGGTGAGCAGGAGGACAGCATCTGTGCTCAGAGCCCAGGGTCCTGAGTCCTCATTGGAGCAATCCCAGAGTGAATGGAGTCCTGCTCTCGGCTGAGTGGACTTCCAAACATAACTCCCTGGTGCTCTGTGAGCCACCCAATACATTTCAACAAATGCCTCTTCTGATTAGACTATCAGCACTGCTTTGTACTGTTCTTAATATAGGGCTGTGATGCCATTTGGTTCCTAAGGCTGCAGTTCTGTGATTTTAAATACTCCATGGTGAAGAAAGCACCATTTTTTTGTTTTGCTTTAGTTTTTGCAATGAAATTTTTGTTTTCCTACTTGTATGTAGGTATTTATATAATTTCTTCAGGCTTTAATACACAAGCTCTGGACTCCCCAAATATGAAGGCAGATGGTTTGAGAAAAGAATGAAAGAGAACTCATTTCTCCCAGTTAGAAAAGTACACACTTATAGCTCTCTAGCTCCCTTCAGTGTTTTTTTGAATTGGTGGCATTTTCCCCACTACCCTCAACTGGGGCATGAACCCAGAGCTTATATGCAGACCTATATCCCCAGCACTTATTTTTAGATTTTGAGACAGGGTCTTACTAAGTGACTGAGTCACCCAGGCTGGGCTCACACTCTAGATCTTGACTCAGCCTCCCTGAGTGCTGTGATTATAGGCCTGTGCCATGCCCAGCTGAAGGCACCATATTAATTTGTAAGAGAATGAAAATGAAACTTGCTTCTTGAACCTATATTGAACAACTTTGTTCTTTGATCAATTTTGGATGGATTTCTCAATTTAAAAATTCTTTTCAAACTAAAGATAGCATGGGAGAGTGGCCAAAAGCATGAGCTTTGGACTTAGATTAACCTGCCACAGTTTATTCTGGCTTTGTGACTTTGGTTCTCACATTCAGCTTTTCTGTGCCTTCTCTCCATATAAGGATAATAAATATGTCTACTTCATAGTATTATTGCAAGGATTAATTTGCCATTAGAGAATGACCATAGGAGTTCATTCATTCTACCTGAATGATAAAATTTAAAATCAATTTTTTAAATATGGCCTGGTGTGGTGGTACACACCTTTAATCCCAGCATTTTCAGGGTAAAGCATGAGGATTACAAGTTCAAAGCCAGCATGGGCTACATAACAATACCCTTTCTAAAAAAAAATTAAATCTGGTGATTCTGTATGCATCATAAAAAATAATTAATTGTCCTATTCTGTGTGTGATGCTGGTCACTGTATCATTTACAGAAATGGTGTACTTAGAAGTATTAAAGGCTCACTCTCAATCTCTTTGAATATCATAGGCTTTTTGTTCTCATACAAATTATCTTTCACAGTGGTATGCAAACATTGCCCTGGAGAGGCTACATTCTCCAAAGGCTGAAGTTCTTTAGTTCCAAGGGGGCACTCCTCTGCTTACAAGACTACCCATGGTGTCCATGTGTCTCACCATGACCTAATCTGGCTTCTGGCAACACTCTGGTCCCATCACTTGTTGTATCAGACCTCATTATTGTGTTCAAGCTACACTCATCTTACTTATTCTCTACTATCTGGTTTTTGTTTTATTTTTGTGATGCTGAGGATGTGCCTTAATTACTTCCTTGTTGTTGGGACAAAATTCCAAACATCAACAAGTTAAAAGAGGAAAGGTTTATTTCAGCTCACAGTTTGTAGAAGTTTCAGTCCATAGTCAGCTGGCTCCAAGGCAAGGCAGCATGGCAGAGGGGCATCACAGGAGAAACAGTCCATGGCAGGGTTGAAAAGTAGTAGCAGCAAGCTGCAAGCCTGCCCTCTTTGTTTCTTTATTTTCCATCCAGGTTACGAGCCTAATTGGTTGGTGCCACCCACGTCCAGGGTGGGGCCTCCCATCATCCACAACTAGAATAACACTAAACCAATCAGTGGACTAATTCAATCATTATGCCTTTAATCATATTCATGCCCCTCCAATCCACATTCATACACCCTATATCGAACCACCTCCACAAAGTCCCACTTATGAGCATATGAGACTTTGGGGAATCTCTAGATACAAGCATAATAGGATGAATACAACATCTGCATATTGTTAGCAGATTCTATGCTCTTCCAGTTTAAGGCCTATTGCCTATGTTATTTCTTCAGCCTAGAGCACACATAAATGCACATAAGCACACACATAGGCACACATTATCATTCATTGTTTTTTATGTAGGAAGTCTTTTCAGAAATGACTACTACATCCACCCTTGGTGATTGGTAGTTTTGAATCATATGAAATGCCTTTACATATTTTAAAATAGTGTCATGAAGATACATTTTCCAAAGTAGATAAAATATGTAATATATTTAGCAGATTGTTAGCTTGATTGATATTCTTAGTTTGACATTACTTACTATAGAAAAAAATTGAAAGCATCTAATTTCCCCCTCTTATAACACTTAAGTTTATATCCAAATGATGGAACAGTATTCAGACATACAGTTAGATTGTCTGGAGACTCTGAAGCATGGAAAAATGCTTACGACCAAGAAAAGATTGCAATATGTAATGTAAATTAAGGATATTTCTCTGTGAAACAGTCATAAAGGAACAAATGAAATAGTTCTTAGGATGGCAAGATTACAGAATCTTTTCCACTTATTTTCAAAATATTTATACTGCTACTTTAAACTCTATAATTTAAATGAAAACATGGCACAACTCTAGAACCTGTTTCCATGGCATTATAGCCACTGCATGTGGAAAAATGTTCTGATCGCACAGGCTTCTGGACCTTCCTTGCCCCCCATCCACCAGCAGTAGAGGCCCCAACTTTACTTCCTGGACTGCCATAGAGGAATGCCAGCCATCGACCCTAGAAGTAGACTCCAACACCAGCCAGGAGAAATATCTTCAAGAACAAACCTACAAAACAGACAATTAGCACTCAAGGGAAATAAACCTGGGAGTTTGGAAGTGTAAGTTTTGCATGACCCACAGGCTCCTAGACATGAATTTATTCAGTTCTCTGGTCACTGAGCAATTACTTTTCTCATTGCTGAGACAAAATATCTGACACCCAAAATTAGAGGTTTAAGTTTGTAGATGTTTGTAGCGGTTTCAGTTCACAGCTGGCTGGTTCCAAGGCAGGGTGGCATGGCAGAGAAGCATCACAGAGGAGAACAGTTCGTGGTGGGCAGAAAGCAGGAAAGAAGCAGAGTAGTGAAGTAGGGCGGAAGCAATCAGCAAGTGACAAACAATGACCCACTTTCTGTCCCTTATATCCCATCCAGGATACCTGCCTTTAGGGCAGGTAGCACTCACACCCAGGGTGGGGCACCCTTAATCCTACCCAGAACTATGCCAAAGGAATCAGTGGACTAATTTAGTAATCACATACACTTAAATCCAGCATCACACACTCTAGGTCCAGCCACCTCTGAAAAGCCCCACCTATGACTACATGAGGCTTTAGGAGGACATCTAGACACAAGCCATAATAGTGAGGTGAAGAGAAAAAGGGATAAGTGAGACCCAGGGAAGGTAAATCCCAGGTTTCACAGGGAAAGAAGCAGGATGGAGCAGGTGAGGGAGGGAAGCTCCAGCCAAGCCACTGCAGATGCACAGGCTAAGCCTGAAAGGAGGGTAGGGTTGGAGATGTTACTCTGACAACTGTGGGAGGGGACTGAAAGGAGTGAGAGAGGAGAGAGAGAGAGACAGCAGCCAGAGGAGATGCTGAAAAGTTAAGGAGCAAAAAAATGAGGGCTTGATTCAAGGCAAGAGCCATGGGAGAGAGAAGGGATGAATTACAAAGGTAGAGGAGACAGAATCAACAGGACTTCATAACTAAGGAGGAGAAAGAAAGTCAAGGTGGGTGGCCAGGATGTTGGTGGAACACCTGAGTGCTCTGGTGGGACCAAGTTGACAGAGGAGTCTCCAGGAGCTGAGAGTGGCTTGATGTCATCTGTATTTTAGCTTGAAAACTGCCTCTTTCCCAGGCTGAAATCCCAAGGTGAGTCTATAATGTCTCTCTTCACATTTACGACGACCTGGGCTGAGCTCTAAACCTGCCAGGTAAGGGATTCAAGGCTTCTCCAGGCACAACCTTTTGCAGTGAATAGCCAGTTAGTACACAGCCAGAGGTTGAGACATTTGTGAATAAATACTGACCCCCAGTGTCCGGGGACAGAAATAAAGATTTTTAAAAGTAAAGATAAAAATAGCATGGTTTCTGGGAGAGTACGTAGAACTATAGCTGCAAATTACATTCCCTGTACCCCAATTCAGGATGCTGGGATGCTTCAGAAATAAAAATACCAACCCATGGCTTATGGCTACCTGAAAAATGATATTGTACAGGACCAAGGTCAAGGTGGCTCCAAAGGGTGTAGAGCTACATGCTGGCCTTTGTTCTGTCAGGTCCAGAAGTTCATATGTCAAGGTCAAAGTTCAACTACTTCAAAGAGTCTTCCTGCTAAAAGGGTAGGTTTTATATAATTAATTAGATTTATATAAACTCCAGGTCTATCTGGAGTCCCCACCTAATTTAATATAATGTCCAATGAACTTTCTAATGGACAGTAGACAATGTTGTTAGCCAGATGTTTCCTTTTCAATAGCTGTATGGTTGCAGTGAATTCACAAGAAATTCTTGAGTAAACCCTGGAACAAAAAAACTCCTTTGACTGGGGTGGTTCCAAATGTCTCTCTCTCTCTCTGCTTCCTGGCTGCTATGGGTTGAGAATCTTCCATGATACTCTTCTGCTGTGCTGTTTCTACCTTGGGGCAAGTGACACAAGGGACATTTGGAAAGTGGTTGTTGTAGGGAGGTAAAATTCAAGGAAAGAGAGGCCTGGTTATTCAGTAGAGTTTAGGAGCCAAATGGTAGCACCAAGAAGGGATGCTACTCAAAGGTACTATGGAGAATGAAGCAGAAGGTTTTGCATCAAAAGAGAAATCCCATTACTATTTGACTGCAAGGTGATGGCAATCATAGTCCCATTTCTGATTTGTTGTATCACACTAATTGCTGGCCTGATGTATCGCTAAAGCTTCAAAGATAATAGAAATAAAATGAGTTTACCATTTGTTTCTTGACAGTATAATAGACACCTAAGGAATTTTTGCTTCCCAAGACTGAGGGTTCTACAGGCATCTGTCCAGCCACCCCATGTAACAAGGCATGTTTTAGCGACTGTTCTTAGGCCAGAGTTGTTATACTTGTTGGCCAAATTTTTCCCCTGCCACTTATTTCTCCTGGTTTTAGTTTGAAACATTTCTAAGCTATGGAAAAGTTGAATGAATAGTACAATATTTCAACATTATAAACCATTTCCTTGGTTGACAATTTGACCACAATAACCATAGCTATGACATTTACTATATTTTCTTTCTGACTTTGAACACACAAGGACATGGTATCGGCTCAGCCATTTGCAAGTGACTTACAGACATTGGGAAACCTCACCCTTAAATCCATTGTGATATATCCTAAGAACAAAGCCATTCCTTTACATAAACACAACAATAAGTTTAATATTTACTATTGCCTAAAAAAAAGCCAATATTCAAATTTCCCAAACGCCAAAAAATGTCCTTTGGAAACATTTTTAATCCAAAGATCCAATTAAGCTTCACAAATAGCATTTCATTGTCCTGTCTCCAGTGTCATTTAATCTGAAGCTGTCCTGCCAGGTATTTATATTCATGAACATGATATATTTTAAAAAGCTCAAGCCAGTCATCTTTTAGAATGTCCTATATTATGAATTTATCTTATTGCTCTTTTGTTATTAGATTCAGATAGAAAGTTTTGTCAAGAACATGTATTTACACCAGGAGGCACACAAAATCACATTCTATGCATTAAATTCATCTACGTTAAGGTTAGTCACTCTGGTTGCAGGGTGTCTAACCGATCTCCCCATTGTGAAGATATATTCTTCTCTTTGGAATTAATATGATTATTATAAATTGAGTCTACATAAATGATAAATTCTCTAAAAACTCAGGGGTTTTAGAATGTATGAACCTTGTTTGAATTCACTATTACATTTAAATGTTTATTACATTGACTTTTTTCTATAGTTTTATTTTTCCCCTTTTTTACTTCTTCCCTCTTTAAAATATCTATGTTCATATGGGTTATTTTAAAATTCAATATTCTGTAATCCATATAATACTATTTAAAATCTCAGCTTGACCCACATTTGGTCCTTCAAGCCGAATCTTGTGTCTTGTCAGTCTTTGGGCATTTTCTTTGTTTCTGTCTCATCAAAATGTTCCAAGCTAGCTGAGTACAGTGCCACACTGGGAGGCAAAGGCAGTAGAATTGCAAGTTTGAGCCCAGTTTGGGCAATTTAGCAAATTAGCAGCACCCTTCCTCAAAATAAAAAATAAAAAAGGGTTAGGAATTCAGCTTAGTGTGAAGACCTGGAGTTCAATCCCTAGCGTGCACACACACACACACACACACACACACAAGTTGTTTCAAGGTCATCTTGTGTTTTATCTGTCTCAAACCTGGAACCATTTTTTTCACACTGGTTTTGAGGGGCAGTATTTAGAAACCAAGTTCAAGCAAAGAAACTAAATGTGCTGATTGCTAGTAGGTTATGGCTTCCAGGACCTTTCAAAGAGCAGAGACAGAGGCAGTAGAATGGGGTGGGGGCACACACACACACACACACACACACACACGCATGCACACACACATGTGGACATTTATACAAATACTTCCTGTTCAAAACCAGTAACACATGGTCCTTATTTACTATCATTAGCCTGATCACAACATCAATGAATTTACTCACTTTTAATGCTCTAAAATTGTTTCAGAAAAAATTGTTTCAGAATTATTTATTAAACACTCAGCAACATTATCATCTTTAAACACATTTAACATTAGAAGTACCCACATTGTCCTGCTGAAGTCACATGCAGAAAGCTATCAGGACTCCAGACAGCAGCCAGAGATAATGCAGGCTGTGTACAAGTCAAAACTGGAGTTGGATTACCTTGCCACAACTGCTATTTGATATTTTTTTTAGAGTACCCAGAAGGACAAAGTTCAAAACAGGATACTGATAACTGTTACTTTTTTATGGTGGTAGTACTGGGGATTGAACCCAGGGTCTTCACACTGAGTTACATTCCCATCCCTTTTCTTTATTTTGAGACAAGGTCTTGCCAAGTCACTAATTTTCCAGGTTAGGTGCAAACTTGAGAACTTCCTGCCTGAGCCTCCCAAAGTGCTGGGGTCATAGGTGTGTACTGTACCAAGCTTCTGTTGACTTTCATTTTATCTGACAGAACACTATTTCCCTTTTCCAAATCTATCCTCTTCGATGTCTGCCACGTGTTTCAAAATAGTTCAGTAGGGTAGGGAGGAATGAGAATAAGAAGGTGATGATGTGGTACATGAGTGATGGGCACATGCATTTTTTTGGTGCTATTTGTAATCTACTTTCGTGGATCTTTAAAATTTTTGTATCATAAAAAGATTTTTAAAAACATGTACCTGTCAAATCAAAGTAGATGGAAGCTTAAATGGCGAGCACTGACTCAAATAAAAAGCAAGTATGTAAATGTGACCTTGTTGCATTACACAGGATGTGGTCGTGAGCTCTAGCTTGCCTTAAAAATGTACAATATATATCTGGAGATAACTTTGTGTACCAGGTCACAAAGGCTAAAGGAGATTGCTAGATTGCTGCTGGATGGATTTCCGAGAGATGTCACAGAAACAACTGCCTCTGAACCGGGAAGGTGCCAACAGAACCAAGAATGACTCAGACAAGCCCAGCTTGGCAAGTAAATGGGTTCCTTAGGGGTGACTTGCAGAGTGATGGATGGCTGAGGGACAGCTGCACTACCAAAGCCAGTCTTCACCTCTCTGGATACCAAGCTCCGGTTTATACAGGCCTGGAAGTTAAATCGCAAAACAACCAAAGGCAAAATCAGAATCCATGGGAAGAATTGTGTTTATGTGTACTCTGTTCCCATCCATATCAGGAATTCCACAGGTCTCAGCAAACACAGGGATGGACAGCTCTACTTGATGCAGTCTGCCATGTACCTCAGGACCTGTGGAAGCCCATGGGACAGTGAGGTAGCAAAAGTAGTCACCTTGGTCAGGGCTTAGAGAACTGTTCTATGGTTAGCCTTGTCTTCATCTGTTTTCTGTCTCTGGAGCTAAATGCCACAGACTGGGTGATTTAGAAAGAACAAAGGTTTGTTTGGCTCACAGTTCCAGAGGCTGGGGAGTTGAGAAGATGGTGTTAGCGTCTGTTCAGCATCTGGCAAGGACCTTCCTGCTATCATAACATGGTGGAGGCCAACAAATAGTGGGACAGGTCATGTGTGCTGGATCAAGTTTCTCTTCTCTTTTGATAAAGCCACTGAGGCCACAGTTGGGTCTGACCCTCATATGTCATCCAATCCTTATTCCTTCCCCAAGGGCTCACCTCCAACTGTCATTAACATATGACTCTGAGTACTGTTTCTACCACATGAACTTTTGGGGGACATGTTCAAACCACAGCACTCTCCATAGACAAACTACCAGTTGTGGAAGGACAGTGACTTTCATTTTGTTGAATGACTGTCACTAGAAGGAGATTGGATGATGACAGTATTTCCATATTTCAACTGTTGCATATGCCCTTTGGGGTCAGAGGTTTAAATTCTCCTCATGGTCCAATGTGAAATCTCCTGGGCTACAGCATGAGAGGGTGTCTGCCACAGCCAGATCTTCTGTGAGGCAAGGCACAATTTAACAGAAAGGAAGGCATTATATACATGAACCCCAATCTTGAAAATTCAATTATTCAAAAGATAAAACCAGGAAACATGACCGAGATCTTCCACATTGAGGCAATGTTAGTGTGTTTCTGAGAAAAGGATGCCAAAAGACTGTCTAGGTGAAGAGGAAGCCTTAACTCTGAAGAGACTTTTATATAACACTTGTGTGCTGAAAGCATAATTACAAATAAAATACAACCTTAAGGATAATAAATCTTCTAAGAAAGCTTTCTTCCTTACTTTATTTTGTTAAAATCAGAAAGGGGCTAAGAAAATACAGAACCCTAAAAATATTGTAGAAAGTGGGAACACTTGACCAGATCTGACCTCTGTTTCCCAAGAGGAACAACATGACCAGGATTTTTGCTTTGTCACCAAGCTGGCCAATTGTAGCTCAATGGGAACTTTTTTCCTACCGACCAAACAGACACAGACGCAGACATAGACACAGACACAGACACACACACACACACACACACACACACACACACACAAATAATAACAACAGCAACAACAACACAAACTTCTATTAATGTGCACATTGGGAACTGCATTTAAAAAAAATAAAAGTTGCTAAGCAGTCCATTCTGTCTATGATCCCCCTGGTGACTCTGAACAACAGACCATAATTTTTTGCCCTTAGCTTGATGATGAGCGAGCATGTGTGAAGCCCCAATGTACCAACACCCCTGCTTACATGAACAGAATTTATGTACTGTATTCCACCTTCACCAGAGGAAATGTTGACCCTGAAATGTTACTGGAAACCTCTGCAGTAGGCTCCAGTCTCCTGCCCAGTGTATGTAGGCGTGAGGAAAAACACCAAAAGACAGACCTAAGAGAGACAGAAAGCAGGGTGACAGGATGACCAATGCCAATGCAAATGACAAAGGCTCTGGCCAGTCCAAGCCAAATTTTTATTAGTAATCAATTGGGGTAAAGGCACGCCACCTGCAAGGGCAGAGCTATGCGTGAGGACACACGTGGTGCAGTTTCTATGGAAATTAACATAAGCAAGGTTCATAAAGGACATGATAAAGCATTCTCAAATTAGGAACAGAATAGACAAAATATATAGTTGTAATTAGAACACTGTCCTTCTAGTGAGAAGGTTTTAGTTAATGGAAACGGAATTTGGGTGCAAGTTACTCTGACCTTGGGACGTAGGCTTCGGCTGGACCTGCTTTTCAAAACAAGCCAATTATGAGGTTAATTCTTCACAGCCTGCACTGCTTATAGCCTTGCTTTGGACACAATCAATACTGTGGTCCCCTACATCACCAATCCCAACATGAAATTTACAGAAAATCAGGAGTGTCTGGGTGTTGAAACAACAGCAAGCCCATGAGTGTTACAGGAAGACTGGACTCAAAGACAAGTTCAGATGCCTACCAAAAATTTATCAAACACACAGAGACACTTTTGGGCCATTTTCAGTCACAGAATTTTATTTTTAAACCAACTGTAAGTACCCAAAGGTTAAAGTTCAAAAAACAAAACAAATGGATCATAAACAACCACAGCTCATTCTAGTGGCTGAAGAATTCTACTGAATGTCAAACAAAGGATGACTCTGGACTTGAGAAAGGGTCTTGTTAGAATGTTGGTCAGCCTTCTTGAAGAAACCATCTGTGACTTTCCCATTTAATGGGCTGCTGGTCTTAACTACCAAAGCATTCCTTTTCCTAAAGGAAAAGACTAGTAATAAATATTTATATGTATTGTACATTATCTAATAATCCTTACTATCATTTTAGAAAGTCTTATGAAATAAAAAACATGAACTACCTATTGGTATAGTTCCTGTTGGTGTCTGAATGATTTATTGAATGAATACCTTAAACTTTATCTAAATTTGTCACTCTCCCATCTCAGAAACTAACAAAACAACCCTGATTAAACCCCACTGGTTATTAGTTTAGTGACTAGTTCAAACAGGACTAGCAGGAAAGCTAACCCGTAAGGTTTATGACATAAGCACTTATGCATTCTTAAGTATTATCTGGGCCAAGATAAGTTTACACAGATTCTACTACCTAGCCTTGGAAATATCTGAAAATTCAGGGGAAAAAGAGAGAAATCAGCACCCATAACACAATGCATGGCACATCTATTCCTGGCCAGCCATCATGTTGAAAAATCTTTATTTTTTGGCTTGTTTCACTTTTCCTTGATCATCCACTTTCTTAATGGCTGCCTGGATGGCCTCTTGGTTCCCCAGAAACTGGTGAGGCCCAACAGCACACAGATTTTCATCCAGCTCCAGGAGAATGGGGACTCCAGTAGGTAGAGTAATGTTGATGATGTCTTCATCTGAGATACCTGGTGATCAGGGAGAAAGGACAAGGTGTTAAAGACAAACTCAGGAGGAGTTAACTGTTTAACTACACATTGATGGAACCTCCTATTAACTGTGCGACTGACACCATGTCAGGTATTGTAAGGGGCTCCAGTTACAATTCCAGGATGTTAGGAACTTTCTAGAAATTAAAAAAAAAAGCTTAGAGATTCACACGGAGTGCTACATCCTGGAAGAGCAAATACCTTTTGGGCAACCTGTTCCTGGCTACTTCCTATCTAAATCTGAAAGAGAATAAAAATTATCTTCTCTAGGCTGATCTTAAAATTACTTTTCATTAATATCTGTATTCAGTTCATTTGATTAGAACATCATTGGGTTTCCAACACTAAGTGAGACTGAAATACCCTGGACCAGACCTGATCAGCAGAAATTCTCTCCCCTAGGTGCTCAGGAAGCACACCACAGGGAAATTAAGAAAGGACTTTACAGCATGATTTGTAAACAGGTATCATTCTCCTGCTGTCCTTTAACAACTCAACTGCTAAGACAGGAAGATGTATGTAATGGACAGATCACCTTTAATTCTTTTTAAGAAGCAAGTGAATTATATAGGTAATTCAACTTCTACCTGAAGAGTTGCAGTTGTAGTAGTAACTGTGGTTGTAATAATATTTTTATTAGTACAGCTTCTTCCAACAATAAATAATGTCCTCAGAACATGCTACTGTACAGGCCAGGTGGTTTTCTAAGCACTTTATATGTACCATCTTATCACTGCCATCCTATGAGAATATAAGTTAGTATTTTCTCCATGTAGGAAGTTCTGGCACATAGAAGTTAAGCAAATAATTCAAGATCATGCAGAAAGTAAATAGCAGAATGTGGATTCAAACTCAGGTGTCTGTACCTATTGCATAATGTAATGGCTCTCAAGTTTCTCTGCATTCAAAATGGGCAAAGAGAAGGTAAAAGGAAAGAGATGGAATTGAGTAAATTAAAAGGAAACAAAGTATTCAAGTTATCTACTTTTAAAACACACCTTTATTAATCATATAGACTTCTAAAATCTAGTATGTGCTCTGTTCTACATTAATAAAAAGGATCCAGTTAGAGAAAGTTTGGGGAGAAGCCAAGGGTTTGACTTTACTTGATAGGGGGAGAATAAGTTATTCCCAGTTAGTTATCAATGTACGTTGTCATTTTAATAGTTAATTGCTGGTTGTAACATGAGCAATGGCCAAGATCACAGAATCACTGCTTTGGATACTTACTGCCTGCATAGCTCTTCCAATTTCATGTCTAGGCCCAGAGAAGCTACCTAATAACTCCTATGCACAAACTATCCATTCTCAAACAGCTATGAAACAATGGAAAGAATCTTAATTTGGAAGACTAGGTGAAGACATATTCTCCCTCTAAGAGCATTACACATGGCTGTGGGACAGGAGAGATGCCTTAAAAAAGAAGTGTAGCACAATAAATGTTTCTTTCCCTTCTAGGAATGGTCTTCTAGGTAGAAGATATAAGAGGAAGGCTGCTGACTCAACATCTACATTGCCCAGCCCCACTCTCACATTCAACCGTACACAGGATTATCACTGCAAACTAAAGATGGCAAGAACAGATACCTCTGGACTAGAAACCCAGGTGTTCAGCAGGAAGAGGACTGTCCTAGATTCTGGGAGCCCTCTGGCTCCATCAGTGGGATGGGCAGGAGCTGCCACGTGCATCCCAGAGAGGGAAGGAGGGGGGTTCAACACCGTGTGGTTTAGAGCCAGGTGACCAATACAGCTTCATAATCCAACAGTTCCCACTCTCTAATCTGGGGGAGCTCTGGGGGGGTCCCCAAGCCTAGAGCACCCAACTAACTGGGAGTCAAAGGTCTTTCATAGGGAAGGACATGTGCCACCTGGGCCAGGATTTTATGGCAATGAACTATTTCTTCATTTATCAAATGGGAGAGGATAGTCAATTCTAGCACCAAAATTCCTCTAATTTATTCTTAATGGTTAAGAAAAGCAGGGGCTTGTGTTGAAGTTGTTGCATTCCGAACTTACTTTGTATTCATAAAAAACAAAAATGAGAAAAAATTTTAGAATATTCAATATTTTAACTTTTCATAAAGTTTCAGACTTCAGAGTATCAACAAAAGATACTGAAAACATGTTGACTTTTACTTTGTGGAAATTACTATATATGATCTGATATCTTAATTTTCTGTAAAGCTGTGTGAATTAGGAATATCTTTATAAATATATAGTTAACTAAAAGTTAATGGTAAAAATGAATAACTCAGTGGTATGATTCAACAGTTAAGTTATTTTCCAGATATAGTTCACTGTTTGAAATCTATATATTATTTTATAATGGTAAATGCTCTAAAAAGAATATTTAAGCTACTTCAATTCTAGTACTTTCCCCTCACATCCCAGGACATAACAGAATATTGTAATCTTATACCAATGTGTGTGAATTTTGCCTCATTAAACATTGTGTCTTATTTATTAAGTTGTTTGGTTGGAATCCAGTTCTATATTTTGGAAAATTTAACAGTTTTTTCTTAATTAACAAGAATTTACTTTTAAAAAAATCTAAAATCCTCATGTTTATATTTGCCTGTTACTTTTATATCATTGTTTATCTGCTTATTGAATTTATTCAATACATAAATTTGTAAATTTAAAAAAAAGCAGAGGCACCTTACAGGCATGATAAACATGGGGATACTGAGTATTATTTACATTCATCTGTTGTGGAAGGACCACGCTTTATCTGTTTCTACAGTCTATAAGCATATTGCTCACTGAATTGGAGAGAAAGGTGGATTTTATGAATTTCTCTAATTAGTCAAAATTCTCCCAGCAGAAATCAAATTTTTAGGGATATAACTAGTAAAAATGATCATGTTTGACTAAAGTTTACCAATAGAAATACAAGATATGAGTGTACCTATCTATCAGCATCTCAGATTCACCACTAACAGGTTATGTGCCTTTACAATGTCACTGACTATCAACCTTTACTGAAGTTCTTGGACACAGGAGTTTATTTTTAAAAGACTAAACATTCTACTTGTATTCAATATTGTATTAGAGCTTCTAGCCAGGACAACTAGGTGAAAAAATGAAATAAAAGGCACCCATATTGAAAAGAAAAAAGAAGACTATCTCTATGTGCAGATGACATGATCCCACCAAAAAAGACAACTACAATTAACACTGTAAACAAGATGTCAGTAGGTAAGCCTGCAGGATACAACACCAATACCAAAAAAATCAATTGTATTTCTATACAATAGCAATGAGGAACAAAAGTGACGTTAAATAAATAATACTATTTATAATAACATCACAAAGAATAAATTATCAAAAAAGTACAAAACTTAACTTTGACCACTATAAAATATAGCTCAAATTAGCAAGACATCCCATGTTCATGGTTTAGAAGACTTAACTTCAGCTGACTTTTCTTTGCAGAAACTGATAAACTGATCTTAAAAACTCATATGGAAATTAAAAGCATTCCAACTAGCCAAGACAATATTATGAAAGAAGAAAGTTGAGAAACTACATCACGATAGTGTGGTGCTTGCATACAGTATGCAGTACTCATCCAAGGATAGACATATACATCGAATTGAGAATCCTAAACAAACCCTCAAGTTGTTGATCAACTGATTTTTGACAAGTGTGCCAAGGCAATTAAATACAAAAAGAACAATCTTTTGAACAAATGGTGGTGGGATAGCTGCATAGCCATATGGCAAGAGAATAAAGCTGAACCCTTCCCTCATACTATCCATAAAAAATACCTCTAAAATAGATAAAAACTTAGATGTAAGTACTAAAAGTCTTAGAAGAAAACACAGAGCAAAACTGTCACAAATTTGCATTGGATAGGTACCAAAAGTACAGCAATAAAAGAAAAAAAATAAAATTGGTATATAAAAATTGTACTTCAAAGGACACCATAAGAACATGCAAATACAACCAGAGAATGAGAATTTTTTTTTTTTTTTTTTTTTTGCAAATCATACATCTGATTAGGGACTTCTATCTAGAATATACAAAGAGCATTTGCATTTAAAAAATAAAAGACAAATGAACAAATTAAATTAAGGGCAAAAGATCTGAGCAGACATTTCCCCAAAGATACACAGATGGTCAATAGACACAGGAAAGGATGGTTAATATCCTTAGCCATCAGAGAAATGCAAAGTCAAACCACAAGGAGGTCCTATTTTCCACCTACTAGAATGGCTATAATTGAAAAAATATATATAAATATAAAAAAATATATATATACACACAAATGTTATCAAAGACATGGAGAAATTAGAGCTATAATCCACTGTAAAATTAGGACTGCAAAAGGCTGTAGCTTCTTCGGAAAACATCTGGTGGTTCCTCAAACAGTTAAATACAGTTACCATATGATCTAGCAATTCTGCTAGGCATACACCCAAGAGAACATAACACAGATCCACACTGAAAGTTGTACACAAACCTTCACAGTAGCATTATTCATAACAGCCCAAATGCCCATTAACTAATAAACAAATACATTAAATTTAATATAGCCATACATTGGAATATCATTTGGGAGTAAAAAGGAATGAAATACTGTTACAACATAGTTGAGCCCTGAAAACATTAAGTTAAAAAAAAAAACAGTGACAAACACCATATTTTGTATGACTCCATTAATCCAAAGTGTTCAGAACAGGCACGTTCATTATGGTACACAGCAGACTAACTGTTGAGAGAGCTGGAGCAATGGGAAGATGGGGAGTGGTAACAACTGAGAGACTGAAGTTTCTTTCGGAGGTAAAAAAAATATATGAGTGTGTGTGTGTGTGTGTGTGAGTGTGAGGTTGAACACACCTATCTCCTCAAATATCCATCATTTCATTACAGTGAAAACATTTTTAATCCTTTCTTCCAGTTTTTAAATATACAGTCTATAATTATTACCTACTGTCACTCTATAGTACAACTGCACACCAGAACTTTTTCCTCTCATCTACCTATAACTTAGTACTTCTTGACCATTCTTTCCTCACCCCTTCTACCTTCTAAAATATTTCAAAATTGTTCGTGGTGATGGATTTGCAATTCTGTGCATACAGTGAACTCTTTCAGATACAGTGGTTCCGCATCCATGGATTCAATCAACCATGAATGGAAAAATACCAAAAAAAATTACATCTGTATTGAGTAGGTATAAACTTTTTTATTGTCATTATTCAGTAGACAATACAATATTACAGATATTTACACTGCATTTACATTGTATTTGATAGTATAAGTAATCTAGAGAAGATTTAAAATTTATGGGGTGATGTGTGTAGGTTATCTGTAAATATTAAGCCATTTTATACAGGGGGCATGACCAGTCACAGATTTTGTTATCTCAAGGTTTTCTGGAATCAATCTTCCATGGGTACCAAAGGATAAGTGCCTGGTACAAGCTACTGAAGTGTATGTTTTAAATGGTGATTATATGTGAATTATACCCCAAATAAAGCTGTTAAAAATACAAACAGATCCAGAAAGGTTATATAAACCTGTGCAAGGGACAAGACTATTACGGCAGCAAAAATGGACTTGTTCTTTTACTTTTTAAACTTCTAAATCCCAGGACTCTGGTCATCTGACTTATCTATGTTTATTTTCTCTACTACAAAAAGGGAGAGAAGACAACGTTTATATTTCTGCTCTATTCCTGTAAAATGCTTGGTACTAACTAGACATCAGCACCCAAAGTTCCCAAGACTGGAAAAGTGCATTAACAGGTTAGCTGGGCTCTTTATAATGATGGGCCAAGTTTAGAGGTTACTGTCTGTGACCTCAGAAGGGAGTTCTAGGTCTTTGGCAAGGGCTTAGAACACATAAAGGACTCACTTGTTTGAACATGGCATTACATTTAACCTGACCCAACAGGTGGTCTCTTTAATAACACCAGTCTCAAGCTCATGCCTATGCCCTAGCTAGTAATCCACGTTTCTGTGAACTCACTAAACAATGGCCACCAGAAATATAATATTTCACCTAAAGTCATTACTTGTTACCCAATTTTTACATAAATTGTATTCTTCATACTAAGAAAGTTACACAAATATGTTGAGCTTGGTGGCACAGGCCTGTATTCCCAGCACTCAGGAGGCTGAGGCAGGAGGAGTGTCATGAGTTCAAGGGCAGTCTGGGCTACACAGGGAATTCAAGGCCAGCCTGAACTACACAGTGAGATCTTGTCTCAACAACAACAACAACAACAACAACAACAAAAGAAAGTTACATAAACAGTACTCCAAAGGCTAAAATGTGCATCTGCAGTAGATTAAATAAAACAGAATTAGTACTTTATTATATAATATCTGACTACAAACTGATTCTCTGGAACATCATATGAAAGTTAAAATGAGTGGCAGATATCACATGCCCTGGAGTTCAAGAATATTCTACAGGGAAATGTCACCAAGTTCTCACTCAGAATCTTCTTTTGGCCCTCATGGTCTCTGAAAACATCTCTTCATGTACCCACTGTCTTTGATTCTTTTTTATTTGTTTTTTTGGGGGGTTTTGGTACCGGGGATTGAACTCGGGACCTTGTACTTTCAAGGCAGGCGCTGGAACCACTGAGCTAAATCCCCGGCCCGTGTCTTTGATTCTTAAATCATCATGTAGGAGCAGCTAGGAATTAACTGCCATCTACTGAAATGACTGGAGTATTTCAAGAAGAAATAATGAAAGTTTGGGGGGAAGTCAAAGGGTAACATAATGCCAGAGTGGGAAGAAATTTAAATTTCATTTTCTGCATAAGGATTAACTTCAGAAAGGCAAATCTATACTTAAAGTGACCTTCCCAATTCACTTTATTTGGGACGGGAAGCAAAGACACACAGTTTTATACACTACACATGGACTGCAGCCTTAACAGGAACTATGTTTTATCCATTCTTATATTACCCAGGCTCTTAAAACAGTGCCTTACCACTGCAACAATTTAATAAATGTTTGTTCAACTGTAAATAGCATTACTATGGGATCCAGACAATCTTTAGTAGTATCATCCACCAAATACACTGAATAAATACATTTCAACTGTATTTATGTGAATATACTTTTTACATGGAACTAAAGACTATAAG
Source organism: Heterocephalus glaber (assembly GCF_000247695.1). The sequence goes on along the minus strand of NW_004624765.1, from coordinate 15,154,694 downwards.
AAATAAAAGGTTTGGCGCTGGGGATTTAGCTCAGTGGTTCTGCTGCCTGCCTTGCAAGCACAAGGTTCTGAATTCGATCCCCGGTACCAAAAAAAAAAAAAAAAAAGAAAGAAATAAAAGGTTAATTAAAAATTTCAAAGTGTGAAATCTGTATGTGTAAGCATTCTAAGGACTTTGTTAGAGGTACATGTTGGCCAATTTCAGAAGGAAATCAGATGAGATTGCATTCAGGGTGGTATGGCCATAGCCTCAGAAGGAAATTAAAAGGAAGCATAGGCTCCCAAAAGGCCAGACCTTGTGTGTCTAATTCATGTGTAGGTGCTCTATTCCTTGGGCCAAGATCAGGATCTAATTTGGTGGACCCTGGACACACAGATACACTGAACTAATTCTAACTTCTGGGCTTTCAAATTAAATCTAATCTTTTATTGTTTAAGACCTGATTAAAGACTATGTACCCATTATGAACTTCGAAAGGGAAAAAAAAAGAGTTCAAAGGTTCTCAGCCTCAAAAAGTTGTTTACATCTAGTACTAATAAAAATTTAGATGAAATGTCTTTTATATGTTCTTTAGTTTTCTCTAAACTGCTTGTTCGAAAATCTTTGAACTTCAGGAAGTAGGAGAAGAGATATTCAGGAAGACAGTTGTTACAGGACAGGAGAAAACCCCAATTCTGAGATATGTACACTTAAAGATGAGAAAAATAAAGCAACAGCTCCAGCTAACTCCTTTAGCTATGAGGTTCCACCTACTCCCCACTTGCCTTTCTAACCATTGCCTTTCTATTGATGTAAAATTTGTGGTAAGAGTTCTGCATTCTTCTATTATCAGTAAGAGCCAAAAGAGACTGAATTTCATAGATGACCTACCTATTTTTGATTCTTTAAAATTTGAATAGTAACTGGAGAACTCAAAGATGGGCTACAGGGAACAACTGAAAATAGGTTATTTGAATACTGTAATACAATGATAGAAAAACAGCCTCTAATTTAGAATGAAGCAAAGAATCTATTTTACATTTTAATTAAAATGTTTACAAATAAAGGTTTCTATAAATCTAGTATACTTAAATAAAATAAAAGAAAGCTTAACTATACTGCCAGAAAAGTGTCTCATAGATGGGAGGCTTGAACTCATTGCTTCTGAAAATAACATGTTAAATGCCAAAGGTGACGAGAGCCAGTCCCAGTTCCCACAGCTGGTCCCAGCTGACCTTTCCTCCTCTGTCTCTAATTCCATCTCACTACTTCTCTGCTTGCTGTGTGTACAGCTGTGCACAATTCTGCAAATACCAAGTCTTATATGAGCATCTTGCCTGCCATTCCAAACTTGAAGCTGCCCAATCCTGTACTTGAACCCAGACTAAACAATTTACTTCCTCTGGCAAGGTGCAGATGGCAGCCAATGCTCAGTCTGGTACCTGGCTTTTCCTTTGATGTACTTTATCAGGAAACAAACAGGAAGTGACTATGCCAACCACAGAGAAAGAAACACACTCCTGTCTGGAACACTACAGAATGGAATGTTTTAGATACAAAGCTGATGGTAGAAGGTTTCGTGGTGCTTTGTGAGTTGTGTGCCTGAACCAGTCAGCAGTAGGCCCTCTTTAACCTGCATGAGTTGGCACAGTATAAAAATCACCAGCCCTACCATCTGCATTCTCGATCCTCTTCATACACGCCTCCTTTCTCCTGTAGACCTCATCCAGCCTTTGCCTTTTTCCACGTTCATGTACTTCCTATGTAAGTGTTTTTCTTGAATTTACTACTTACCACACCAACTCCACTGTTTTAAATAAATTACCCTCAAAATAAAAGCACAGGTAGCCCTATCCCTAACTCACCAGGGCAAAAATGGACTCATTAGGCTTTCTGAGAAATGAGCAGGTACAGTATTCATCCTCAGGCTGCTTCCAGCCCTTCTTCTTTTATTCCCCCACTGCTGGGATCTAACCAGGGGCCTCACATGCCAGGCAGGCACTCTATCAATGAGCTATACCTCCATCCCCCAGCCCCTCAACTCCTATGCTATCCCCCATAAACAAACCTTTTAGAAAGTGCTTTTATTCTCTTTATTCTATATTTCACATCTATGTGCTTCTGCCTTTTATCACTTTCTTATATTTGCCCTAATCTATTATTTTCTAGACCAAACAATGACAAATCTTTCACCTTTTAATCCTGTAAATTATGCTTAGGCCTTTAATGAGATATAATTCATACATAATTTAAAGTGTACATTTCAATGGCTTTTAGTACATTCACAGCGCTATGCAATCATTACAATAATCAATTTTAGAACATTTCCATCATCCCAAAAAGAAACTCTACCCATTTAACAATCACTTTCAATCTTATTGTACTTCACTCCCACTTTTCAGTCCCAGGAAACACGTACTGTACTTACTGTCTCTATGGATTTGTCTATCTTGGACAGTCATATAATGGAATTCTAGGTGATCCTTTCTGACTGGCTTCTTTCCCATAAGATGATTTCAAGGTTCATCTCTGCTCTAGCATGTATCATTACAGTACTTCATTCCTTTTACTGTTGAATCATATTTCATTTTGTGGCTATAACACATTTAATTTACTGAATCATTAGTTGACAGACATTTGGGGCAATGCACCTTTTGGCTATCATGAATAGGCTACGGTGTAATTCTGTGTAAAAGTTCTTGTGTGAAAACTTTCATTTACTTTGAGTACTGTTATGGATTGAACTGTGTCCTCCAAAAAAGGATACACTGAAGTTCTTATCTTCAAATCTCTGAATGTGATCTTATGTGAAACAATTAAAGTTAAAATGAGGTCACTAGGGTGGGCCTTAATTTAATACTACTGTATCCTTAAAAAAAAATTGAACAAGAAATACCAATACCCATTGAAGAAGACCCCATGAGGAGGTAGCACTGGAGCAATGCTCCTAGAAACCAAGGAACACCAAAGACAGCTAGCTGACTGTGCCCAAAGGCTACCCAAGGTGAGAGAGGATGACCCCTTAGAACCATGAAAGGTATGGGTACGACTCGGCCAACTCAGGACTTCCAGCTCGCAAATTAAACTTCTGTTGTTTGACATTAACCAGCTGTGGGCACTTTCTTAAGTCCCCCCACCCTGGCCACTAATAAAGTATACACTAGAGTATAACTGCTCCACCTTAGGGTACCTCTTCAACCCTTCTGAAGAACTGTTGCAGTATTTTCCAAAGCAGGCATGCTATGTGATTAAATTTTTCAATGAATTATTAATGGTTTCAAACTATCCCTTAAATTAGAAAATCAAGCTTTTCTTTCTGTCTAACCTTGCCCTCCAGAGGTACTCTGTCCATGACAGATCTTTCACCACTGGTTAAACCTTCTTTCTATTTCCTTAAAAACAGCAGAAACAGTTAAATTAGTAATGCACTGGTAAGAGGGGGCATGTAGAATATGCTGTGGCTGGGGCTACAGAGTAATCTTAGAGTTAAACTTGAAGATAGATGAAGAGCATAAAGGAGGTAGGTAGTAGTTCTGTCCCCGCCCCGTCCCTCCCTCCCTCCCTCCCTCCCTGCCTCTTCTTTTCAAAGGAGGATGTCTTACTGAGGAGGAGAAAAAGAGGCTCCTGAAGGAGGTATGGGATTTTCTGTGGGGAGAGAGGCTGGCCACAAGGAGATCTAAGTCTCATCTCTAGAAAAGGCATTGACGTGGTTGGACAGGATACATCTTCCAGCAGAAACTATGAAATTATGAATTTCAGTTTGTTGTCCTAATAAATGCCTCAACTCTTTGTCAAACAATAAAGTCCATTAATGATGAAGTTATATATCATTTTATCAAATATCTGATTATTCTGAACAAGGAAGCACAGAACCCTTTATATAGCCTAATAATACAATATGCCTACAGACACACAAACAGATCAAGTGCCATGTCTGGTCAATCAAGTTATTAATAGCTAATAAGGCCTGTAGATTTTAGATCTTGGCATGATTAATGAATTTCAGATGTTCCAGGAATGATTTGGCTTGTTCATATATAAAAATCAGGGCAAAATAATCACACGCAATAAAGTTCACATTAAAATCTTCTAAAAAACACTTCATTTTGTTACCAATAACCTTTTTCCACTTATTTCACATACAACATCAACGTCTTCATTTTTTACAGCCTCTTAGAGAAAAGTAAAGCAGAATGGAAAGGAACAATGGGGAAATATGTTCTAATACCAAGTGGCTAACAGCCAGCAGTGATGCAGACAGAAAAACACAGAGCGAATCACTGAAAAAGCACAATCCCTGGGACCAGTGAGGGGACAGAAGGGGACAAAGTCCCCTGAAGGTGTCACATCACTGGTGAACTGGATTTCTCAAAAGAGGTCATGCTACTAAAACAGAAGATAACAAAATAGTCCATTAAAAAACATAACATCAAGTAGGTGAAATAAAAATAAGGCTACTATCTTCAAACTTTCAGAGTCAAGATAAATAAGCTATTATTTTATTTTTCTCCCCCTTAGAACTTTCTCCTAATCAGTAACTGCCCAGTGTGGAGAAAGAAGACTGGAACAAAAGAATTGTTCAGAAGACCTAGATCTGAAAACACAGCCCGAATTGTTTAAAGTTGGAAGAAAGGGGGCAAAAACTGAAATCCAGTTTACTTAACTTGAAAAACTCAAATAAATGTACTTTCAACAACACTTTTACAACTTATTCCCTTCCTTGCCTACTTTCAGTTTATTACAACAGAGCATATAATTCTTTTAGATCAGTATTTCTCTCTCTCTTTCTTTGGAGTGGGGGGGGGGGTCCTGGGGATTAAACTCAGGACCTTGTGCTTACAAGCCAGGCAATGGCACCACTGAGCTAAATCCTGGCCCAAGATCAGTATTTCTCAAAATTTGGAATCCCAATCTGCAGTATCAGTTGAAATGCGAATTCTCAGGCTCCACTCCAGACCTAGTATTTCAGAAACTGCAAGGATGGAACCCAAAATCTGCATCATACTGAGCTCTCGGAAGACTCCCAAGCTTGCTGGACTCTGCAAACTTCTGCTTCAGATACTGTGAATGTTAAAGGCATTGGAGTCTTTATTTATAGAACAACTTGCTTCTTAAGTCCAAAGTGACAAAGAGGCAGATAGAAGGAAATTATGCTATGTAAATGCATTATTAGCTTAATTGCTAGATTAAGGCCCAAATGTTAAGACTACACAACCCCTAATAAGCAGTACATAAAGGTGGTACCTTCCAGATGTTTCAGGAGCGCTCTACTGCTATTTCCATGAGCAGATATCAGAATGGTTTTGCCTTTCAGTACTTCAGGAGCAATCCTTTCATTCCAGTAAGGAAGAAGTCTCTCCAGAACATTCTTTAAGCTTTCAGATCGTGGCAGCTGATCCAAGGGAACATCGCATACCTTATACCTCCGGTCATTGTAGATTTCATGGTAGTAGGGATGTGACTCCTCGATGGGAGGTGGGGTCACACTGTAGCTTCTTCTCCACAGCCTCACTTGTTCTTCACCATGATTCAAAGCCATTTTCTCCCTGTTGAGCCCAATCAAGGCCCCATAGTGACGCTCATTTAGACGCCAGGAGCTTTCCACAGGGACCCATTCCTGCCCCAACTCTTCCAGGATCAGCCAGGCTGTGTGAATGGACCGATTAAGGATGGATGTGAACACAAGATCAAACTCAAAGTTTAGTGCTTTGAGTTGCTTCCCACAATTCCGAGCTTCCTCTAATCCTTCGGTGTTAAGTTTCTGATCTACCCAGCTACAAAATCGGTTCTCCTTATTCCAAGCACCCTCTCCATGTCTCAGTATAATAAGTTTGTACTTGGACATACTGATGGCTGAGCTTCCCTGTGACTTTCAAGTGGGATGATGTTCAAGGTCAGCAATACATCTAGAAAGATAAAAAACAAAAAGTACAAACTATATTCTTTATTCAAACAACTACCTAGGGATGATAGGCAGCATAAGCTCACAACAGCCAGTATCTAAAATCAGCTGAAATTCCTTTGAGCAGTTTGGATGTCAGACCTCTGTATTCATATACTGTGGCAAGTATACACACATTCTCCAGATAATTACAGACAACCTAGTTACTTACATTTTCTAATGCCTGTATGGTCTGTTGATTATATGACATAAAATAACAGAACGCTTCATTCTAATGCAATGCTGTTTCTACCGGATAAAAAGGCTGTTTACACTTTCAGGAGAGAGGACCTAATAGATGGACCCACAGATGTCTGAAAGAATGATTTCTGACTGAGTGGGGACGTCCAGTTCCTAGGAGCTGACTCTACACTCAAGGCATCCTTCTCACTTTGTTTTTCCTCTGGTGGAAAAAACAAATCCTGCTTTCTTATTATGGAAGTTACTAAACATGTTAACTCAGTAAACCAGCACTTACATCTCATCTGTATCAGTAACTGGCGGTAACCAGCTCTTCAATGGTACGGTCCATACCACATGCAAGCAAAAAGGTATGTGAGACACATTGGTTCAACACTGAAACATCATAAAAAGTGATTTAAGGTGACATGAACACCAAAAGCAGTAGTCACCTAAACAATCTTTCACCTGCCTCAAGATACAGCTATAGGCAGCAATAAATCCAGATGCAAAACAAGCTATCAAATGCAGGCAGCTGAGAGACATGGCCTGGAGAAACAGATTAACAGAAGCAGGTCTGTGGGGGTGGGGACCACACTGATAAGGAAGCCTGCCTCCTCCTCCCTGACTGTGCAGACAGCCTACGTACACCAGCCACATCTCAGCAGGAGGAGAATCTAGTAAGTGGGACAAAGGGCCCTAAAGTGACTGTAACTCCCTACATTTAGGCTGCAGGCTCAAAGACCTCCGGGCCCACTCTGCCAGAAACACCTGCAGACTAGATGCTGCCAGCCTAGCCTCACTCTTCTCACAGGGACACAGCCCTAATGGGCCAGCCCTCTGCACCTCCACCACAGTGTTTTTCCACACTAGAGAGTGCAGACTGCATGAGCATCACGTCCAGGTCTTCTGCCATTCTTGGCAACTTCCATTAACTGGAGATTTTCTGTCCCACTTCACTGTGATTCACACACAGTTATACAACAACCAGTGACAAAGTTCAATGGAACCTGGATCTAGCTTCTATCTTTCTTAGTAATTCTTAGATTTTAGAAGGCTTAGGAATAGGGCAGGAAATCAGATCAGGATGATTTGCAATGCAACTACCGTGTTTCCCCAAAAGTAAGACCTAACAGCCTTGAAAACTAGACATCAAAAATGCCAGCCCCCATCAGCCTATTCTTGCCTTACCTGCCATTAGAGTAGCCATCGAGCAGAGCAAGAGAATAGTGAGGTTTAATCTTCTGCATGCCACTGGCCATCACCATGGTAATGACCAGCTAGGGCTTATTTTCTAGTTAGGTCTTATTTTCAGGGAAACATGGTAGTGGCAAGGTAACAACAGTTAGGATTATGATGTCCCTTTCCTGCCAAGCACCAGATTTGAAGCTGTGGTGCACACGGAGCAAGGAAGTCCCATGTGCTCCAAAAGATTACCTGAAGACCTGCAGCTCAAGGCTGAGAATTTCCAGAGAAGGGGCACAAAGTCTCCACCCTCAGCCTAGGAGGGGCATCAGGGTGACAGAACAAAGAGGAGGACAAAAGTCATCTGGACCATGCTTTGTCAGGTGACTACCTGGCTCCAGCGACAGAATAATCGTGAGGTTAATGAAGCTCCATCTTCAGGGCCCTCACCTAGGGGAGAACAAGTGCTGTGTGCGTGTGTAATATCCCAAAGAAAGATATTTTTATATTGTTTCTTTAAAAAGCCCAAATCCAGCAGATAATAGCAGCTTCAGGCCCAGAGAACTGGACCCATCTCTGTAACCACTTACTATTTTAGTAGTGGTAGTAGAGAAGGAGATTGGAGAAAAGAGAAGCTATCAACTGTTTCTCTGCTTCAACCCTTAGTTTGCCCTGCCAAATGAGAAGCCACCAGGCTAAACGGCTAATGAAGCTATTTTCTCTTCAAATGAAGAAGGGTATGGAGGATAAATTCTGCAAGCAGAAGCACTTCATCATCTTTTGACTATGAACAATGTATAGCAATAACATAAGGTACCTACTGTCAAAGCTTCGTAGGATATTAATCTGCTATATTTATTTTGTTTAAAAAATAAAGCAAATTCTATTTGTACTCAAACATATACATACATATATACAGACATATGTATAGTTGGTAGGGGAATAGTGCTATAGCCACAGAAACTGCAAATATACACTTTCCCTCACTGTGCTATACAGAAGGAACACAGGGTTAGGTACTAAATTAGTGTGTCTATCTCCAGTAAACAATACTTCCCTCTCCTCTCCTTGGGGCTATCAACTACTTTTCCTAGCTGATGAATATGTGCAAAGGAGTGAGACCAAGCAGCATCAAAGGAGTTGGTACTTCTCTGGAGAACCTAGCACGTCACTTGACACAAGGTGCTTAGTAGGTGTTTCAAATGAATCAAATTCAGCTAGACAATTACTAGGTCATGCTACTGAGGCTAACGCATGACAGTCTCAGCAGTAACCATCAACGTAAAAACAGTCAGAGATGTTTATACAGACTGAAATGTTAAGCTTTAAGTCAAGAATCTCAGTATATTTAAAATGATCAACAGAAGCAAGAGTAATTATGCACTCTAGTTTTGTGCCTTGTATTTCTGTAAGGTTAGTATGTTCATGTATGGCCATGATCTCTACCGAGAAAATGGAAACTGACTCACTTGCTTAAAAACATGTGGTCACTAGACAGCCAACTGGGATGGTGACCCACGGCTTCTGCCTCCAGTCCCTGGCTCCTTCCTCCTTACCTTTGAGGATTTCATTCTTCGTTTGGGGCTATATGCTCACTTGGCTTCACAGCATGGGTGGATCTGCAGTCACAGCTCGCCCTTCCAAATCTAGGCTGCCACTTCACAAAATGCATCTGCGAAGGAGGGCTCAGCTCACTACTGTTCTGCAGACAAACCTCAAGGCAGAAAGGCAGGCTAAGCAGTAATCACCCCAGCTCGCAGAGAAGTACCTTCCTAAGAACAGACTAAACCTTCCTCCCCCAGTGAAATACTGCTCTTTTTAAAACCTCAAGCTTTGTTTCTTGTTTTGGTAAAGCCATCAACCTGTAGTTGGTTCTTAAGGTTCCTTAAATAAATATCCCTCAGCAACTTACTGAGACTTAAAAACTTATTTTAATCAATAGCGTACTTCATACCAAAACACAGGCCATACAAATAATTGGATTATCATTCCCCAGAGTGTTTTTTCCTTTTTAAAGTTATGCTCTGGTTTGAACAGAACGGCTACTAAACAAAAGTATCTTCCACATGTCTCCACCTCATCCTCCTCCTTCCTACTCTTTCTTCCTTGCACACATTACTTTTAGTTGTCTGACACCTAATGCGTGCTTTTCCCACTCTAATGAAATTGTCTCTCAAAAAAGACTGCAGATTAGTTTCTTACTAAACGAAAACATCATCTCTTAGGACTTGCACTGTTTTAATCCCCCAGAGGCTGACTGCTTCAATCAGGGAAAAATAAACCTGCAAAGGTTTTAGTGCTGCATTTCCCCTAGCTCTTCTGTGTTACTCCTGGGGTTGGGTTGGTGTATTTTCTTACCCACCTGTGATGATGATGATGATGATGATATTAACCACAGGAGCTAACATTCATAGAGTGCTTACCATGTACTTGGCACTGTTTGAACCCAAAACTACCACTCCATGGAGTAGGTTCTATAATTAGCTCTACTTTACAGATGCAGAAACTTAGGAGGAATTAACTTTCCCAAGTTCTAACTGGCACAGCTGGATTCAGTCTCAGGCAGGCTGGTCCTCAAAGAATAAGGTTCTATCAGTCCTTGGAAACCCAACTTTTCTCACTACTTTAATCTCATTAAAATGAGTGATTCATAAATTGAAAGCCCCTAATACTCCAGTTTCCCTAACCCGGCCATTTAATTCATTATTCGAACATGATGCAAATCCCATAGGCGCAGAACCATGGGAGTCCAACATGGATTATGTTATCAAGAAACCAATGAAGAAAACTGATGTTGTGTGTGTGTGCGTGTGTGTGTGTGTGTGTGTGTGTGTATCACTAAAGCTGAAAGTAATTCACATCATGAAAAGCACTTATTCATAAAGGAAGGAGGAAGAAAGAAATTACTTCTGAGTAACTTCAGAGTCATTGTATTATTTGGAAAGATAATTAAGATTTAAATTTATAGAAAAAGGGAAAGGAATTCTAGATTAAAGGAACAATGAGTGGAGGCAAAGTAACAGGTGCTTATACAGAATAACAAGCCCATCAAACTGGCTGGAGTTATAAGCAGAGTGACTCTACATCCACATTTGCCTTGAACAATATTGCTTTAGGCCTATTTCCTTCCCAAGCATAATTATTACTCGGGACCCTTTCACACTCAAGCATCCCATTTGGAAAATTATATGGTTACCCTAAGTATAGGGTATAAGCAGGAAGTAGGAGGAGACTAGTCTAGAAAGTAAGACTGAATAGCGGCCCAAGGAAGGCCCGGTTGCAAAGAATATAGCCTCTTCTATAAATTGAGACATCATTAAAAGTTAATAGCATGCATTTTGAAAGGACCAGGCAGCACTTACACAGAGAAAGACAGGAAAAACCAGAGGTATGGATACTCATAGTTGTTGTAAGGTTTTTGCAATAGTTCTGGTAACATATAATGAAGACCTGGACTAGGATAATGGTTATTAAACTGGGGTGAAGGAGATAAATGTGAAAGATACTATAGCTTAGTTCATATGTTGGCAATTTTTTTTCTGTAATACAACAGATAGAAATTTTGGAGGACTCGGTGGTGTGCAGGGTCTCTGTCATAATTATGTACAATTCTATCATTGTAGTTGAAAGCATCTATAGATGGATCAGGCATAGAAGAACAGGTGTGGCTGTATTACAATAAAACTATGTATGAACACTGAAATTAGAATTTCATACAATTTTCATGCACATGAAATTTTGTTATTATTGGGTTAACCTCACCACTTAAAATGTAAAACTGTTCACAGGCTTGTCGGCTATACAGAAACAAGCAGTGGGCCAGAAGGCTTGGCAGTATGGAGACCCCTTCCTACCTGGGTCCCATCCTCAGATCTATTAACTACATCAGCATTTTTAACCTTAACTAGGAATCCTGTCATAAGCTACATTATTAAATCACCAGATTTTATTCCTGACCAGAACTGCAAAGTACCTTTAGTCGCAATTATTTTTTATTCCCTCAGAGAAGACAATAGTGGGTACATTTAAATCCAGGTTGCCTAAGTTTTGCTTAATTGATTTAGGGTTCAAGATAAAACTATAGGAAAAAAGTGACTTGTCTCGTTTTACTCCTTCAACATATAATCTGTCATTTAGACATGCTTTACCCCTATGAGACATCTTCATAAATTATCCCACAGTGCTTCACACTTCAGGTGAATGTCTTCTTGATGTGAGGCGGGTACTGTGCTAAGCAATTGCTTTAGTAATAAAAAAAAAAAAACAGGTGGCTCAAAGGACACATTTTGCAGGCGATTTATCATTTCAAAGATTTTTCACTATCTATGTTTAGAAATTTCATCTGGATTCATTAAGCCATATAATTTCATATACTGCATCCTGTCTATAACTGAGGCTCACCCTACCTTCCAAATTAACACTTTTAGGTCTTTGCTTCCTCCTTTCTTCAAGTGTTTGAAAATTCTAAGACTCTAGTGTCACAAGTCATGCAACGTGAAGGGTCAAGTCCAGCCTAAAAACTGTTTTTCTTCCATTTCCAAAAACTGACCAAGAAATCTGATCCACAATATAATATCAAGTAATATAAAATAAGGGATCCAGAACCAGAATCACTTTGACCCAAAGCTTACAAGTTAAATATTTAATAGTCAATTGTTTCCCCAGACCTCTTAGATGTTTTCCTTGGTCCAAATCCTCAGTGCATAGCTTTGAGCAACTCTTAGCTCCCATTGAACTAGGAATCTAACTGTATAGAAAATGGGCTGACTATACTGGAGAGCCGAGAGAAAATGAGGTTCATGATGTTTCGGATGAATTAAAAAGAAACCATTCTCAAGGGAAATGTAATCCAGTGTTCAGTTCCTTAGAGCTTCAGGTATCTTAATAAAATATGCCTTCCCCCAAATCAAGTTCAGTATTAAAAGTTCAAACATGACAAGTACATTAAGGTACTTAATATTCCATCATCTATTATTTTACAGCAACTTTTCCATTTGTTTTTACAATTATAAGAATATCTCTTTATAGCAGGAGCAAAGGCTATCCCTCACAGATGTTTTAAACATTATATCCCTCTCATTCTTTAACCTTGCATTTAGTAACATCCCTTACTGATAACTTGTTACAGAGTAACAAACTGCAATAGGCAGCCTCCTCCTCATAGGGGAGGGAGAGAAGCGTAAGGAGATGCAGTTTTCCTGGAACCACAGTACTTGTTTCAGTCTGCTTGGTGCAAAACCATTGTGCAAAACATTCTTGTGTCCCCTTCTTCTCTCTGGATACTTGATTCCCTAGAGTAGTAGCTTTGTCAAAACTAACCATATCCACCAAATCCCAAAAATTGTAAGTAAAAAAAGCCATTTTAAGCCTGGCTTTGTTGCTTACTGACAGTATGATCTTGAATGTTTCATATCCATGAAGATGACAATAATGAAACTCCTGTTCTCAAGGGACTGTTAGGAATATTAAATGAATTATGGTGAAGCATTCTACCAAAAAGTGAGAGATAGAATGGAGCAAGCTTTTACTAATTCACAAATACTGGCACAAATCTTAGGCCCATCAAAACCATCTTACCTGGCTGATGGTGCAAACAGAAGCAAAATCTGGGAATAAAGTAAACTGAGGTGGAAGGTTAGAAAGAAGTTTAAATTAGACAGTGGGAGGAATAAAGCATCAAATGTGAGTGGAAGAGGATGATGGAAAGATACAGTCATAAAAGCATACTAAACAGTAATATTTTGCAATCTAAATACTTTTGTAAAGTAGTCAACAAGTATATTTTCCCCACACCTGTGGCCAAATTTCAAAGAAAAGGTTTTTGTTATTAATACTTTTTGTCCTGTTTCCCTACATAAACATCCTCTCCTACCAATTATATTCCAAGAATGTTCAAGAAACTGTTAACTTCAAACATTTCTTATGTCCTATGTTATCGAGGCAAGCTACACAAAGATGAATTCAGAAGAACTTAGATGTATCATAATGAAATATGCCTCTTAATGTCAACCAACCATAGGATAGAAGGCAAAAGAGGAAAAGACTAACAAACTTCCCCAATCATTAACCATCAAACCATTAAGGATGGCATTCTCTTCCACATTATACTTCTGTACTCTCCAAGTTTCCTACAATGATCTGCTTAATTTGCTTTAGGTTAAATACAGATACAAAATAATATGTCCTGGAAGCTGGGAACTTTTATTTGCTAACACATTTGTTAACAGAATTTACCACAAAGAGATTTTGCTTGCACACTTGTAATAGAATTGTCTAATCATCTTTATTTTAAAGTATATTTTAATACAGGCATGAACCTGAGAAATAATATAAAGCAACTTTTGCTTTTTAAAGATGTGAAAATTGAAAGTCAGAGTTGAAATGATTTGTTTAAGATTACAGAAATAGTAGCAGCTTCAGGACTAAAACCAAGATGTGCTGGCTTCAGAGGTCTTTCTTTTATGTTTTATGTTTCTCTAAAATCCACTACCATGGGAGAGGGTGTCAATCTATGGTGTGTGAGGTGCCATAGGAATACAAAGATGGATAAATCTAGTGGACTCGGGGAGATAGTTTTGAAATAAAAGTCAAATTGACATGCGTTCTTTTGTTATAAAAAACTTTAGTAGCTACCGGTGAAATATAACATTCAGGTCCCCCTCCCCCTTCAGGAGGGGTCCATATTCACTTAGTTAATATTCTAGTATCACTCACAAGCTATAATTCCTCCATAATTTGGAAGGAAGGAGGCAAGGGAATGGAAGTTAAGCTACCTAACAACCAAGTATCCTTCAAAGTCTCACTGCACTTAATTTCAATTATGCATTCACTTTGGCCTTATCTAATGTAATACATGCCCCCATCTCTTAGAACAGAGGGAAATACAATGACTTCAAGGTTTAGTGCTTTTATGAACCTGTGATCTGGCTCCTGAAATCACTGCACATATTCACCTCCTTTGTTTTCATGGCATTCAAGTGTTGTTTGTTTGTTTCTTTTGTATCTATTTAAATTTTTAGGACCAAGCATGCAATCGCCATAAATACAGTGACAGAGCCCGATTCCTGAGAGGCCCTCCACACCTGCCTCACAAGTCCAAGAGAGAAAAGTTCATCAACCCTTCGCTTCCAGTTACTCTGGCCGCCCTATCACCAGCGCCGAGTCCGCGCCCCCAGGAACTGTGCTGCCCGCGGCTCGCCCGCTGGACGCGCGGAGTGGGGCGCGGACAGGCGCGGGATCCCCGGCGCACCAGATTGTGGGGGTCAGGACCCGATCGGGCCTTCCCGCACTCCTCAACAGAACACTTCATCCTTTCAAAACAGAGTGGTTCGCAACAGTAAAGCTCCTCAACAAAACCACTCACCTGCAAAGAGGCCACTAGCACCCGCCGCCGCTCGTCCTGGTCACAGGACAGCCCGTGCCTCCAGGTATTCATCGCTGCCGCCGCCATCAACGCTCTTTTCTAGCCCCGGAGCCAGCCTGCGCTGGTCGTACCGCTCTGCCTATTGGGTGATGAAGCTGTCACTCACCTAACAGCTCCGCCCTATCCCCGGGTTTGGAGGAGGGCTTTTCCGTTTCCCAAATTCCTGGGTAAGGAGAGAGGCGCTGATTGGCTTGCTGGGAAGACGAGCACGAGTCTACACCAGTGAGCGGATAGCTTTAGCGCCAGGGGGCGGGAGTGGACGTAGGGCAATAAAAGAGCAAGCTTCTGCGCTTCTCCGGGGCGATGGCCACACCTCGGGCTGCGAGAGCTGTTGGAAGGTTTAGCGTTCCCGAAAGCGTTTTGCGTCCCAGGGCATGCCATTGAGGAACGGTGTCAGAGGAATCTTGAAAGGGATGCAGTGATGTTTCTTTTACTCGGAACATTTTAAGATTAAAACCTGGGCTGGTTGGGCCGGGGATTTAGCTCAGTGGTTTCGCCGCCTGCTGCGCAAGCGCAAAGACCTGAGTTCGATCCCCGGTACCAAAAGAAAAAAACAAAAAGCAAAAAACAAAAAAAAACCTGGGCTGGACGGTTCTCACAGAGGAGCGCTTCTTTGGCACAGATACGCGTACTTGTAAGTCTTAAATTGCGATTAAAGCGAAACACTTTAGGGCGTCCAGTTTATAGACAGTAGCTCATTCTTAACTTTCTCTTACTGCATTGATGGGGATTACCCTTAGGCAGTTCCCTGACATTGTTTTACATAAGGAAGAAAAGTCGTGAACGCCCTAAAAGCTGCTAGAACAGAAAAAGGCAGGGCAGGAGGAATGGGAGAGTATTGTAAATTCAGAGGGCAAATCACTGAACAAGAGAAACCCTTGATGATGCCACCCAGTCACCGGAGGCCCAGCACCAGGCTCTCGAAACTTCTAGGGAGGTCCGAACTACTACATAAAATTGGCCAGGTTTTGGGTGAGTGAAAAGATAAGGAATGGCGAGTTTGCCTGGCCGTACCCAGTTTCCCGTCCTGATTTCTAGAAGCTGCCTGACTGACCAGCCAGCAGAATAATTAAACGTATATTTGAAAAGATGATTTTGCCACATTTTAAACTCTGCAATGCCCTAAATATTAGTCTCATTAAGACCTAATTGTAGCTAGTGCTGTATCTCTTTTTCCTTCTGAGAGCACGAATCCTCCCGAGATTCTCAAAGACCATACTTCTATTCCTGGGAGAACACAAATCAAGACCTGACAGTTCCCACTAAGTGTTAGGCCCCTTATCTATATCTAGTGGTAGTTGATTTTGAACTCAAGACTAACTAGAATTCAGGTCAGAACACCTGGGGGAGACAGCTTTTAAATCTTACATGTCCACTTGCTGTTCCTTTTCTGCGTAACAAATGATGACAAATTAAAAAGTAAGCTTTTCTTTTGGTATTGCTGGTTGAACTCAGGGTATCATACATGCTCGGAAGCCCTCTAGAACTAAGCTACATCCGTAGCCCTTTTAAAATTTTGAAACATAGTCTTGCTAAATTGCCCATGCTGGTCTCGAACTTGTTATCCTCTCACCTTGCCCTCCAAATAGCTGGCATTAGGTCCACCACTATGCCCAGCGCGGAGAAAGTTTTCTGCTATAATATTAAAGTTCCTTGCGTGGAGCACCTACCAGCCTACTTTAGAGGATAAAGACAGCCATTTATAAGTGGCAGAGTTTTATGGCATTTGACATTTAGAGATACTGACTCTGGATTTAAGGGTACCTGCTCACTGAATTTAATTCTACTATGGTTATGGATTCCCGTGGAATGTTAGCTTGTGACATAAAAGTTTAAAAATATCAAATATCACCTACCCTTTAGAATCATTCACCAGAAGAGTTGGTTTATGAATAAGTGGTTTTGATATAAGATGGAAGCAATTTTATCAGTGATTCTGTTGAGTAAGAAGAAGCAAATTTTAGTCAGGAACAAATGTAATATTTGTAACAGACATGCATAGAGGCTAAAAGAATTTAAGGTGTCACAGTTATCCTATGGCAACACTGTTTTTCCGTAGCTATTTATGGTAATAGTATGGTATCTTGGACCCTATGTTCTGATTTGTTCCATGAACTATCCTCCTTAGGAACTTTCAGATGGTTAGAGTGTGACTCACAACATTGTCATAAACCCAAGGCAAAGATGAACTCTAAAAGATATTAGACTAATAAAAATGTATTGCTTGACAGGGCTTTAAAAAGTCAACTCTAGCCCCTTATTTTACAGGTTAAGAAACTGAAAATTACTCAGAATTACTTAGTTGTTTGGGGGAAGAGCTGGAACAAGGACCCAATGTTGCTAATTAGTAATTCTAGGAAAATTCTCTCTCCTGCTGTTTCCTTTCCCAATTTCCCCAAGAAAGCAATTTATTTTTAAGACTAAAGATGATTAATTTTAAAAGAAATTCTATTAAGACCGATTATTTGGAATTCTGATATAGTGTAGATATTAGGAAAATAACTCCTATCAGTTCACTACTTCAGGCAACTTTTGATGTAGTCCCACTTTCATTGAAATAAAAAATAAAAAGCAACAAGTCATTACAGCCATCTTGCCTCTTTTTCTTTTTGTTATATGTGCATATCAAAAATATTAACCCATATGGTCCTTTAAGGATTGTTTTGTTCATGACCTGAATAAAATATCACTTTATTATAGCATTCATAACTGGTGGAAATAATTTCCTGGCTATGTATGCAGAATTTCTAGCCTTTTCCAGGAAGGACTGAGCTGGCCCATACAGGGTGAAGTGTCATCTGCTGGCCTAGGATATTCTACCTCTTCCTGGAGAACCAATGTCCCCCTTCCTCCAGCAAACTCCAGAGTTAATCCTAGCTCATGTGAAGGATCATCCATCCTTAACTGTGTCAGCACATACAAGCTGGTTGTTTGGTCCTGCTATCTACTCTCCCACCAGGTCCTGTCTTTTTCAGGGTCAAATTCAACTCAGCTATCCATAATCTAGTGTAATGGACACATGTCTGGCCCCTACCACTGACCTACCAAGTCCAGCTTCCCCCTTTGCTGAGCCTAAAAAGTGTAAGCTCTTTCAGACCACACACACCTCTACACACTCCTACACCCTCTCACCCACCTCTGTTCTGTATTTTCTCAACAAACTCTCACGAGACCTTCAGAATCTTACTGTCTTTTAGGCAGCAGGGTGATATTATTAGAATATCTTAGTGACTATGTCACAAGTAACCCCTAATCTTCCTTTCGTGTAGAATAATGACGTCCCATTGCTCTTCATATTCACTTTGTGTCCTCCTCTCCATGGTCATCAAGCCTTTCCCACATACTTTTCTCACCCACTTGCCTCCTTGGTCTCATGAATCTTGGCATTACAGTAGTTGAGTGATCATTTCCCCAGGAAAACTTGATTCTGTCTGGCTCATATCTCCTAGGTTAATTTCATGTTGCCAAGGCACCACACATCTCTTCTTTCCAGAACTTTACACACATATCCTTAGCATTGTACATTATCAGTCTCTACTGGCCTGCATGCTCCCTAAATACATGGGTCCTGCTGCTTTGTTTACCATTGGCCCACATTGGCATAGGTCATTGGTGGTGAACCTATGGCATGTGTGCCCACCAGGCTGTGTGTTAACATTGAAAACTCTAAAAGGTTCACTATCACTGGAATAGGTGCTCAATTAATAGATGTTAACAAAGGAGTACACCAAGGAACAAGGTAGGAAATTAAGTTCCTTCCAACTTTTTTTACTTAATAATGTTTCTCATGCAAATAAATAAACACATGTCTATTTTTGAAAACTTTTATGCATTCAGACACTTGGAGTTTGTTAAGATAAAATGTAATATATATATAACAAGAAATGTTAAATTTTATGTGTAGACTTTATGAGCTCTGAAAGAGATTATAAATATAATTCAACCCCTTTATTTTTTCTTCAAATGCTTTTTTTTAAAAAAATGACATTATCCTTATATATGGAGTAAACTGTAATGATTTAACGTATATATACAATTTATAATGGTCAAATTAGGATAATTAGCATTTCTATCACTTCAAACATTTATTATTTCTTTGTACTGGGAAACCCTGTACTCCGTCTAGTTCTATAGAAAATATATAATAAATTGTGCACCATGGTCATCCTATTGTGCTGTACAACACTAGAATTCACACAGACCTAAATGTATTTTTTTACCAATTACCCATTCCCTCTCTATTCCTTCATTTCTTTTCCTTGCCTACAGGGACTTGTATTAGAATAGCCTCTGTTCTACTGTCTCCTTTTATGAAATCAAGCTTTTTAGCTTCCACGTCTGAATGAAAACTTGTGGTATTTGTCTTCCTGGGTCTGGCTTACTTCATTTAATAAAATATCCTCTGGTTCTATTCATTCAGCTCCCTCATTTTATAGTTGAGAAAGTTGGAAGCCCAAATTAGGTGAGAGAACTGGTTGAAAATAGGAGTTAAAGCTCACAACGGGAATCAAAGGTTCCAGACTCTCAGGCTTAATCTTGAATGCAAATGTATTTCTGGGGGCTAATAATGATGCACCAGGGGACAATAGGACTTGTGGATTTACAGAAGTATAATGGTGCAGTGGGCAGGGTTGTGGACTTTGGAGCCAGTCTCCCCTACCAACTCTGTTGTGTACTAACCATGTGATCTTAGGCAACTTGTTTAACATCTTTGGCTTATTTTTGTGGTTATATAATGGATATAATAATAGTACCTACTTCATAAAGTTATTTAAACAAGTTAATACATGGAAAGAGCTTGATAAATTTTAGCTTTAAAAAGTCTCAATGACATATTAAGGATTCTATAATTTCTTATGTATTGAGTAAAATCAATGTTGTTAATTTTCTCTTGTTTTCTTCCAGGGGAAAACACATACAGCATGCAACTGGGAGGCCTTTTTAGGGTGTGAAAGGCTGGTGCTAGCAGATAAGGATTCAGGGCCTGCTCGAGGTAGAGAAAGGCACGTGATTACTTAGTTAAAGCAAGTGCTGGGCTACAGATGCTACTCCTTGAGATAACAAGCCAAGGGTTTGAAAAGTACAGAGAAGAGAAAATATTTTTTTAAAAAATCTAAAGATACTTAACATTAAAAAAAATCACAACGGAAAACAAAAGACTATTTTATGGTGAAATCAGGTTAATCTTCTAAATTGAGGTTTTTAAATGTAAAATACATTTTCCTTAGATATAAGCATTTGAGAAGCTACCTCTGGTCCTAGGTAGTAGGTACCCTTTTTAAACAGAATTTCTCCACTGGCTTTGAGAACTCTAGTTTCTATAGCTACTACTTCTAGGCGCTGTTCTATGTCCAGAAGGAAACTACTTTACATGTAGATCTATGATTTCAACATAAGAGAGACAAAGCTCTTTGTGTTTCCCATTCTAAATCTCATAGGCTCTTTAGAAAATCATTTTATGAAATACCTTGATTGGCTTCATTTGTGAGTATTTGTTTTCAAGTAAGGAATAATGAGGGTAAGGACTTTATTACCAGTCTTGTGTCATCAGTCAGTACTGGCAACTCAATTTTGCTCTTTTTCTGCCAGGGAAGTGTCATAATAAGCTTAACTTTGCTACTCAATGAGGTATCAGATATGGAAAATAGGTAAGTCTTTTGGCAGCTAGAGCTTGTAAAAGTTAGCAAGAGAAAAGTTATTCTCATCTTTGCTGCTCTGTCGGTTAATAATTTACAAAGTGAGTATGGCAAATGGTGCAGTGTGATTAAAGCAGGAAACAGTGAAGACCCGGGACATGTAACTCTTTAACACAAAGATAGGAGCAAAAGGCAGCTTTTAATGATGCAAGCGGCTCAGCAAGTGACTCCATTCAGTCTCAAGAGTCCTGGATAGAAGTTTCTGCTTCCTTATGTACCTCTTTTTACATCTAGGAAGCTTAATTCCATTAGTTTCCCTGGGAATATAGCAAGCAGCATTTACACAAAGCAGAGCAGTGGAGAGGGGAAAGCAAGAAGTTTTGGCAGGACTTTCTGAGTCCGTTACTCTCCTTTGGTGACAGATTACAGAAGTTGTCACAGTTACTCAGGTACATTCTACAAAGAGCATAGTTACCTAGTTAACCCATAATTGCCTAATAACACAGTTTACTCATAGTTGCCCAATTCCATATGGAGGGGTGGTCTCCTCTCTCATGATGATTCTAGGTGAGATGATGGGCTGAATTCAAGTGGTTGTGATTCATGTTCACTCTCACAGTTGAAACAAGGAACTGCAAAGGAAATGATCTGCATTTCTTCAGTGTTGGAAGAATTAATAGTTTTAGTGCCTGCTATAAACAGGTCACTAAGGCTTGGTGCTTAGGAAATACCCCCACCGGTCTGATCAACTACTCTTACTATAATTGAAGCAAAAGGAAATATTTAATTCAGTGTATTATCTGTCATCTGTTTGTATTTGCTAAAGGTTTAGTGGAGCAGAAATCATGGCTTTAGAAATGGTCTTGTAATACTTTTTGGAACCATATGTATTTTGTTAACTGAAGAGATGCATTATAAAAACTCATGGATGTGGGAGAATGTCTGTCTTTGATGGCTTTTAAAATGGTGGAGTTTCAGAGTACTCTTAAAAAAGAAGTATGGCATAATAATTATTACTACTACAGTACTTGTATCTCTTGAAAAAAGAGTGATAATTGGATCTTGGAGACCATATATTTTATGATTCCATTTGTATGAAACTAATAGAAAAAGCAAAATTAAAGACAGGAAATGGTTACCAAGTACCAGGGGTGGGAACAGAGGTTAATTGCAAATGGGCATAAAGGAGCTCTATAGGGTGATGGAAGTATTCCAAAACTGGATTGTAATGATGGTTGCACAGTTGTATTAAACTTGGTAAAATTCATCAAATTGTGTACTTATATCTCACCAAAACTTTAACTCGTAGTAGCTGTACTATTTGCAAGGTGTTTCACTGTGCCTTGGCACATGCTGTTCTTTCTGCTTGTAACCTCATTCTTGCTCCTTGTAACTGAACTGATCTTTTTTTTTTTTTGGTAGCAGGAATTGAACTCAGGACCTTGCGCTTTCCAGGCAGGCACCACACCAGTGAGCTACATCCACGGACCTTTGAATTGATCTGTAATCATTCTTTTGTTTATTTCTTTTTAAATTTTAGAATTATGTGTTCTTTCAAACAGAAGACAGAATAAAACATAAAGCTCAGCCCTATCATATCATAACATTTTGCCATATTTGGTTCACAACTTTTTGTTTAGATATGTCTGTGGGTTGGAGTACTTTTTTGTTTTCTGAGATGAGGTGTGGTAGAATAGGGATTGGATTCAAATTAGAACTTCTGAGGTGGGCTATATATTGAATTATATTAATCATTGTTAAATTTTAGATTTACTTTGTTCAGCAAAGCCTTCATTTTTGTTAACAGCACCCTCCTGTATATTTTTTATCAATTTTATTCATAACATATTTTTCCTCCTTTTCTTACCTCTCCCTATTTAACTGTATTACCAGCACCTATTTCAGAATTAAGAGTCACTGTTTCTTGGGTTTTCTTTTGATAATTTCTTCATTTCGTTTTTCTTAAACCTCTCTGTTAAGCAGTAGATAGAAACTGCTTCTCTTTTTTCTCTTCCTCTCCCACTCCTGATGTGCAGCTGGAGTAGCTATACTGGTTCTCCACTGGGGTGTGGTCATCCAGATCTACCTCGGGGACCTTGTAGAGAGGCCCTGTATGTTAGGAGTTCCTATTGCTCCAGTCTTCTCTCTCATCATAGTCTTTTTGTCTCGAGAATTAGCCACACCTTGTCACCACTGTAGGGACTGGATTAGCCATTGTCAAGGACAAGGACAAGTCAGAAGAGAAGCCCCAGGACTCAGAAGTCCACCCTTGTTTTCAGAATAAGAAGGAGTGGGTGTTGTTTCTTGTGCCAAATAAAATTGAAAGTATGGATGAAATGCAAACAGGTAAAAACTATTAACTTACAAAATCGACTCAAGAAGAAGTAGAGGATATGAATAGCTAAGAAATCAGTGATGCTATGGGATCCATAATATAGTATCTCCTAAAAATTAAAAAAGAATGAATAAAGAAGAGACTACTGACCCTGTCAATTTTATAGGTGAAGATTATGGGGAATATGTACTTCCAATGTTTGATGTTTTCTTCCATGTAGAATGAAGTTTATTAGTTTAACATAACTGGGCTCTTTAAAAATTTTAAACATTTACCATAGTTTTCAACACCCCTTGTATATCTAGGAAGTAAGAGCAACACATCCAGTTAAGAGTTCATGTGAAAGCCCTGTGTGTATATGGTTCACTCTTCGTTTGGAGCCTGCCTTCTTCACAGAGAATGTGTTTGTGACTTTAACAGTAAAGCCCTTGCCCCAGGAGGTTGGATCTCAGGGTCTGGAGCTGGGATGCTGAGTTCAGAGTCTGTCCACATCTGAGGACAATCTTAACAAGCTCATAGCTGCCACTTCTTGAGTGGCATGATGTCTTTCTGTGTTCCATGCTCTGAGTCTGTCGATGTTTTTTCTGAATTGTTCTGAGGCTGTGCATGTTGGTGAGGATGCCATGAGGTGATGCTGTGTCTTTCTCCCTGCATCTTCTCACCAGTCACATGGGTTGATGTGTCTCAGTACTACTGGTGATGACCTCGGTCCCTTGGTTATGGTGTTTTCTGCCAAGTATCTTCCTTGTAAAGTCACTGTCTTCCTTTTGCAACTAATAAATACCTTGGGAGTAGTTATTGTGAAATGGTGGGGACTTTATTTCTTCTCAAACCATCACCCAGTTTTAGCATCTATTGGTAAAGCTTGTCTCCAGGAGCTGTTAACTCTGATCATTGCATGGAATAATTTTTTTTCCTCATTAAGTTTATTGGTACATTTTAGGTATAAAATACAGTTACATTCATCATTGGAATCTTGTAGAAGTACATGAATATCTTGGTTCTTATTTTTTCCCCTTCCCCTGACTTCCCTTCACCCCCTCCACCCTTTCCTATTTGCAAAGACCTTGTTTCCATGTTTTCCTTTTCTCATATTTTTTCTTTTCCCTTCTTTCCTTTCCCCTACCCATCCCACTTCCCCTGCTCCTTTAGACCTTTACTTCCTATTGCACAATATCAATTATACATTTAAAAAATTACAATATCAAGATCTAGGAGACATTACCACAGATTTTACAGAATTTAAAAGGATATAGAAAGCATATTACAAAAATCTGTTTTGAA
>NW_004624765.1:15101287-15120175 GCF_000247695.1 Heterocephalus glaber | reverse complement strand
AAACTGGAGACATTTATAGCTAAATGGATGCATATTGAGGCCATACTCTTAAGTGAAATAAATAGGACACACATTTGTAAATACTGAATAGTTTCTCTAGTGGGAGAACCTGAAAGTATAAATAAAGATGAAAATGATTAAAATGAATAAATGATAATTTGAAATAGGAAAAGGTCCAAAGGTGTAGGGGTGGTGGGAGGGGAAAGGAAAAGGGAAGAAGGGAAAGTAAAAATTATGAGAAAAGAAAAAAAATGGAAACAAAAATCTATGTAAATAGGGAAGGGTGGAGGGGGTGAAAGGTGCACAGGTTATGGAGGAAAAAATAGGAACTAAGATACATCATGTTCAAGTACAAGCACCCAATGATAAATGTAAACATATTGTATACCTAAAATGTACCAATAAATATATGAATAAAAATGTCACATAGTATGTGACACCATTAATATGAAATATTCAGAATAGACAAGTCCATAGTGACAGATCACTAATTTCCTGGCTCTGGGGGGATGAGGATTGGGGGAATGATTACTTAATGATTAAAGGGTGTTCTTTTTTGGTTAAAAAAAACTTCACAGATGCTAAGAAATTACAGAATATGTAGGCAAGTCCAGATGCTGTGTGTTATGATAAAAGATCATGAACATAATATATCATTTTTGTGGTTTTAAAAATGAGAATTAAAATCGTAGGCAACATGAGTATGAGAGTTGAGACAAAGGATAATTAGAATTAAAGCATTTTAAGGCCCCTATGAGACTCTATGAGCATCATTTGTTCCCCAGTACTTTTGACTGTGATCCACAGTAAGAAAATCTCTAGATTGTGTCCCAGTGTGCACAGATATGTACAAGTCTGAATGTAAAATTTTATAAAATAATACTTGTCCTAATTATGTGTATCATTCACTGATATTTTCTAATCTAATTTCATTTTTTAAAATGCTGATTGTAGCCACCGAGTTGATTTTATAATTCACCAATGGGTTGTAATCTTCAGCTTGAAAAACATTGGTATAATGACCCTGTGGTGGTGCCCAAATAAAGAATTGAGCAAGATGAGAAAATACAGGAAAGCTTTTCAGCCATCCAGCATCTGCTATAATTCTATGTGAATGCTAAAGGTGAATGGTTAATTGGCTCTGTTTTCAAATATCTTTTGAAGATATCATCCTGTTCCAGTATTGTAATCTTGCTGGGGAAAAGGAATATTTCTAATAGTATACCAGAAACTTTTAAACAAAGGTTTACCAAGATAAAGTTGTCTTAAATTACTTAAGATGAATGAAGCCAATGGAAAGTATTTCAGATTTATGCACATTGTAGTATAATATATCTGAGTTTGAAGAAATCAGATCTGAGTTGTAGGTTGTTGTCTTACCCCTTGACACCTTCAAATATTTCATTTCTTTTAGTTTCAGTTCCTTCATTTGTATAATTAAAGGAAATTTTGAGTTCCCTTCAAAAAAAATATATAGTTCATTGTGTGTTTGCACAGAGCACAAATCTCTCTCTCTCTCTCTCTCTCACACACACACACACACACACACACACAATCACACAGAATGCATTAAGATGCAGGAAACTTAATGAAACACCCACAGTATTGACATTAGGTTGTTTTAATATAGGAAGTGATGGAAGTTATGAGTAAAATGGTTTGCCATGTTTTTTATGTATTTTCACATACATCCTTTTGATTTGTAAGACACTTCTGCAGTTGTCTTTTTTGTTGTTGTTGTTAGCTGCTGATTGGGC
The DNA here is from genome assembly GCF_000247695.1 of Heterocephalus glaber. The sequence continues at coordinate 15,118,418 of NW_004624765.1, read as the reverse complement.
ATAGTGTAGTTTAGTTGCTGAAACTTTAGGAGTTTTACCAAGTTAAAGGGAATTATGCTGGTCTGAGCTTGTAGCATTAAACATGTCCATACTCCATAATAGCTACAGAGCTCATGTTTAAATTCTTGTTCCAACTGCTGCCAGGTATCTCAAGGAATATTTGGTAAGTTCTGTTTACACTTAAAGTATAAATGTCTGTATTTCCCACCACAATTAATCTCTTATGTTAGCTGGTCATGTAACCATCCATGCTCTAGAATGAGATATGACTAAGAGATTTGATGTTTTCAATCACCACTGTCTGGGAAAATTCCTGTGAGATGAAAGAGGGGAAAAGATTCTGTGCTCCAATTGTACTGGGCTATATTTAGTTCCCCAAATGCCTGTTGATCATTTTTGACTTTTTACAAACTTTTTTGGTGGAAAACTTCAGACATGCTTACACAGAATAGCAGTATAGTGAACTCTTACAAATTCGATTGGTTCCCAACAGCTGGTTGTAACTAAGTCAATACAGCTGAGATCTGGATATGTACCTGGGTACACACTATAGATAACGAGAGGCAGATGAATCTTCCATTAACCTAAATAACCCAAGTTGTATGTCAGGCCGGTTTTAACTTGAGGGTCCACTATATAATAAACCCTGCTCATTCATCATTCAATTTAGATAGTATTATTATTCTGCCACACGTTTCATCTACAGTGGACCCTTTACTTACGAACTCAGTTTGTTCATAAGGGGTGATTGTAACTCGGTCAGTTGAAGGCTCAGGCTCCTCTACACAGCCTTCAAAGTCTCTCTCCTGTATACAGGAAGATCTCAGTGTCCTTAGATATTGGCCCAGGATTTCTCAATTAACCCCACACAGGAAATTTTAGCTATTTAGTGGGCGTGAAGTAGTATAATATCAGGGGAATCACTACTTCAGATACAACTTTGACTCTATTTAAGCTCAATTTTTTCATTTACAAAATAAAACGTAGAAGTTAAAGAAGCTTGTATATTTTAAAGGGTGTTATAAAATATGTAAAAGTTTGATCAATACAAGATATTACTCAGATTGACAGAAGCTATGGTACAAGATGCTCAATGTACTGCTTGTGCTCCAGGTGTAAATACAGGATGAAACAGATCCAGCTGGGAAATAAAACACATTACTTTCTAAAGTATTTTCTTGTCATATTGTTTTCTTCCTTAACAGTTAAATACAAGATAAATACAGGTAATTAACTAACTAGAACTCCACCAATCAAGACTTCTAATCATTCATGCCAATACTGCACCTAGTAGGGGTCCAATAAATCTTGTGGCTGCCCAGTGAAGTATTCATAGTTACACATTTTTCATAAGTGCATGAATACACCTCTTATTGTCCATTTAAAGAAAGTGTGATTCCTTTGAAGAGACAGTAATTGATAAGTCTTTGGGCATAATCTACCTTTGATCTGGTACAACTCAGGCAATGGTGCATATGCACCCAGACACCCCTGCTACTTCCAACAGCTGTGATCTTTCTGTATTTTCACAACTAAGTTACGTTTCCATCTAAAACCATAGTAACCACATAAAGGTATTTTATCCGAAGCAAAATAGGCTATTTGTAGTTTTAGTTTCCTTTGGTAAATGCCATTGACTAATACTTTCTTGTCCTTATCACATTATGAAAAGTAATCTTTCAGTTGAAGTTAAAAGATAAGGATATCAGTTTCAAAGCTACAGGAGAACCAGGTTTCTAGAATCAACACCAACCACTGTCTGTCTCCATGATCCTGGCTTTGTCTTCCAATTTAGAAAATACAAACAACTCAAGTCTCAGAGGGTCATTCAGTTTGTTGTTAAGAGGTACAGAAAGCTTGTAAGACTGGCATTCAGGTGGAGCTTGGGACATCTATAAAATCTAGAGAAAGTACTCTGTGACCTTGTACCCAAAGGATAGCAAACATTTTAACTTCAGTCATTCCTTTTCAAGGGATGAGCCTTATGGCTTTCAGCCTATAAAAACAAGATGATTACCATTTACAGCATGGGAAAAAATTATTATTTCCTTGGAATACAGGTACTAAGTTCTCATTGAGGAGGGCTTTGTGCTCTCTGGCTGTACCCTGAAAGCTCCTCCCTGACCTGTTTCCCATGTCTTCTTAGAAAAGAAGCACATGTTTTTCTCAGATCTCCCTTGGACTGACTTTCAGTGACTGCCTAGGGACTGAAAAGAAGTATGCAAGGTCCCTTCTTGGAAATAAAGGCTTACAGTTTATGCTTTCCATTTCTAGCAGTGTTCAGTTGCCTGCTGTTTGGTTTTCTTCCATTAAGATGGAATTTTAATTGGATGTTTATAATCAAGTATGCCTCTGAAGTAGGGTCATTCAGGGTTCCATGCTAGAATTATTGACATTCTTATACATGTTGTTAGCTTCCTACTGGCTGTATCTTGACAGTTTTGGTGGCCTATGCCTGTAATCCCGGCACTGGGGAGACTGAGGCAGAAAGATTGCCATGAGTTTGGGCCAGCCTGAACTACATAGTGAGTCCTTGTCTCAGAAGAAAAACCCAAATGCCTGTGTCTCTTAGTCTGAGAGCTATCCTGACTCCAGGAGGATGCTGGGTGCTAGACAGGCTGCAAGTATCATATTACAGTCTGAATAGTGAGGAACAATCCTCTGACCAATGACAGATGGGGGTTAGTAGCTAAATTCGCTAGCTTTGTCATCCTTTGCATGGGATAGCTCTGGTATGTACATCACCTTATAGAGTTGCCCAGCAGAAATTAACTCCACTTCCCCATGGAAGTAACTTCTTCCTCCACTGGCTTCCTTCCCTTCTCGTGCTCCTTGTCCCTCATCCAAGTCCTGAAATACATTCTGAGTAAACTACTAGCACTCAGTACCAACCGCAGGGATGTTCTGGAGAAGCACAACCTAGGCTAGCTTAATATCAAGCAAACTCACTAACATAACAAAGGTGACGATATTAGTAAATTAGTAAATCTGATTAACTCTATAAATGTTTTACTTCGCATCTAGCCTTCCTAAGGACCTTAGAATTCATTTCTTTTTTCAGTTTACTTGGTATTACCCTTGAAATATGGCTAGAGAATTCTTTTCAGGTAAAGAGAGAGTTTAGGAATCCCCAAGCCAAGGAAGTATGTCTCACATATTTGCATTCAGATGGAGAGTCAGCTAATTGATTGCTCAGGGCAAATAGGTATGATGTATATATCGTTTCCTAGCATATTAAGATTATTCTGTGTCCAATACAAGATATCTTCAATGTATTTATATTTTTGTTTTGCTCACTTTTGGTAACAATAGTGGAATGTAAGAGTAATGTTGCTGAAGAAAGATATGGTTGGTGCTGGTGTATGTATATGCATGTATGTATGTGTGCATGTATGTGTGAACTGAGGAGACATCAGCATCCCTACCCCTCCATACTCTCCTTCATAAACATTAACAACAATTAAAATATTCTGGCTGGTTTGTGTTTATGAATATGTCATGAATTGCCAAGTTTGCTAAATAGGTTCACATAATATTTTTATAGATCAAGAACCAGAAGAGTATTGCCAAATTGAAACTGTCAGTGTTGGATAGCTTAGGAATCTGCTGACACCAGTATATCATGTGCTTCTTTATCCACATAAATTTCTGAAATCCCAATTCAGAATTCAGAGACTGAGGCCTGAAACTCTGTTCTGTATTCTTTCTCAGAGTAAATAATTTCCAGGTACTTTAGTGTTAATTTCACTGATGCCTTCCAGGGCCACATGATAGTTTTAGAGAAATGATTTAGGTCATCATAGTTCTATGCACACATAACTACTTGCCCATACTTGCTCACTTACAGATTCTCTAATTCTCCTTTTTTTTCTTTTGCATCCCAATTCCAAAGCAAACTTCCTGCAACCAATTTGTAAACTTCCTGCAACCAATCTCTTTATAAACATTACTCCACTTTCTTAGCAAAAGAAACTTGAACAAGTTTTGTAAACATCAGTTCTGGTTATTCTTTGATTGTCCACAGATCCATTCCCTGCACTTCTCTGCCATATTCTTTGTCCTGGGACCCTGGCCTTTGTGCACTGTGTTGTTCAGGTGGTCAGGGTGAGGAGAGGATGTCTGGATATATATATTTTCTGTACTCCCTTCAACTCACTACCTCCCTCACTGTGGTTCTACCGGTGGCCACATCACCAAAACTACAGCTATCTTAGAGCTCCCTCTGGACTCTGGCTCTTCACCAAGTTCTGATAACAGCATTTCTCTGCCTTTTGTCCAGGTCCAGAGACCCTAAGTCCTCCTTGTCATTCCTTCTTGGGGGGACCTCAGCATCCCTTGCTGGATTCTCTAACCCTGCCCATACCTCAAAATCTTTTTTTTTTTTTTTTTTCTGAAAAAGCCTCTACAGGATAAAGTTGAGTGTACTAGTTCTTGCTAAGCCCCTGGCTACTGTCACCTCCTACTTTCAAGCTCTTAGCAAACCTATGATGCAGTAATAGGTGGAAGGATGAGAATCATATTCCTCCAGGCTCAAATACTCACATACATAAATCCATCAGAATTCTCCCTGTCCTCTAAGTACTCAGAAGGAAACATGATGTCAAGAATCAAAAAATACATTTGTCTAAGGTACACTATGCCTCTGGAACTGAACACTCAGAAGAAAATATAATATTTGCATCTTTTAAGGTCAACAATGGTATTTTATTTGGCACTGAAGTAGAACTTGGGAAAATAAGACTGTGGCATTTAGTTATCGCCACAACAATTCTGTGTCACAAACCACTCAGAACCCAGTACCTTACAGTAACAATCACTTGATCTTCCCAAGCTGCATGTCAGCTAGGAAACTCTTTGTACCTCTTCACCTGCCTTATCTGGTGGCTTGTCATTGGGAGTCACATTCTTCTCAAGGCATTGAAAGACAAGAGGACGGGCCGAACCACTCAAGCATGTTACAAATCCCTTATTTTGTCACATCTACCAGGGCAAATCATATGGCCAACTACAAAAAAGTAAAGGATTAGGAGAAGGATATTCCTTTAGGGTTTCTGAAAGAGGGAAAGAATGAATATTTTTGACAATAATCTGCACTATGGATAAGCAGCAGAAAGGCAATTCAAGGGTACATTAGAGTTTGTTTAAAGGCAAGAGAAGTTTAATTACTCTCTGTGAGCTTCTTTAGTGATTAATTCTGAAAAGTATTTACTGAGCTCTAATCCCAAGTAGGAAAAACCTACCTCCCAAGTATGCAAGGAACTTGTGATCCTGGGGATGGCATTGCCCCCTTCATCTGCAGGAAAGAGAAGGAAGTACTTCCACAATTCTCTCTTGTAGGATTCAGTAATTTCTATGTCACTTTGTTCTTTTGTCAAACTGTAATGACTTGAAATCTGAAATACATGAAGTTAAATCATAGCAGCAGTTGTATGCTTTAGAAAAACTTTGAACATGGTTATTGTAGATTTCCTAAAATATTGTTGACTTTATGTAAAATGTATTTATTGAGTTAGGTTCTAGACTTAAGACCTGGTGACTCAGACATAAATAAGTCATGATGCCTTGGGAACATTTCAAGTAAGACAAATGCAAAAAAAAAGGAGCTATAATGGAAACCATGATTAATTTTGTGGTTTTAGGGAACGCCCCTGGGGTGCGAACACCCCTGGGGTGAGAACACTCATGACAGAGAACAGAAAAAAACCTCCAAAAAACAAAACCAAACACCCACTGAATAAAGGGACCAAGGTTCAATGTTGGCTGTTATCTCTTTCATTCTAGATAAGTCAAGAATCCAAGGACATACAGTACAGGTATCTGGGAGGGTGCTCTCTTTCACAACAGATTTCTCATCCCAGATCTACCACAAACCAAAATTTCAGGACTGCAGGATCAGGCTGACTAAGCCATAGACATAAAACAAAATATTTGTAAACACAACCATGGAAATGGGACAATGGAATAAAAGTAACCCATCTTTCCAGAGGAGCAGGATATGTGGTTTCTGGAGAAGGAGACATATTCTTCCAGAGGAAACAATGGAAATGTTCCAAAGTTTCAGGAACTTCAAATGGTCCCAGTCTCCTTCCCTAACCCCAAGAATGCATCAATGTCTTTTTGTCCAGCATTTGCTTTTTACTTACTGAAATATGAGTTCACTCCCTGTCCCAATTTCCTAGGGCAACCATAACGAATTATCACAAACTCTGTGGTTTAAGACAATAGAAACTTATTCTCTCTCAGTGATTAGACCACAAGTCTGGAATTGAGATGACATTAGCGTTGATTCCTTCTAGACCATTGGAGGAAGAAGATTCTCTTCCATGACAGTTCCCCAGCTTCATGAGGTTGCCAGAAATTCTTGGCATTTGTAGATGCAGCATTGCGATCTCTGCCTCCGTCTTCAAGTCACCTTCATCTGTGTTTCTGTGCATCTCAGATCTCTTCTTTCTCTTGTAAAGACACCAGTCACTGAGGGATCACCTAAGTCCAGGACCATTTCATCCCTTTACATTTGCAAAGACTTTGTTTCCAAATGAATTTACATTCTCAGTCCTGAGAGAACTTGGACAGATTTGAGGGGAAAACACTATTCAAGCCACTCTTTCCCACTCTGTTATGTACGTCCTGTGGAATGCATTCGTGGATGCTTTCTGAACATTTGTAAATGTGTTTTATCTTGCTCAGAAACTAGGGCTGAAAGACATTATCTTAACTCCCATCGGCCAGGGGTAAAATGGAGGTTCTGATTGCTCAGCTTCAGGTCTCCAGGAGTTTTCTTACCAAAATCTTAAATCTAAAATCATGAAAGAATATAAGTTCTATCTGCAAAATGTCCAGAGTAGAACATTTTTACTGGAGAAGGGTAGAGCAACTCCACACATATTTTCTTGCTTGGAACAGATTACTTACAATGTTAGTAGTTACATGATACTCTGGTTTCTGATTACATAGCTAATCAGCAGCCATAGGATGCATCAGAGTGTGGAGACTCAATGAGGAAAGCTAGCTCACAACGTTTTTTTTTGGCGGGGGGGCTAAGTGTGTTAATCTACTAGTATTGCTTCCTACCAAATCTCACATCAGTTTTGCAGAGAAATACTTTCAAAATGGTTTGAGTACAGTGTATAGCAACTTTTGCTTCACATTCTTACATGTTTCTTTTACTTTTCTTTGTTTATAACCTATTCTCAAGACTTGGAATTTAGGATTATGAGCATGTACCTAAGAAAATATTGTTTCTTAGCCAATTATTATATAATGTCTTTCTGTACCAGATTATATGTTAGCAGTTTAATTAAAGCATACCCAAAATTAATTAAATCAAATTCACCTTTACTCCATTACCTAAGCCCAAGCATCAGAATTTAGCTAAAACAAAGCACAAGCATGCTGACTGCTTTGCCTTTTAATTTAGGTCCTCTAACCTCAGATGGGATTTTTGCTTACTTAGTCATTTTTATCTATTCACCTCTTCAATTTCCAATCTTGTATAATTACTTCATACCTTCTCTACCTCCTCAATCCTCCAACAGCTCCTTTCCCCAATCACCAAATTTCAGCTGACTTCCTTGTTTTCTGTCAAACTTGTAACCCTCAGAAGCGAATTTCTGCACACTCTACCATCTGGCTGTCTCTGTGACCATATCTTTTCCCTTCTCTCTGTCACTTTTGATGCATGAATAATCTGGGCCTCAAAGGATACCCCCTCAAGTTGTGTACAGCAATCCCTCTCTTTCCCCTGCATTATGAGTTATCCCTTTGTGATTGGTTCAGTTCTATCAACATACAACAGTGCTGCAACATTTCTCATTTTAAATATGCAAATACACAAAACTTCTCTTTTAATCCATAACCCCCCATTTATCTACCATTATGTTCCTTGACAACAAAACTATTTGAATTGTCTACAGGCTGTCTCCAATTTCTCTTCACTTTTGAACTCATTTCCTACCCTAAACCACATTTCCTAAACTGCTCTTTTCAAGGTCAGCAGTGGCCTTCTGTTTGCTAAATCCCAGTGTTGATCTTCAGTATTTACCCTATTTGATCTTTCTGCTGCATTCGACATAAAATGAGCATGGTTGATCTCTTCCTTCTGCCTCAAGCACCTTCTTAACTTGGATTTCAGACCTCTGCTCTGACTTTTTCACTAGCTTCTCTTAAATACCGTTTGCTGGCTTCTTTTCATCTTCTTGACTTTTCAGTATTGAAATGTTGTAGAACTTTGGTGATTGGACACCTTTCTTTTGTAATTTCACTCTTAAGGTAAAGTCAGGTAGTCTCACGCTTGGGTGTCCCCCTCATATTCCATGGAGACTAGCTACTTCATATACTGCCCTCTGTGGATACCTCTTGATTCTCTGCATGGAGTCCTTTTGTTGGCCTGGAAACACCAAACTCTTTCAGAGAAGCCAGGAGGTCATGCCCCTGGAGCAGTCCTTGGCAAAGATGGATGGAAGTTTTGTGGATAATTATCCAAGGTTTCTGTTGCCCTGGGATAACTTTGAGATTTATTCTATATTCTCTCCCAGGGTCCTACAATGGAACTAACCTTCAGTCACCTGCAGGGGTCAGTTAATTCTTAATGTGATTTTTATTAACTTATTTCCTTTTTCTGTCCTATGTCTCCAATGCTCCACCAATATTTCTTCAACTCTCCTCCCAAATAAACTATTTCCACTCAAATTCTTATCAAGGTCTGCTTCCAGAGGACCCAAAATAAGACAAATACCATTTATGTGATAATGGGTCCTATGTTTGTTGTTGTTGTTGTTGTTTGTTTTTTGGTTTGTTTTTTTTTGGTACCAGGGATCAAACTCGGGACCTTGCGCTTGCAAGGCAGGCACTGGAACCACTGAGCTAAATCCCCGGCCCAGGTCCTATGTTTTTATCTGCAGCCCAAACATCTTGCAACTTTTAAAATCATATATTGCTTACCGAGGTGCCAGAAATGCTTCTAAATGCTTTGCAAATATTAACTACTCAGTCTTCATGCCAGTCCTATGATGTGAGTTCACATGTGGTGAGGAACTTGGGACTCATACTGATGAGGCAAACTGGCCACACTGACACAGTCAATATGTGAAAGAGGCAGGATTTTGGCCCAGGTTCTAGATCCTGAAACAGTGCTATGCTGTGCCTGATAAGGGAGTAATCTTGAGAAATCTTTTTGGGGGGGATATTGGTGAGGGGAATGCACCTGAGGCAATGCACGTATATCAGTACTATATTGATAAATATAGTATCCCCCATGAATAAGCCATTCTTTAGGAGATTTGTTTTTACTTTTGATAAGAGTCTCTAGCCTGGAAGATGGAGTGAATGGAGCATAATTTGTGTGCGGACTTAGACAAGGCATTTGGCAAGATCCTTCATTAGAAGACATCAAATAATGTGAGCTGTATTTTAGCTCAATTAGATAATTCATACCCAGTTGAATGGCCATACCCATGCTGATTAATGAGTGTCCTTCAACCTGTTAAGAGGTTTCTTGTGGCAAGTCTCAGGGCTTTGTGTTGCCCTCTGTCCTATTTAAACATTTTAGCTATGTCTTCAACAAAGGACCTCATTGGAAAATTGTTCTAATTTGAAGAAGCTATGTGGAATAGTAAAGGTAGAGGATAGTTAATGTGCAGAAGACTAGAATGAAAAAAATGAAGCTAACAAGATGAATTTAATGGGTGTGAGAAGTTCTTTATTTATTCAGGTCTACTAAGAAATTATATGGGGAAAAAAAAGGCTTAGGAGTTTCCTTTGGCTAGAGGCTAAATGAGTCAACAGCATGTTGTGGCTGCTAAACTGAACCAAACCTAACAAAATAAAGTGAAGCCCTAAATAAATCTTTAGCTAGGAAAATTAGAGTTGTAGTATGTAGGCCAAGACACAGGAATTCTTCTGTTTCTCCTTCATTAGCCATCCCACAATTGCGGATCTGGGTGGAGCTTGAGGAGGGGCAGCAACAAATTTCAGGTGTCCAGAAGGGAACAGGAAGGGACAGGGATGAAATCATCTCATATGAAGATCATCTGCAGGAATGATGAAAGAAATTAGTGGGAGAATCTAGTATGTTTGTTATTTATCAGGGAGCTGATGGTCAAGAGGGAGTTTATAGGTCAGAATCACTCTCTTCTGTAGGAAAAGAACTAAAGATGAACTTAGTATCGATATTCATTCCCCGATAAATAAAAAAATATATCATCCCAACAATTTCTTTCCTCATCCCTGCTTGTTAACATAAACACAGTGTTTTGATACTGGATTCCAGTTCCTGTTGCACTCAGGATATGACACAGAGGTGTATTGCTCACTTTCTGTACCCAAACTGGGATCATACGGGGATGGAGTAGTGGGTAGACTTAAATTTATTGGACACTGCCAAATCCACAGGTGGTACGTTAGTAACAGGCACCTGCCTGCTTCCACTTCCTATTGCTGACTAGTAGACAGAGTAAGACCTCTAGGGCTCTCCCTGTGCACTAAGTCCCTCTTGTCTGGAAAATTATTGTATAACCACTCCCAGTCATTGGTGTAAGTCAGTCCCTGCCACTTGGTTCCTCAGTGGAGTCTTACTCCCACTTACAGTACCTTGAAGTTGAATTTATAAACAAGAACTTGAAGAAATTATTTGGAAAATACTAAAGGAATATTAAATTTTCAACCAATTTATCTTATACATTCTTAATCCATTACTGCTGCTATAACAAAATTCCTCAGACTGGATTTTTTCAAAATAAGCAATAGAAATTTATTTCTTCCAGTTCTGGAGGATAAAAGTCCAAGATCATGGTGCTAGCAGATTCTGTGATAGTATCTTGTTGCTAACATCCTGACCCTGTGGAAAAGGCACAAGAACAAATAGGCTCACTGATATCTTTTGATAACAAATTAATCCCATTTCTGAGAGCAGAGCCCTTATTGCCTAACTACTTCCTGAAGGCTCCACTTTTTACTAACATCACTTGGGAGTGTGGAGTAGGTCTCAACATAGGAATTTTGGAGGGCCACCTAATCAGCCAAACCTCAGCACATGCATAACAGTGAAATCCAAATCCTACTGCCCTGTTCCAGGACTCAAAGGAGTTTTTTCATGATTTGTTTTCCATTACCTCCCTACATGGGATCTACATTTATGTGAGACCAAGATGAACCTAAGAAACACCATCTTGGCCTGAAGACGAACTCCCCTCATAGCCCTCCTCTTACAGGGTGCATTTTTGTAACTGCTTGTTCTGCTTCTGTAAACTTGCTTCATTGCTTCTCGGAAAGGAATGGTGCCTGGTGCCTCCATTTCCCGTGAATTGCCCTAACCTGACAAGGCAGCAAGATAGCTGAGTGGTGAAAAATATTTTGCAACTAGTCAAAAACATGTTAACCTCCCCTTGAACTTCTCTTCTTTATTTCATTTTTTTCTTCTGGTACCGGGAATCGAACTCGGGTCCTTGAGCAGCAGGCGGCTAAACTACTGAGCTAAATCCCCAGCCTAAACTTCTCTTCTTTAAATAACACCTATGAAAGCTATGCTGTTATAACACCCTATAAAAACTGTGCTATTCCCGAACTCGGCGCAAATAAACTCCTTTCAGTTTTAACTTTGTCGTTTGTCCCAGTGTTTGGTGATTTACCGGCTCCCTGGGTACAACAATTTGCTTCATCTAAATTGTATTTCTCAATCCTGTTATCACACTGTGTTTTCTGTTGCTCCCTCTACTTGGAAAGACTATATCAAAACCAAACTCAGCATGTCAAGTTCCTCTTCCTCATCAAAACTTCTTTGACCAGCAACCCCCATTAATCCCCACATACAAGATTTTTTTTCTTTCCTTAAAGTCCCTAGGACATAACTAAAACTTCTGTGTGGCACTTTTGTTATTACTTCCCAGCCTCCAAAACCAGTTCATACATTATGGTGTGCAGAATTAACTAATTTTATTCTCAGTATTTATAAAGACAGAATTCCTTGTGGCTTTGCATTCCATAGTGACCTATTTTAACACATTTCCTAAGTGGAAAAAACAAGCCAAAGAAGTCAGAGGCAGAGACATCCCATTTGTACCACAACTCTTGAGCAAGTAGTTTTTGAACTATTTGTGATTTTTAGTCCACTGTGAGGGAGCAGCCTGTTTTTCTTCTAACGCTGCCTTCAAAAATACTGTTGACAGTTTGTTCTATCCTTTGGATATATGGTGGACAGACCCAGTGGCTTTCCAATCACTTTTCTTTCGTGTTTGGTTAATTAAAGTTTTATTTTTCAGGTATAAACCATACTTTTCAGTTAAAAACTTCAAACTGTAAACCATTTCAAATTATTTCCTTTCAGTTAAGAACTGATTTTTGAGTAGAGGACTTAACAGACGGCAAAGGGTATGTGGCCTCTTTCATTTTCCTTGTTCCTTGCTTTCTCCCCCTCAACTCCCCAGTTTGTCCCAGCCAGGACATCTGGAGCCATTCCTAATGAGCTGCTGGAGTATCTCCTGGAAGCTTGGAAAAAAATTGTGCCACAGTAAATGAGGTGCAGAGGCTAGAGATTTCTTGGCAGAGGAAAAGATCAAAAGATTGAAAGAGGTGAGCACGTTAGAGCTGGCTTACTGTGCCTCATCCGTGAATCACTATGTTGGGATATTTCCCAGGAAGACCTCGAAGATGCTGTCTCCTCTGATGAAATAAGGAATGCATTCAACAGAGAGATGCAGGGATTTTAAGAAACTTGGTGCTGCCTGTCCCCTGTAAGCCAGGGTTGACAGTAGGAGACATTATGAAAAAAAAAAAAAAAAAAAGAGCCTCCTTGATGTCAATAAGTGTGACAGGGTCAGAAATAGCAGGTTAGGGGTGACCATAAAGCTTTTAGGGGGAAGGTTAGTTTTGGTGGAATGAGTTGAGTGTGTTAATTGCCACAATAAGCCTGTGGGAAGACAGATTTAGCTGTCCTAAGGTATAACAAGGTCAAAGTGATAATCAGAGGGCTTTAATCCTCAAGAATCTTCAGCAAAGACTCATAAACCATGTTATCCTAAGGGAGAATATATGGGCACATAATGATCGTGTTTGAGTGGGTAGGCACCACAACTGAAAAACCATGGTCACTTTTCCAGTTTAAAAGGACAGAAATAGTTTTCAGACTCACAATACACTGATTGAAGGGCTAGGCCCTCTTCAAGTCCCTGTAGCACCACAGCAAGTAGTTGCAGTAGCTATTAACAATCCTTCCTCAAAAGGATCTACTGCCATTTATAGAGTAACTCTACACTATGAAAAGTAAATACTCAGACACTTTCACAGCCATAAATAAGCTGGCATGGATACCCAGTAACTCAAAACAGCATCAACCTCCTTATTAGAGTGAGAATATTTAGCAGCTGATTGATAAACTGAGTCCTAGCCCAATTCGGAGGACTGTGAACAGCTGAGAATTGGAAGAACCCGCACCTTGATCCCCTATGGAATATGTTATTATATTGGGAAAGACTTAAGTATAGGCCCCTAAAAGACCCCTTTGATCCCAATCCCCAGGCAAAGATAGTAATTTGAAAGTAATGGAGCACCCTACAGTATTTGGTGTCACCCTCAAACATTTAAAGGATGCAGTAGTGATCCCCTCCATGTATAACCACCTGATTCACCAGCTTGATCTTTCCGTAAATTAGATAGATGTTGGACAATGACAGTAGTCTGTGGTCACTCGGACATTCTTGTCATTGACTATTGTAATGACCTCTGCCAACTAGACCTGGTAGAATGTCCATACCCTAAAACAGAGATCCAGAGCTCTGAATGCTTAAGTAAGACCTATGCACCTCAGGTGATGGGAAATAAACTGTACGAAGACTCAGGGACCTGACCTGTTTGTGGTATATTTAGAGGTACAAGAGTCGAGACCAGGGGTTGGCAATCTATGACCCATGGGTCACATCTAGTCCTCTGCCTGTTTTGGGATGGTCAGCAAGCTAAGAATAATATTTTACATTTTTATTTTATTTTTTTCCATTAAGTTTATTGGTGTATTTTAGGTATACAGTACAGTTACATTCATCATTGAGATCTTGTACCTTTACATGATATATCTTGGTTCTTATTTGTTCCCCATTCCCCTGCCCTCCCTTCACCCCCTCCACCCTTCCCTATTTACAAAAACTTCATTTCCATTTTTTTCCTTTTCTCATATTTTTTTTTTCTTTTCCCTTCTTTCCTTTCCCCTACCCCTCCCACTATTTTACGTTTTTAAACGGTTGGAAAGTCAAAATAATCTTTTGTTACATGAAAATTATTCTAAATTGAGGTTTAGTATTATAAATGAAGTCTTACTGCAACCTAGCCATACTAATGTGTTTACATATCGTTTATGGCTGCATCTTAGTTTTAAGAGCAGAATTGTCAGGTTGCAACGGAGACATATGTGGACCTCTCCATCACTTTATACTGCTGCTCAGGCAGTCATAGCTCATTTCACATGGTAAGCGTGTGTATTTTGTATTACCAGTGCATATTCTTCCTTTCAAAACAGGAAAAGTAGACTTTACTTGTTTCACCTCTAAGTCACTGTAACATGTTGCTTACTTTATTGTTGAATTAGGTGGGAAAGCATGTTATTATTGTGCATCGATGCTACGTACTAAAACAATACACTGTATGTCAACATTACCAGACTACCACCATTACAATATTTCCAACTCCCAAGGGAGCAACAGGCAGACACATTAGGTTATTAAAAATGCCCCATCTCATCACAGTAGAAATAGTTCACAAGAATCACAAATGTAGATAAGGTTGAAAATGGCCCATTTGTTAGGAAGCAAAGACAGCCACTTACCAATGGTAACTTAATCAAATTGTGTTTGGTTGTAGAAGCTAAAGAAGTTTGTCCTGAAAAAATGATCTTGTTTAAATATATCACCCTTTCAGTAAGAACAGTTTCTTGAAGATTGGAAGTCACTGGGAGCAATATCAATAGTTATTTTAAAGCGAGGCTTAGGGTTCTGAGTGTCTTTCCTTGTCACCGATGAGTCAACTGTTCAGGTATTTCTGCTTGAGATACCACTATGTACCGAGTTTGAAGTGACTGAAGAATTAAGTTCTATGAATTTTCCTTGTGGAACAACTACAAGTGAATGATATTTATTTAAAAATTGAGAAAAATCTCTCTTTTTTTAAGAGTAGGAAAAATTTATTGGGAGAAAGAAAGCTTCTGTCTGAGAGAAAATTTCTTAACTCAGTAGAACCTAAAGTAGAGTATGTTAAGATGCAGTACAACTCATAGTGGTAAAATTTTGTGTGGAGCAAAAGCTTGGTTGGACAAATTTATAAAGCTTAGGGAAAAGTAAAATGTTAAAGCTTGTGATAATTCATTGTATTATTCACTAGTGGGTACTCTGAGAGAATGCTTGAATCTATCATGTGCTACTGAACTAGCAATGTGAAAAATTAATTTATTCAGTCTTGGGTACTATTTTCAGTTGTGGGAATTATTTTTGTTTTAGTGTAAGGCTGAAATTGAAAAATTTCTAATAAAAGAACTACTTTAAACTATTTTTATTCAACACTGAATAACACTGGAAAAATTTTGCTAAATTTTATGATATGATATTTAAATTACTTTTGGAATTATGTATTTGGGATTGGCTTCAAAATAATTAGCAGGAAGAGTGGAAAGAGGGCACAGAGTCAACCAGTATGTGCATAATGTTCAATATACTGTTCTCTTTAACTTCATCTGTCTTAAATTTCTGTATCAAAAAGACAGGGAAAATCCATTATTGTAGCTGACAAAAAAAGGAGTCATTTGACCATCTAGTGTGATGTTGGCTGTTGGTTTTTCATAGATAATGTTTATCAAGTTAAGTAATGACCATCTATTCCAATTTTCTGCAGGGTTTTTATCATGAATGGGTGTTGAATTTTATTGAATGCTTTTTCTGCATCTATTGAGATGATCATATGGTTTTTGTTCTTGACTGTTAATATAGTGTATTACATTTATTGATTTATGTATGTTGAACCATCCTTGCATCCCTGGAATTAAACCAACTTGGTCAGGGTGTATGATCTGAAAACCTTCATGCTAAAAACAGGAACAAGACAAGGATGTCCACTATCACCACTCCTGTTCAATATAGTTTTGGAAACATTAGCCACAGCAGTTAGACAAGAGAAAGAAATAAAGGGAATAAAGATAGGAAAGGAAGAAGTTAAACTGTCATTATTTGCTGATGATATGATACTCTACATTAAAGACCCAAAAAACTCTGCCAAAAGACTTCCAGACTTAAGTGACAGATTCCAGTAGAGTATCTGGATACAAGATCAACACTCAAAAATCAATAGCCTTCTTCTACACAAATAACAGTCTCACTGAGAGAGAAATTAGGGAAATAATCCCTTTCACAATAGCATCCAAAAAAATGAAATATCTAGGACTCAATCTAAAGAAGGAAGTAAAAGACCTCTACATTGAGAACTACAACACTCTGAAAAAAGAGATCAAAGAGGGTATAAGAAAATGGAAAGACATCCCTTGTTCCTGGGTAGGAAGAACCAATATAGTGAAAATGGCCATACTTCCGAAGCTGCTATACAGATTCAATGCAATCCCGATTGAAATCCCAACAGTGTATTTCACAGATCTAGAGAAAAAAAATCCAAAACTTCATTTGGAACCAGAAGAGATCTAGAATAGCAAAAGCAATTCTAGGCAACAGAGACATGGCAGGAGTATCACAATCCCCAACTTGAAATTATACTACAAAGCCACTGTGATAAAATCAGCATAGTACTGGCAAAGAAAACAGACCCAAGGATCAGTGGAATAGACTGTGGAATAGATAGAGAAACAACTCCAGACACACTCAGCTACCTCAACTTTGACAAAGGAGCCCACCATCCTCACTGGAGGAAAGATAGCCTCTTTAATAAATGATGTTTGAAAAACTGGATTTCAATTTGCCAAAGATTAAAACTAGACTCCTATCTTTCCATGCACAAAATTAAAATCAAAGTGGATTAAAGACCTAAATATTAAAATAGAAACACTAAACTTGCTGGAAGATATGTTAGGTGGAACTCTTGAAGACATTGGCATAGGAAAAAACTTTATGAACAAATTCTCAGTTGCCTGTGAACTAGCATAAAGAATCAACAA
>NW_004624765.1:15083816-15100673 GCF_000247695.1 Heterocephalus glaber | reverse complement strand
TGGTTTTTCTATAAAATGGAGTACTACTCAGCCATAAAGAATGAGAAACTAGAGACATTTATAGCTAAGTGGATGCACATTGAGACCATACTCTTAAGTGAAATAAATAGGACACACATGTGTAAATAACGAACAGTTTCTCTGATGTGTAAAACTAAAAGTGTAAATAAGGATTAAAATGTATAATTGCTATTGTGAAATAGGAAGAAAGGGTCTAAGGGAGTAGGGGAAGTGGGAGGGAAAGGGGAAAAAATAAGTGAAAAGAAAAAATATGAGAAAAGGAAAAACATGGAAACAAAGCCTTTGTAAATAGGGAAGGGAGGAGGGGATGAAGGCAGGGCAGGGGAATGGGGAAAAAAATAAGAACCAAGATACTCATGTAAAGATACAAGATCCCAATGATGAATGTAACTGTATTGTATACCTAAAATGTACCAATAAACTTAATGGAAAAAAATTCAAAAAAAGAAAGGAGTCATTTTACATATAAGTTGGTCTCAGATATGTCTTAAGGATCAAGAGACAGGCAGAAAAGTCCTCAGAGGAGCAGCCAAAAGTCATTCAGGCAGCTGAAACCTGGGGACCCACTGCAAACTTTGGCTCTGGAGCTAATGGTAGTGAGCCCAACAGCAGTGAAATCAGAGGTCTGCCTGGGTGAGTCAGGCAGGTGATTTAGGGTGAGATCTCTGTTGGCAGAAATATAGAGTCCACTGGATAAGGAATGGAAAAAAATAATCTTTACAATAATCATCTTGCCTTTGGGGACAGAAGAAGGAAATTCTAGTAGGCTGGCCAAATACCTGTGTGATCAAGAACAAGTTACCCAGGAAGCAGATGTGCAGGAATTTCAGATTTCCTGGGAGAAGTACGAGGAAGAGGAAGTGGAATAACTCCCAAGAACTTTTCAAGTTCAGGAAGGATGGAAGAGGAAGTAGGCTTTGGAGGGTATACAAACTTGCCTGGGATCACAGGAACTCAAACTGTGTAAAGCACAGGCTCTTCTCTCATACGCCACACCATGCTTTAGGAATTTAATTTTAAAAAAGAAAGTAAGGCTCTGGGGATGTAGCTCACTGGTAGTGCACTTGCCTAGCATGTACAAAGGCCTTGGTTCAATCCCCAAAATAAGAGAGAGGGAGAGGGAGAGGGAGAGAGAGAACACCAACTATTTGAAACTATATCTCACCCAGAAGTTATATCATGGACCCTCCTAAGGGACACATCTCTGAATAGAGAATGTGAATGGCCCTTAGAACTAGCTGGCCCTGAGTTCTCTGACCTCCAACTTACTTTCTTTCTTTCTTTTTTTGAGATAGGACCTCCCTATGCAGTCTAGGCTGGCCTCGAACTCATCCTGCCTCAGCCTCTAGAGTGCTGAGATTACAGGTGTGTGCCACCATGCCCAGTGTCTGACCTTCAGCTTTAACATGCTTCTTCAGTCTGTTTCATCTATGCACAACTACAGCCACTCCTTTGGTAGTATTCTCACTTAATACTCCTCCACCATCAAGATCTCTAACTCTGACATTCTCACTTAGTAATTCTTACTATTCTGTATTTCTTGTACATTTTCTTTACTTTCATTGTGAACTCAACTTTTGAACCCTTACATCCAGATCGACCACTTCTGTCCTGGTTTCAGTCACCTCATTGCTGGTCCAGGCACCATAGACCTGTGAGGTGACCAAAGACCACTGGGTGGCACCGGAGTTCTAACTAAGCTGTCCAGTTGCTTGCTCAGAATCAGGTAAAGTAATTGTATAAAATGGATTTGCAATGAGGCCTCAAGTTTGGGAGAGTGAGACACACAATGGTGGGATTAAGCAAAGGATTAAAACCCTGGGTGCTGTGGGTCACATGTGTAGTCCCAGCTATTGAGGAGGCTGATGCATGAAGGATCCCTTTAGATTACCACAGAAGTTACGTAGTACTGATTTACAGGAGTTTGAGACCAGCCTGGGCAACATAGTGAGACCTTTCCCCAACAAGGCAAGATGAGACAAAAGATTGAGAATACAATGGGATTAGTTGGCTAAGGACAAGAAAATCTTGAGCATCCACATAAATGTAAATCATACAAATGGGTAAATCTAAGCCGTGAGGGAGGGATAGGTCCTCTCAAATACACTGTACAAAACCATTGCGTTCCTATCCAGGTCCATAGTCTTCCCCGGTTTTGAAACATTTCCTGCCCAAGGATCTGAGGATTTCTGTTTTAAGGATCTCCTTTCTTTTCTTTTTTCTTTCTTTCTCTTTCTTTCTTTCTTTCTTTCTTTCTTTCTTTCTTTCTTTCTTTCTTTCATGGTTCATTAGAAATCTTTTTATTTACTGGTATCCCTGGTGATTCTTAGTCATATGATCCTTGAATTATCATTTCACAAGCACTAATTTAGATCTAAAAGGGCAAACTGTTAAACCTATCATCTTATGTCTTCCCTGCTCTGACCCCACAAATTTTATTTATGCACAATGTCTCCTCTATGCCAACCACACTAGACTTCTGGCCTTCCCTAAGCATGCCGTACATTTTCAAGGCTTTGGAATTTAACTTCTCTTGCTTAGGACAATCAAGGAGTCATTTCTTGATTCCAATAAGCTCCAGGAACCCTCTCACCTAATTACCTTGCTAATAATTACCAGTGCTTAAAGTCAACCTATTGCTTCTGTCTTTGTAGGTAGCCAATTGCTCCTGCAGAAAGTTATAAAATTCTGCACTGTTTCAACTATAGATTCATAATATAGAACCTCTGTGGTGACCTCAAGGCTGCTCAACTTTCCTTCTTTTCACCTTTCGTTAACTCCACCAGCAATCTTCAGGGAAGCGGTTCTGAGCCTTCTCCACTCCCTGAAACCCTCTACCACATTTCAGCTCCACTGGCTGTAGCAGGTGGTCTTACATCCTCCCCTCTCTGCAGTGTTGACACTATCCGTCCTGTCCTCTCCAAAGCCCTTCTCTGCTGTAGACAGAGCACAGGAGCTAGTACTCAGTTCTCTGTGGCACATCTATAGAATTATACGGGGAAGATATCGAAAATTATACCCTCTTAAATGGAAAGTAATAAAAATGGATACCTTATATCTCATCTTTGAATCAATTTATTACTCTGAAAGGTAAGTTACAAATGTTAATGATTGAAGTGTTTCCTAAATTACAGGAAGAAGTGTAGAGTGGCAGTTTTGCAAATGTTATCTGGAAAGAAAATGCTCCCAAAATATTCAATAAGTAATCAAAAAATTAACAAAATACACTTCGGTCCTTCTAGTCCTTCAAATTTCAGGCCTGGGATTTAACCCAGTGGTTCTGCGACCTGCCTCACAAGTGCAAGGTCCTGAGTTCGATCCCTGGCACAAAACAAAAAAAAAAAAAAAGGGTTTCTTTATGAAGAAATACAAAAAAAAAACAACAAAAAGACTGGCCATATCCTGTCCCAGTGATTTGTGATTAGTTTATTCCATCATTCGTTTAATAAATACTTACTGCCTTTACAGCTACACATCCTGCCAAATATGGAAATGAGATGATCGAGGTGACAGTTTTGAAAAAGAACAGTCCTTTGTCCAGAATTTGTTAGAATCTCCCTCCTGCATTACTGAGAGAAGACTCGCTCACTGGCTAGCAGGCACATACCTGGGTCTGCACTTGTTAGGATCAATTGAGACAGCGTGTGGCTAAGGCTTACTTTTTTTATTATTATTATACTCACTGTTCTTACATTCAGTTAGTTTTCCAAAACGTTCTGTTTACTGGAAAGATACTGTGTGACCAGCGTGTACAGCTGTGTTCCAGTCTGCATGATGGTTATAGCTCTTAGAATAGAGAAAATTACAATTCTGTCTTTTACATCAGTATTTCATGAGCTGAATTATGATGGATCATCCCCAGGGTCATTCCTGAGAAAAGTAAAACTAATTTTTCAAAGTGAATTTTTTAATTTGCAAAATTGGACATTGGGCTGTGGTCTCAGAATAAACCTACCAATACGCTGACATCCTTGAGATTTAGCTTCAGCCTCTCCAGTCTGTGTCTTAACACTATTACTATGACTCAGACATGTCAGTTTTAAACTGTATTGGTTGGTTTAATTAATTTAATGGATTTATCAATTTAATATTAATAATTTAGCCAATAAGCTGGTTTGTTCATAATTTAAATCAATAAAACTGAATTTAAATTAGTTGAGTTTGAACTGTATTCATTAACTGGAGATATTTATCAAAAGCAATTGAGTATAACATGGAACCTAACAACCAGATTAAATATTTGGAAGCATTTCTTGGGGAACAGTATGAGACATGTGCTATGTTGTCACAGCATACAGAATTGAGATCTACAGGTGGAAAATACAGGAAGACACATGAGAAGAGCTTTTCTAAGCACAAAGTGTTAATAAGTATTTGTTGGGAACTGAATTCCTGGTCACTGAAGGCATCTGTTATTAGCCAGACTGTGAGGCTGAAGCCACAGAGGGACCGCAATGTGGCTTAGCTCCACCATCCTCAAGAATCTAGGGCTCCGACTGGCTGCAGAGGCTGAGGGCCCTGAATCTGTGGCCCAGAGCCCACATCTCTGTGTTAGCCTTGAAGGTACGCGCTGCCTAGGCTGCCAGCCTCAGGAAAATGTGGGCATGGAAGTGGGCCTCCATTGAGACGAAACAAAACTGTTAGCTCCTCAGAGCAGGTTGAGCTGCCCCTGTGAAAGAACAGCTTCCTAACTGGTGAATTCATAATGAAAGACATTGCATGGCTAATGATTATAATGAAGCAGGTGTGTTAAATCCTTATCTGAGTGCTTGGCTTCCAGCTCACTAGTAGGATGGAATTAAGTTACCAAACTTAAGAAAATGAAAATCACAGCTGGATTTTCTGCTTAAGAATATTAACTGTTTGCTCATAAACAAATTCAAGCAATGCTGAAAGACAGAAGCTGCACCCTTCCTGTTGAACCTAGAGAAGACAGGAGTAGAATGATTTTATTTTCCTGAGATCACTTTTTCCTCTGAAAGCCCAGGAAAATATTGAGGAAATGGGTTCAAGAGATCCAGGGCTTTCAGGACTAGCGCTAGATTATTGCCAAGAAGTAGAGTATAGAGTATGAAGGAGCTTTTATTCTGAAGCTACTTATTCTGGGAGATAAGCAGAAGAGAGGGATCTTATTTTGATAGAAATAGAATTATTAATACTTTAGGAAGACTTGTAGGTTCTCATTGCCAATTTCTAAATAATTATTTTGTACTTTTAAGAAAACACTTGCTATGTGAAGTATATGTTACCTTCTTTCTATACAACAAAAGGAAAAGAGGTTTTTAAGAGAAAGAATAAGCTGGGACTTGTAAACTGCAAGCCTATACTTTATCACAGCTTTTGCCTTGGTAAGAGAGAGTGTATTAACAATTTATCTTGTATGACAAGAAACAAAAGCTCCAAACTGAAAGAGAGGCTAAGGAAAATGAGTTTGCAAAGTCATAGTGCTGGGAACTCAGCCAACAACTTCACAGTTGATAAAGATTATATTTGGAAATTAGTGTGAAATGCAGAAAAACAACCTTTGCAAAAGTCAATAGGACATCCAAAATGTCTCAGGTAATATGTAGAGACTGGTTTATAGTGTTACCAAGACAGTAAGACACCGAAGTCTAGGTAATTTTTGTTTTCACAGAAATCAAAAGATAGCCCCTATGTATGTATCAAGTGTTAAATTCCAGGAACCAATAAATATTCACTGCCTATAAAATTTTTAAAAACTCCAACTATTATAAGACCTTTTTAAATATTAGTTTACATTAAAGGAGGCATTATCTTTCTGTAACCACAGAGAGGGCCCTAGAAGTTTGACAAGCACTTGCCATTTCTATGTTCTCTCTCTCTCTCTCTCTCTATATATATATATATTTTTTTATATATAATATATATATTATATATATTATATATATATTTTATATATATATAATCTATTTATCTATCCCAGGACCTCACACATACTAAGGACACATTTGCTACTGAGCTACACTCTGAACCTTTCAATATACTTTTAAAAGCATTAGTTACCTTGTTAACACAAACTCTGTTTTCCTGTCTGAGTTTTAGCTTTGACATTTTGATAACTAATTGAGAACTACTCAGATCAGTTTTCTGGTTCACTCTAATTCAGTAATTTCATTCCAGTTAGCTTTCCTCATTTTTACTAACTGATATCACAAAGGGAGACAACCCTCTTATATTTATTTTTAAATATTCAAAATAAAACAAAATGGATTCTTAAAAAAAAATGTGTGATTCCAAAATCATTTCAATTCTTCTGCAAATCTAGTTTATCTTTTTATTGACTAATACTTCTTTTCTTTTCCTTTTGATGATAATTTCAGAAAATAATTCTGAAATATTGCAGGCATAGTACAAAGAACATTTTTTTAAACTGAGTAGTTTGAGAGTAATTCGCTGACATGATATGCCATTACCCTTGAATACCTTAGTATTTAATTTTTTATTACATTACAACCATTGAAATAAGGAAATTAATCTTAATACATTATCTTTTTTTTTTGGTACCAAGGATCAAACTTGGGACCTTGTGCTTTCAAGGCAGGTGGCAGAACCATTGAGCTAAATCCCCGGCCCACATTATTATCATTTAATTTCAGACCTCATTCAAGTTTTACCAGTTGCCCCAGTAATGTCTTTTATAGCCAAAGGATTCAGCTTAGAATCACACACTGTGTTTATTTATCATGTGTTCTTAGTGTTCCACAGCCCTCTGACTTCCTTAATTCTGACTATTTTCAAGATTATAGACCCCTAATTTTGTTGAATAACTCCCTTTGTGGATTTGTCTGATGTTTCCCAGTGTTTAGAATCAAATTATGCATCATTGGCAGAGAGAACACAGATGTGAAGCTGAGTTCTTCCTGTTGCATTCTATCTAGTAATGTTAAATTGATGACTTGATGAAGGTGGCATGGCAGACAGTTTTAAGACTGCCCTGCAATCTTGGCTCATGGTGTTTCTGCTCCAAACGCACATTGCAGTTTGTTCACACAGAACACTGTCACTGTCCTCTGAGTCTTTCCTTGAGTTTTTTACCATTGAAGAGTAGAATGGAGACAGGGACCTGATAGGTAATTTTTCTTAACCTCTCTTACTCTGCTGTCTGAGGCAGGAGCAGGCCATCATGACTCTGTAGGAGGACACCTGGTGCTGGCTACTAGGAGGACTGAGCAAGGGGCCAGGCAGGGCTGGCAGCTGAATGAGTCAACATAGGAGTCCGTGTCAAGGTTCAGTCCTTGGTTCACCAGGGGAGGGGAACCTGTTAGAATTCTTAGTGGAGGCAATGGTTTTCTGGTTTTTTTTTGTTTTTTTTTTTTCAGGTACTGGGGATTGAACTCAGGACCTTGTGCTTACAAGGCAGGCTCAGTGCCACTGAGCCCCTGGCCCAAGGTAATGGTTTTGAAAAAGAAATGAACTGGGTAGAATTTTAGCATTTAAGTTTGTAAAGTGAGGGGGCAGACCCTCATTATGTTATTCTCTATATATTTCTATTTAATTGGGACATTTCATAAAAGGAAATATTACAGAAGAAAATAAAAGCTTCAGATTAATGGCAATAGAAAGCATTTTTATTGTTTAGTCTCTCCTGTTTTTCAGCCAACCCTACTGGGATGCTTCTCTGTCACTGAACAGTGGTACCTTTGTGGGTTTCACAGGCTCTGCCACCGCCAGCATTGACTCCTTGGTGTGACAGCTTGTTAAGGGCAATGTGGGAGACCAAGAATGGGAGAGTAGAGAAAGGAAGGAGAGGGGCCGGGAGCAGAAAGCAGACAAGTCACCTTGAGCTCTCCCGGGGCCACCTATTTTTCAAACTTGGTCAGCCACTTACTACCTGGGTGGCCTTGAGCAAATTCCCTGGCCTCCCTATGCTTCCATTTCCTCTTCTGTAAAATGTGAGTGATAAGGGTTGGATTCAATGAATCCGCCCATGGGAAAAGCACTTCAAAGTGTTTTGGTGCATAATAAACTCAGAACTTGTTGGTTAATGTTATTATTTTTTATTATTTTTATCATTGTATCCTCAATGTTAGCAGAGTTCGTGACATTTAACAAACATTTGGACAGATCAGAGAAGTGAAACAAAGTTGTCATTTGAATCACACTTTGCAGTGATATCTGCTCCTTATTGAACAGAGGCTCTAAATACATCACTACCTAGAATCTGATTGCAACAAGACCAGGTGAAGCATGGGTACAGAAAACCTTGGCTGAAACAGGGCTCACAGGAAGCGAGTTCCACAGCAGTGAGAAGGCAGCATCCTTCTGGTCATCTCATGTGATTTAGCTTCAATATTCGGCATTGAAAGGATACTCCTCCAAACAAGATGTGCTGCAAAATCAGGGAGAGACAAAATGCCAGACAAATGCAACACTGTGGTCTACTAGGCACCCTTCTCCGATGCACACTGCCATCTTTATGCTCCTTCAGCCCTCTTCCCCCACTTCAAGACTTTGTGAGTTCACAAGAAGGAACTCACTCCCTGACCTTCCCTCCACTTGGTGGGAAGGATGTTTGAGAAAGGAGAGTAGGCGACTAAGTAGTGACCATGGCACCAAAATAAGCTCTTAATACTGAGAAACAGCCCTGCAATTGATGCTTGGTTATTCTTGTGGATAATGAATACAGGCAAAAGGCATAGGATCCCTGTATCGTCTACACCCACAGAAGTTTATTCCTGAGCTCACTGATCCAAGATTATTAAACTATGCAACATTTTCTCCTAGATATCCAGCAGTCATCACAAGCATGTCTCAAGCCAAACCCCTGATTTCTTTTCCTCGATAGCAATTCCATTCTTGTGTTATGCAGGCAAAAGCAAAACCAAACACACACAAACCCAAAGTCATCATTGACTGCAAATTTGTCAGCAAATTCAATTGGCTCTATTTCCCCAGTGTGTCAAGAATCTTGTCATTCCACATCTCATCCAATTCTCCACCCAGGTCTGCTCACTCTCATCTCCTGCGTCAGCATAATAGCCTTCCTGTAGTCTCTCAATCAGAAGTCAGTGTGGTTCTTTAAGAACATAAGTCAGGGCCAGGGATTTAGCTCAGTGGTGCCACCGCCTGCCCCACAAGCACAAGGACCCGAGTTTGATCCCCAGAACCAAAAAAAAAAAAAAAAAAAGAACATAAGTAAGTATGTCCTCACTCGGTTCAGAAGCCTTTGATGACTTCTAAGCTAATTCAGAGCTAAAATTAAAGTTTCTCGCATGATCTGCACCATTCTGCATACTCTAAGCCTTTGACACTGCTCTCTGATGTCTCATTTCTTCTGAATATTGTCCTTGTTCATTCTGCTCCAGCCTCATTAGCCACCTCACTCAAAGGCTCTAGACACTCCACGTCAGGGCTTTTGCCCTGCCTGCTATCACTACCAAGAATGTTCTTCCCATAGAGAGCCACAGAGCACATTACTCATTTCCTTGGGGCCTCTGCTCAACTGACAGTTTAGTATCAAAACCTCTCCCAGCCCAAGCCAGCCCATACAGCTTATCGGTTTTACCAGGCCTCACTACTTCCTATCTTCTTCCTATTGCTCTCATTTTATTTTTCTGCCCAATATTTGTTATTATTTCACATATATTTTGAGGTATATGTTCCCCCCCTAGAACGTAAGTGTGTGAAAGCAGGAACTTTGTATAATGTGATATCCCAAGCTCCTACAGAGTGCCCAGCACATAGCAGATTAATAATAAATTATTGAGGGAATGAATGAATGCTTTTGCCTCCCACATAATGTTCCAGCTCTACCCCCAGAAGTTCAACAGACAGCATTTAAGGAAGTGTCTTTCCTTAGAACAATTCCCCTAGGACTCCAACATTCATTTTCAAAACAGCCAGAAAATAGTATTTGAAGAAAAAAGCCAGATGTCTTCCAGTCCTTCTAGCTAACCCTGCATTACTATGGAAAGATCCCCTGTGACCCTCCTGCTTCATCCCGAGCCACATACCCAGGTATAACACAGGACCTCCAGTTTCTGTTGAAGCTAAGGATGGCCACCATCTCCTCATCACTCAACTTGAAGTCAAAGACCTGGAAAGGTGAGTTCAAAAACATCCTTGGCAATGCATTTCCTGGTTGGAATTGTGCCATTTGGGTAGGGAGTGAACTTCCATTCACAGCATGGACAGGCTTTTCTTCCATGTGTCCACTGTATAAAAAAAGGTCTCTCAAGAACGTCCTGTACAAGATGGTGTCACCTCCCAGCATTGTTGATAGATCATATGCTCCTCCCCCCTTGTCAATTCCTAGGCTAACGGAGCTGAGATGAATGACTTGCAGGTCAGTAATAGAGGTCTAGTACTCTGGGACTTAGTGTTCCAACAGGAGGGAGACCAGCTGTGTAGGCATTAAACTTCAGTGTGCACAATGCCTATGTTTCCTAAGGGCTACATGGATTCTTCCAGAAGGACTGTTCTTTAAGTATAGCCCCTTTGTCTTCTGCTGCTGGGAGGAGGATCTGTAATCAGCACAGTCTGCTCTTTTGTGTGGCCTATGACCTAACTGCTCAAAGGCAACCCAGGGTCTTCTCAGTGTTATGAGACACTGCTGTGCTCACATCTGACAGGGCTTCTCTGCTCACTGCTGCCAGCACATCCTCAGGCCAGTGTCCATATTCCTTAGCACTTCTGAGGGCAGTTCCCTGGCCAAAGAGCTGACAACATGAGGTAAAGAGGGCAAGACCTACCCATGGACAACACAGGAATGGGCTAAGCAACCCTGTCCTCTACTCCCATGGGGAACACCAGATGACCAGCCAGGATCTTACTTGAAAGTTTTCCATAATGTGTGTAGGGGTGGCAGACTTGGGAATCACTGCCACATTCCTCTGGATATGGAACCGGATCAGAACCTGTGTGGAAAGGGGACACTGTGTTTCCATTCCTGTACAAGGACCCCTCCTAATGAGAGGAAAACTAAACTATCTCTGTAGCTCACTGTGGTGTTAGGTACAATAGCTAATAGTGACTAAGCACTTCACTGTTAGAGACACTACACTTGCCACCTCCTCTTATCTCCTCTAAACTGAGCTTCAACTCTATGATTTTTCTGTTTTAGGAATGAGAGAGGTGGCTTAGAATCATAAAGCTGAGACATGGTACAATTGGCACCAGGACCCAGATCCCTGTCTTGTGGCTTCCTGTAGATCTTGGCAGAAAGCTGACAGACAGAGGCTGTCCTGCTTCACTGATACACCTTCCGTTTCCTGGAAATCCCAACTGATTTCAAGAAAGCACTTTAGTTAGCTTCACTTCATTGTTTTTCCCCTCCAAGGATTAAGAAAATGAAGATAACACAAGGAATAAAACACAAAATTGATAAAATTTATTGCTGGATTAAAAAAAAAACATGATGTACCTGGGCTGTGGTTTTTTTGTGCTTCGAAGCGATCTCCTTAATCTTAGGATCTTCCAGCAGTGAAGGGTCCTCTGGCTTGGCCCTAGAGGCAGACAGATGGTGGGGTGAGTAATCACCATGGTCACTAAAAGAAACTCACTCCAATGACAGTCTCATAAGACCTGAGAGCTATGTGGCCCTCCTATGGGGAGGTCCATGGGCACAGGAGTCTCAGCATTTTATAAAGCCTGGTCTAGCAGGAGGGTCAAAACTGGAGCGTTCTCAGAGGCTTAGGTATGTTGTCTTTCTCTTTTGAAAACTGCCATTTTTCCCACTGTAATCCTATCTGGGTGTGCCAAGTACACTGACTTAGACAATGTTTTCCTTTCTGCTGCCTCACTAATTCAATATTAACCAGTTGCTAAATAATATTTTAAGTATCAGGAGCAAGAAGCACCAATGAGAAGCCTCACCACGGTCTATCTGGAGAGCCCAGAGGGCTGTAGGCAGTGACAGTGATGCCCTTGGAGTGGCAGTACTGGATCAGTTTGTCCTGGGTGAGGTATGGGTGACACTCCACCTGCAAGAGTGAACAATCTGCATTAGTAGGAGGTGGTCTGCTTTTTGGGTGGTTCCAAGGGAGTTCTACATGGAAAAAAGACAACCAAGTGCAGACCAAACACTGCCCATTGACTGACTTGCTAAATTAGACCTGGAGATCTGTCTTACACTTCCCTAAAGCATTGTGATCACCGAGCCCACACTTGGTGAGACTCAGTACCCCGCCCTGAACTTGACTCCAAGCACTTCAGTATTTACCATACAGCATTCACCTGGTTAGTCACTGGTTTATATTTCAGTCCAGGCTTGTTCAAGAGCTTTTCGATCTGGAAGTGGTTGAAGTTGGAGACACCAAGGGCTTTCACCAATCCCTCATCCACCAGCTCCTCCATGACCTGTCATAGAAAGGAAAACCTTCTAGAAAGCCTTGGAGGAGACTACAGAGACACTGGCTTGACTTAGTGCTCTCTGAGGAAGGAGAAATGGATCAAAGATCCCCTGCAGAAGAATTGGCTAAAGCCTTAAAACGAAGCTTCAATGCAATTAGTAGCTGCCCAGTGATTGGCTCTAACCCTACCCTGCCTTCTGAGCCCCCAGGACAAATGCCCGCAGGAGTGAAAAGTAGAGGTTGTAGGTGCTTGCCACTCTCAGTGATCTGGATTGGCCAGAAAAGAGGCTGGAGCCTGTGAACAGCCTTCATCCGTTGGGCTTCTGAATCACTCTGTCCTAGGCCAAGCATATTTTTGTTTGGAGCAGGGTTAGATAATGCAGCTAGACTGTGTCCTAAAAAGGGAGTGCATGGAGCTGAGATTGGTCCTGCTTGCCACATGTCCAGTTAAAACTGTGAGAACTGCCTATCCCCAAGGAAAGGTATCTTTTTATAATTTTTTAGCCTCTAATAGGGATGTTCTAAATGTGCCCAAAGAGACCATGTCTGGTAGCAGCAGTCCAAAATTCATCATATGTTTATTATTTATTTATTGTATACCTAGTTGCTGTCCAGGAATGATCAGCATACAAAAGTATATAATGTGCTTCTAGCTTCTGAGATTCTTTTACTTCAGTTCAAGTGCTAAGGTCCCTCTCAAAAGTGCAGTCAGCCATACTGCTGAAGCTGCTTCAGAGGATCTGACATGAGAACCAGGGGAGGCAAAGAAGGTCTGGATTCATATCCAACACAGGGGAAACTTTACAAGTGGAGTATCAATGGGGCTTTGAAAACATTATGGAGAATAAATGGAAAACACAAATGGGTTGGGAGGAAGGAGCCACGGCTTGGAGGCAGTGTGTGTTCAGGACAATTTACCCAGTGCTTCCCAATGGTGGCTGCAACTTGGAAGCTCCTGAGAGATTTAAAACAGCCTGGTGGCCCAGTGCCACTCTGAGACCTCTTACTGCCTTTGCATGGGATGCAACGTAGGCACCAGGATCTTTCAAACTCCTCTGGTGATGTCAATGCACAGCCACAGTCAAGGACCACTAGGGTTGATGAGGAAGGACATTAGGTGAAAGAGTTTAGAATTGCTGAGATCAGGACTCCGTGGAGGTCAATGAGATAATATAAATGTTTTCCTGTATCATGGATCAAGTTTGGTTTGCATGTTTCATTCATCTTGACTTCCTCCTCCCCCTACCCCTTTTTCTCCGGTGTACTCAGTGAGGTTTCTATTGAATTGGTTGTGGGTCCCCTGAAGCATTCAATGATGACATAGTCAATCCTACATGGCTCCAATCATAGCCTTTGCCTTGATCATATCTTTAAAGTGTTTTATTAGCAATCATTCTTGTATTAGTTCAGAGGATCTACCTCAGCAGGTAGATTTTACAGAGGACTATGGCATAACTGCCACACTTAGAAGAGAATCATCACAAAAGGAAAACAAAAATCTGGTGCAATAAACATTGGACACAATGGGGTCTGGGGATTTAGCTTAGTGGTTCCGGCCCCTGCCTCGAAAGTGCAAGGTCCTGAGTTTGATCCCTGGTACCAAAAAAAAAAAAAAAACAACCCTAAAAAAACAATAAACATTGGACACAGGCTAGTTTCCACACCTCAGAATGATTACTTAGATATTTAAGAGCTTCTGTTGTGGGTAATATATATGACAGAGCCTTCCTCTCAACCTAACGCACTCAATTTAATAGAAAAATGAAGGCTGACATCTGAGGCTATGTTGAAAGTCTTGTTATAATTTTCACTGTTGATTACTTTCACTTAAACCATTGCATTATTTATAAAACCATCAATCCAGAAATTTTCCTCTAACAAAGAAGTGGTTCACTATGGGAAAACATATATGCTTATGTGTGTCTACAGTTTATTTCTAGAATTCAATCTGTTTTCTTTTTCTTTTTTGCTGTACTGAGGATTGGACCCAGGGCCTAGGCCTTGTAGGTGAGCTTTCTATCACTGAGCTACATGCCAAGCCCTTTTTTATTTTTATTCAGAGACAGGAGATAGGGTCTCGCCAAACTGTCCAGGCGAGGCTTAAACCTGTAATCTTTTTGCTCCAGACTTCTGAGTAGCTGGATTTAAGATCTTCTAGTTTCTTTTTATAGCTATTATTTTTCCATTTGCAAAGAAAAAGTAATATCATTTTCATGAAGTATAAGGCTTAATATATTTATTTTTGTGACTATTTCAAACAAATATTTAGACTATTTTTTAATGCTTTGTGTGTTCATAAAAGGAAAAAGAATATGTAAATCTAAAATAAAAACCTAGCATTTTCCAATTTGTAATTTGAACCCTTTCAACTAGATCACAGCTTGTACATTCATGGTGTTCTGCCACTTTCTATATATTGAAAGTACAGGGCTGAGGATTTAGCTCAGTGATTCTGCCACCTGCCTCACAAGTGCAAGGACCCAAGTTCAATCACTGGTACAAAAAACAATTTTAAAAAAGAGAACATGCATGCTGAGGAGGAGCCTTCTGGGCTGCAGTACCACTGCCCCCAGTGCCGAGGAGCAGAGCTGCTCCCAGCACTGAGGAGGTGAACCACGCGCACACACTCCCCTGCACACCCCCACCATTGAAATGAGAAGACTTAAACAAATTTCAAAACCAGACTTTGAGATCACCTAAAGCAACCCCAAAAGGAAACAAGATGGAACAATCTGACACTCAACCACCTGGACTCCCTGAACTGGCAACGAAAGAGGATCTGGAAAAAATGAAATAAGAAATAATTTCTCAGATAACAGCAGAGATTGTGCCCACAGTGCAAGACATGATCAATAAATCTAGAGAGGACACAGGAAAAAAAAATAGAGGAACTGAGGAACATGATGGAATCCCAACATAGGAAACAAATGGAATCCATAAAACAGGTGCAAACACATTTCCAGGAGATTAAAAACTCTATTGAAAGTTTACGGAGCAGAATGAACTAGTGTGAGGACAGAATTTCAGATATAGGAGATAAGATGGCAATTATTGACCAGGAAAAGAAAAATTTCTTTAAAATAGTAAGGGACTATGAGAAATCAAACCAGCAGCTGCTAGATGATGCAAAGAAGAATAACATAAGACTGATTGGAGTCAATGAAGAAAAAGGAGAGAGTGCAGATGACATAAAAAAAATTCAGAAAAGTGGTGGCAGAAAACTTCCCAAGCAGGGGAAAAGAACTTGACATACAGATAAGTGAGGCATATAGGACTCCAAATAGCCTTGATCAAAAAAAAATGTACACATAGGCATATAATAGTTAGGATTCCAGAAATCCAACAGAAGAACAAAATTCTACAAGCAGTTAGAGAAAAGAAACAAATCACACACAAAGGAAAGCCCATCAGAATCACAGCAGACTTCTCAAAACAAGCCCTCAACTCAAGAGGAGCCTGGAGTGAAGTATTTCAAGCCCTAAAAGAAAACAACCTCCAACCCAGATTGTTGTACACAGAAAAACTATCATTCAAAATTGATGGAGAAATGAGATACTTTCATGACAAAGGGCACCTTAGGAACTTCATGAATACCAAACCAGCACTCCAAAAAATTTTAAAGAATATCCTAGGAAAACACAATGTGGATCACAACCCCAGGAAGCCCAGCAGAAGGAATCCATCAGGAAAGGGGGAGAATCCAACAAAAAGAAAAAGTCATGACAATGATAAGTCAATATGTATCAGTTATTACCATCAATGTTAACAGTCTCAACTCACCAATCAAAAGAAACAGACTGACAGAATGGGTCAAGAAGCAAGATCCAACACTATACTGCATACAAGAAACACACTTAATTCAAAGAGAAACTCACAGACTGAAAGTGAAAGGGTAGAAATCAATACTCCATGCAACAGGAACACACGAAAAAGCAGGAGTAGCTATCCTCTTTGCAGATCAAGTGGAATTTAAACCAACACTGATTAAGAGAGACAAAGGACACCACATCCTTATAAAGGTAACAATCCAAGAGGAAGAGATGACAAACATAAATATCTATGCACCAAACACTAGTGCACCCAACTGTATAAAGCAAATACTAACACACAAGAAAAATCATAGAAGCACTAATACAATAGTAGTGAGGGACCTCAATATTCCACTGTCACAAGTAGATAGATCAACTAGAAAAAAATAAGCAACGAAATAATAGAACTCAATCAAACTTTTGAACAAATGAACTTAACAGATGTTTACAGAGTGTTCCACCCCACAAAATCAGAACACACATTCTTTTCAGCTGCACATGGGTCGTTCTCCAAAATAGACCACATGCTTGCTCATAGAACATATTTAGGTAAGTGTAAAGGAATTGAAGTTATCCCCTGTGTATTATCAGACCATAAGGTGATGAAATTTGAGATCAATGGCAAAAGAAACCACAAGAATTTCATAAACACATGGAAATTGAACAACACACTTCTGAATAACCAATGGGTCACAGAGGAAATTAAAGAAGAAGTC
>NW_004624765.1:15065452-15080743 GCF_000247695.1 Heterocephalus glaber | reverse complement strand
ATTCATTTAAAAAATAAAAAAAGAAAGTTTGGGCAGACATGAGAAACTGATACCTTCGTAAGACTTCCCAAGAGTATTTGACTTACTTCTATCTGCAAACTCATGCTCATTTGATGATATTTTCACTAATTTATTTAGTATGGCTCTTAATTATATAAAAGTTTTAAAATTATTGCTCATTTTGACCTGCAGATCCTAACAGCAAATAGCATATTTAACAAGTTTAATGGTAGTACTACAGATAGTGCCTTGTTGTTGTTGGTAGTTTTTTGGATTTTATGTTTTTACTTTCCAGCCAACTAAGAGCTTCAGAATAGTTATTGAAATTAACCTATAGAAGTCCAGATATTTTTTTCTCATACCTCCTTGTAACAGGCTTTCTGCTCTTAGCGGAAAAGTTTAGATTCACTTGCCAGAAAGAACCCCTTTCGAAATTTCTAGGATTGCCAATCTTGTAATGATGAGGTGACGGGTTTCCTACTTCATTAACTTTTACCTCAGAGATTTTGCTATGTAAATTTTTTTACTGCTAGTTGTTGAAGTCAAAGCAGTAAGCACACTGTTCTCAGGGAGAAACACTTTTGAATGACAATCCATGAAAACGTTACATTTAATTCAACCACATCAAGTCCGAGCTCTTTCAAAATGATGTGCCCCCCTGACCTGTGCCCCCAATAGACAGCTGACAATCACACAATTAATTCTTAGAGGGTTTATGTCACATAATTAAGACTTGTTGACTTCTTCATTCACTTTGTGCTCTACTAGTATTTGCCAGAGGACACAGTGGAAAGGAAGAAATTATCACAGAAAAATCTCCATGCCTTAGCATAATTTTGAACCCAAATTATGTGAATCAGTCCATTATTTGAGCTGAGCAGTGGGGCACTGGAGATCCCTGATGTGTGGCTATGTATTTGCTGTTTGCCAGGCAGGTGCTAAAAGGCCTTAGTAGTTGTACTTGTGAGTCAGAGATAACTAGGTCCTGCGTCCAGTCACAGCTGCGCTACACAGTAGCTTCATAACCTGACAAGTCACTAACTCTTCCAGGTCTCAGTTTTATCATCTGTAAATGGAGAAGGTAACACCCCTCATAGGGTTGGATGATTAAATAGGCTCTATGACTCAAGTTCTCAACATGTTAGCTATGTTAATCTTTACCACATCCTGAAGGATGTGGATTATAAGTATGTGTTATAAGATTTGCTTTCAGATGAGGGAACTGAGCTGA
This sequence comes from Heterocephalus glaber, assembly GCF_000247695.1. Next base: position 15,079,512 of record NW_004624765.1, on the reverse strand, counting down.
GGCTTACAGAAATAAATGACTTATCTCGCTCGGGTTACTTAGCTAATACCTGTGAACCTAGGCCCAATGTCTCCCCATGGTTTCAAAACAGCATTTATATCCTCCAAATGGGGTACATTATATTTCTAGTCTTGTTAGTCTTAGTCTTTAAAATGTAAATAGCATCAGGCAGACCCCAGATCCAAAGGTCATGAGAACAGGAAGGAACTGGGAAATAAGAGTGATGAAGCCAGACAAAAGTCTCATGGGCTCTTTTATACCAGGATGAGTCTTGAGGGTCACTAAAAGAATATTTTCTCTCCAAGCACATTTACAAGTAGCTGGAACCTACCTCCCAGGCATCCAAGAATGTGGCTTTACCGGGGAGGATATTGCCTTTGTCGTCTCTGGGAATGAGTTCCTTCCCAGCCTGTAAATGCAGAACCATAAGCTTATTGGAATCGCCATCTGGTTACCTGGTCCTGTTAAACAAGGCTTCAGGATTCTGACTTGTACTAAATCACTTCACAAACTGTTTTGAGAGGCTGTGGAGAACACAGTTCAAGGCAATGAGCTGCAGTAAAATCTCTATAACATCTATCTTTGTATCTAAATCTTTCTATTTTAGAAACAGCTGAATTGATTTTAAAGTGCATTGTTGGCATATTCTAGAAGCCATCATTATTGTAACAGATATTATTGTCATATACCTAGGCCCCATATAAATTTGGGGACAAACTAATTTCTAAGCCACAAGGCAAGGGTTAGATCTCAAAGGTTGTGTTTGAGGGAAGATATTAACCAACTTTTAGCCTTGTAGCCTCTAGAAGCCTGGATTAGCTGTCACAAGGGGACAGGACTGTGAATTCATGTCCCTCTCACTGCTCAGGAGTAGGTAAGGAGCAGAACCCTGGGCAATGAATTTGGTGATTTTCCAGGGAGGACTGGCTATCATCCAGCCTCGGTCACATGCAGGTTTTCACCCTTAGGTCACTCCCAGGGTGTGCTTTGGTTAACAGGAGGGTTGAGCCCTGAAACAGTGTTATGAAATAGGATCCAGAGTTCCCCTAGAAGGAACTCTGGGGCATGGAATTATGATAAAGGCAATACAACAGTTGCAGCTTCTCTGGGCTGCCCCCAAATCAGTTTCTCTCAGATATACCTGCACGAAGACAGGCAGACTCAGGCTCCCTCCAAGACCAGGGTCTTGTTGCTCTGTACAGGAGGTCTTGCTTACCCCACCCCACATCCCCACCCTAGCACAGCTGCTATTTTATGCCATCTTTTGGATGAGCAGCCCGAGATTGGGCCAGGGAGTAACTCAAACCTGAAGCCCCTGTGGAAAGTGAATGAGGTAGATGTCCAGGTAGTCCAGTTTCAGGTCCTCCAGGGTCTTCCGGCAGGCCTCCTTCACTAGGCTTCTCTCAAAGAATGTGCACCACAACTGTAGAGCACAACAAAGAGCCATTGGGACAGGAGAGAGAAAGGGTCACACTGTACCCTCTCTCCCTGCTTTGAGAGTTGCAGCCTGATCTAACTTAACAGCAGGCCATTTAAGACAAAGGTCATCGTGGTTTATGATGCCGTATGACAGGCAACTGGTGTTCAGCATGTCACTGATGTTTGTAAGGCAATTTACAATTTGAATGCTCTTAGTATCCCATTTCTTTGATCATTTAGGATATGAGGCCACTGATTAAATATTTGTGCACCTGCTTTATTCCTTTACTTGGATCCCAGCTCTCTGAGAGCAGGAATTGTGTGTAGCTTTTACATTTCAAGCATTCTTATGCCATTGGGAACAGATGGCCCTTTTGTGTACCCTCAGTATCCCAAGGCTACCAGGTTCCAAGTGCTGGCTTCGCAAGGAGTTTATCCAGATGTAGCCATTGCACACTTGTCCCACCAAATGTGCTTTCCAAGGTAGTAAGTTCTCGACCTACAAATGAGTTCCATTCCTAGAGAACATTCGTAAGTTGATTCATTTGTAATCTAATAAAGTAAGTCTCATACAGTACACCTGCGAATCTTTCACCTTATATTTGTGAATCCTATACCGTACACCTGTGAAAATTTGTAACTCAAATGTTTGTAAGTTGTAGCTAAAACTTACTGTAGCTAAAGCTAGCATCTTTTATTAAGTTGTGTGTAATACAGATACAATGGTTTTCAACTGTCTCACACATACGGAACCCCTCACATCAGCATCCCCTCTTCACTTTTTAATCTCATTTTATAACTAACCTTTTACTGAACTGAAAAAAAAATCCAAATATGACAATGAAAGCTGCTCTCATAATTTTACAAAATACCCATAGCTGAGACCTCAGTTTTGTGGCCACTGAGACCACAGTGTTGAAAGGTGGACTCGGGACCCATCCTTGACTGCATCCTTTGTCTCTGACTGCCAGGGCACAGATGGAGCCCACTGATAAAACCTGGCAGGGCCAAGGGTACCAGAGGCTTAGTGGAGCCATTCTTACTATGGGAAGCCAACTCTAGACAACATGAGAACAACAGCATCTTCCACATACCAAGCTTGGGTGTGGATGTTTGTATTCAGGCATGGGATAAAGGGCAAGTTAGAGATATGAACATAAAGGGAATACTGATGAGGTCTTGGTATCAAACAAATCCAGGTACTCCTGCCTGCCATGAAATCAAGCCTTCCCCCAATGTGGGACGCATGTACCTTGCTAACAATGAAGAGGTCCTCCCGCCTCACAGCCTTCTCTCGGATCTTCTCTTGGATGGCTTCTCCCACCTCATTCTCATTCTGATAGGTGTAGGCACAGTCGATGTGGCGATATCCTGCATCAATGGCTGCCTTCACAGCTTCTTTGACTTTGCCTGGAGGAGACTGAAAGGCAGCTGTTAAAGCCATCAGATGCTCTTATTCCAAGACCCCTCATCAGGGTGGCACAGCCCATTGTCTCCAAACGGAGGCTCCCTGGGGTCCCATTGCCAGTGGACACCTGGGAGGCAAACACTTTGGAAAACTTTTCAAAAGAAAAGAAGAAGATGATTTAAAGTCACGCTTATGACCTCATGTCCTACCCTAGATAAAAGTCAATTCCCTCTAATCTAAGCAAACCTTCAATGTCCCTCATTGGTCAGGAATGACAGATGGCTCCCACTGCCACTTGCTGAAGACCAGGCTGAAAAGTAGACTCTGGAGCAACACAGTTTCAGACCCTGGATGGTTCTAAGGATATGGGAAATGGTCTTTACAGGATGAAAGCTCTACCACGTGGCAGATGTACAGTCCTGAGCAGATTCCTCCATCTCTCCAAACCTTGGCTACAAAATCGGACTCAGAAGAGCCTTGGCCTCATGAGATCCTTATGATGCCTACTTGCTACAATGAATATATAGTTTTTTCCATTTCACCTGACACTCAGTAAGGCTCAGCAAATGCAATTAATATATAATTTTTGTTTCAGAAAAAGGAGAGATAGAAAAGCCTATAAGAATTAGGCTGGGGATAAAGCTCAGCAGTGCAGCCACGCCTACCTGGCAAACACAAGGTCCTGAGTTAAATTCCTGGTACAAAAAAAAAAAAAGAAAAAAGAATGGATTGTTTTTCCACCCTCAAGGGGAAAAAAAAAGAAAGAAGAAAGCCACATTCTGCTCTAAACTTGCCAAGTCAATGAGAAAAAAAATAATGTATACCTGTAATCCCAGTGCTCTCGGAGGCTGAGGCAGGAGAATCACAAATCTGAGTACAACCTGGGCAACTTAGTGAGACTCTATCTCAAAGTACAAAACAAAAAAAGGGCTGAAGGTATAGTAGTTAGTGTGAAGGCCCTGGGTTCAATCTTCAATATAGTCAACCTCTGGCCAAAAACAAAACAAAACACACAAAACACACACAACAAAAACTTCACAAAATTTTTATCTATTGTGAAGTAATAAACATTTCAAAGAACATAAAACAGAGCTGGGTGTGGTGGCACACACCTATAATCCTAGCACTCAGGAACTCAGGAGGCTGAGACAGGAGGATCATTGTTTGAGGCCAGCCTGGGCTAGGTAGTGAGTTCAAGGCCAGCCTGGGCTACATAGCAAAACCTTGTCTCAAAAAAACCACAAATAAACAAACAAAAAATGAGGAACACAGCTATACCAACACTAGGATGAGAAATTGTTGTGGGCAGCCCAGAAGCACTCTGGGATCCCCCTCCTATCCACAACACCCTCTTTCCCCTCCACCAATACGTATATAGTCCTTTAAAATGTACAACCCTGTATCTTGAAAACAGCTCACTTCACAACCTGCACATCTACTTTTGAAATTCTGAGAATTAATTTCTGCAAAATGTATCCACCATGAGCATATTCATTAGCGATCTGGAAGTAGTAATTATTTGTCACTTGTGTATGATTTTAAAGTTCTGATTTGGGACAAATCTTGCTATTTAAGAAGAGAGGCTGAGACTGAATGAATCGGGCATGGGTGTGCTCACTAAGAAGAACCAATAATGAAACCCAAGACTACAGAAACTCTGTGCTGAAACCAGGAGGCATCCTACCCCCCACAGGAGAGGAGATGAGAAAGTCAGTACAGAGGAAGAAAGAGAGGAAGAAGATACAATCCACAGAAGAGGCCCCAGGGAGGAGAGAAGATGAGATACAAAGACAATTCCTGGAAATTTATCACTGAGGCTCATGAATCTGCTTCACTGGGTGCTGGGGTGTGCATTTAGAGTATTTGCCAGTTGATTTAAACACAGCCAGGGCTTGATCAGAGTTCCCGAAGCCAGCCCAGGCTCTCCGGACCCCAGTGCGTCTCAGACTTTAATATGCATGGGAACCATGTGGGGATATAAGTGCCGATGCTGATTCGGTAGCATGGGCTGGGGCTGAGAGTCTGAATTTCTAGCAAACACCTGGCCCACACTAATGCCATCAGTCCAATCCCCACAGTGTAGGCAGCAAGCGCAGGGGGCAGGGCTTTCTTTCAAAGCTCTGCATCTTATCTCAGTCACGCCACCAGCTGCAATCCCATGGCCCAGCTGTACTGAGTCCCTCTAGGCTAGGCTAGCCTCTAAAGTGAGGCAGAGGAACTTTCTGGCCCCAAGGTACGAATAAGGTTCTTGCAGGATGAATCTGAATTCTACCACATTGCAGATGTTCTGGGCTGACCAGATTCCTCTATCTTCTCAGAATTAATACCAGGGAGCGTTTTAGAGGAAATAGCTGCCAAGAGAGTAACTTCCCTGAAAATGAATTTTTAAAAAAGCTTAACCCTGAAACTTGAAACTTGTTGGAAAAGCTCTCAGTGCTGATAGGGAAGGCCAGGTCTGGAGCGTCTCTGTGTAGCAGCCCTGAGAACAGAAAATCACTTGGATCCTGGTTCTAGGGCTGAATCTCATCTCTCCAACCCCTGCCCTAAGTAGAAGCGGAGAAGAAAACAGGCTGAAAAGCCCCTCTAGGGAAGCAGGGGTCCCTAGATTTGCATATTTACCTTCCAAGTGCCTAGGCCCACAATGGGCATGTTGACTTTGGTGCTGAGCTCCACAAAAGTTGCCATAGCTGGTACAGGAATGGTTGTGAGGGAACAGAGAGATGTCTTGTGTCCTAGTTGAGAGGCTGGCTCTGGCTGGGGGGGGAGGAGCTTGAGCCTGAAGGCAGACACTCAGGGAGGAAATTCATTTCAGTCTTTTGTAAGATTGATTATAGTGAATAGGGATTAGAGATAAACTAGTACAAACTCTCCTCACTACAAAACACGTGAGTTACTTTGTGAGTGACACTTAGGGTTTGTCTATCTAACTAATAGGCAGGTCAAGAATCCCCAAGATAAAGTTTATGTGAGAATGAACACTGCAGTGAGAACCTGCACATTTCTTTGTGGGTATGCAAAGAGGCTTAGACCAGGAAGTTTCCTAGGGCAAAATGAGGAAGATCACTTAAATTATTCTGAGATAATAACCCATGGCTATAAGTATTATAGACAGATGAGTTAGGTAGAAATATGACAGGCAGTCAGAGTTAGGTCCATGAAAGGGTCAGGACAGAGGTAAAACACACAATACAGCTGTGACCAGAGACATATCAGTTGGAAACAGGGCCTTGAGATAAAGACAATAACCAGACCTACATGGTTCCTCAAAGAACAAACACTGGGCCCAATGAAGTCTAGATAAACATCAACCACCCTGGTGGGTGACCAGAGACCTCTGGACCTACCACTTCCTAGGAGAATCTTTGTTCTTTCCACCCACGCTTGTTGAGTGGCTTGTTTCCCAACTGGACCATTATTACCTAAGTGACTATACTTGTAACCTTACTAGATGATCATGGCTGTGGCCCATGTTGTAACCACGTGGATTTCACTCTATAAAACTCCTCTGTGAAGTGGGGTCCCCAGCTACTCACTTGGGACCCCTTTTCCCCCTCAGAAGCTTTCCTATCAATAAATATCTTCCTACTCTTCCGTTGTTCCTAGAACTCAGTCTTTGACTTTTAGAGAACAAGAGCTTGGTGTGTCATACAGCTAACAGGTTGGGAGATATAATATTTCATATTTCATCTCTGGTATTATTTCCTATATCACATGGACCAGTAACACAGGGGATGTCAGTCCACTATTAAAGAGATAGTTGTTAGGCACATGTCTTTGCAGAAGTACTTTTTGTGTAAGATTCTCACAGCCTTTGTGCAAGCTTGGTTCTGGCATCTTTCGTGAATGGCTGTTATCATAAGACACATGTGCATAAGATCCTCTCCTTCATTTATTCTTATTTTTGTTAGGGTTTGACACAAAAGACTCCATTTTTATTCTGGCAGTGTTCACAGGTTTCACCATTTTTTTTTCTTTTGCTAGCCTAATAATTAGAAAATAAAACTGTATATTTTAACTTGTGCCTATGTAATTGCTGTAAGAGTATAAAAAATTTTCTCCCCCCCCAAAAAAATTTCTCCCAGAGAATGGAAATTATTTTGTTAACCTTTGGGAAGGATCTTTTTATGCTAATATTCTTCTTTTGTTTATTTCTTTAGGATTTGTGGCTTTGGCTAATTGTGCTTATAATGAATTTTGCAAGTTCTTGTGCCTATCTTAAACAAAACCTTTGTGGTTATAAAATACTATATATTCATTATAGAAAATGTGAAAAATATAGAAGTTTATAAATATGATAATATAAATCACTTGTATTTCCATCACTCAAATGTCACTGCGAGGCATGATTGCCCTCCCAGCTTCGCTCTCTACATATGTGTGTGTGTTGAATGCACTACATATAGTTTTAAAATCAACACCACAAAACAAACTTTTATATACATTTATAAAACTCCTTTTAAAATTGCTTTTCTACCATTTTCATGACTGTATAATTGTGAAAGATTCTATTTCATGATCACTTATTTTGCATTTTTCCTATTCTTGTACACTTAATTCCCAGTTATTTCTATTATAAATAAATAATATTTCAAGATATATCATTGTAAGTGAGGCATTGAGCAGTTTTGCTAATTTCCTATGGGTGTTGGGTTAGATTTCCAGAAGTGGGAGTATGAAAGGAAATTTATTTTTAGTTTACATCTGAAACATGTGGATCCAAACTATTGTTCTTCCCAAATGGGAAAATATTCCATTGCTATTTGTGGAATAATGTATTCTCATCCTCTTATAATTTTCAATAACTATTTAAAAAGTGTTTACAACTTTACTTTATTAATATTATGAAAGCAATGTATGCTTTTTGTAAAAAGGAAAAATGCAGAAAAAATAGGAAAAGTTATGTACAAAAGTAGAAGTCATTTGCATGCACATATTTAAAGATGATCATTGTTAATGGCATGGGGGTACACCTGGGGCTATCCAGTTGAGTAGGAAGTCCCAGGTCAGAAGAGAGCTACGCTCCACTTCCCAGGGTGAGACTTGAACAAAGCCATCCAGTCTGGGTTAGACAATGATAGTGGATTTAGGACAATGACAATGACAGCAGGCGTATCTATGTGTGTGGACCAAGGGTCTCCTCAGGGTATCCCAGGAGCCTCAGCACAGTGTTGGTGGATAAGCCCAATTGTCCATGTCCACTAGGGAAGCTGACTAAAAGGAAGAGAGCCGGCCACATATCTTATGGTTGGGGCTGTAATGTATGTAAAACCTACTGCTCATAGGTCAGGGAGTGGCTTTCTGGCTAAGGATCTGATGGTGCTACAGACATCTTGGATGCCAGCAGACAGGGGTAACCACATTTAAGGGCCAGATATATAGGTTATACCTTAGGAAAAGTCAACCTGGAGGTAGAGGTCACAGCCAGGCTCAACTCCCACACTGTGATATTTCACATGTCTCCCTGAGCCCTACTTACATGTAGAAAGAAGAAATACAATCATAGTGAGTTTTAATCCTGAAAGAAATGGAAGTCAAAATGAAATAATGGAGAAGGCAAGTGCTATGGCTTGTCCCCCTCATGTGGTCATAGGTGGAGCTTTTCAGAGTTGGCTGAGAGTGTGTGATTCTGGAATCAAGGATACAAGGCTAGGACTAAGGTTGTGAGGGCTACCTACCCTAATGTGGGTAGCCCGGTTAAGATATAAAGCACAGAAAGACACTTGCCACCTGTAGCTTGCTGCCTTCTGCTTGTGAAGAACTGTTTCTCCTCTTCATGCCCCTCTGCCATGCTACCCTGCCTTGGAGCCAGCCAATTATGGACTGAAACCTCTACAAACTGTGAGCTAAATAAACCTGTCCCCTTTTAACTTTGGGTGTTGGGTGTTTTGTAGCAGCAATGAGGAAAGTAAGACAGCAAGTGTCAGCCATGTGCAGTGAAGTTGAAGAGCTGTGTCTATACTAGAGATCTTTCAGTCTGTTTGACCTTGGCTGATAGAACATCTTGATTGTGAAGAGAGTGAACACTGTAGATCAAAATCAGAATTATCTAGTGCTATCTTTAGCTCCCTAGCAGATATCCCTGTATCTGATGGAAAATGTTAAAAAAAAAAAGTGACTTGTAGATAAAATTCCTGTAATAGCCAGGGATTTAGCTCAGTGGTTCCAGCACCTGCCTTGCAAGCACAAGGTCCTGAGTTTGATCCCTGGTACCAAAACAAAACAAAACAAAAAAACCAAACCAAATTCCTGTAATGTATCACTAAACTTGACATGTCTCCAGCCTCCATCTCTAAGCCTGAGAATGAATTCTGAATCTTATAGAAGAGATTTCCCTGCTCTCCCCTAGTCTACCTGCCTGATGTTCTCATGGATGTTATTGGTAAATGTATTGATTTAAGACTTTATTTTGTTTTGTGATTACAAAAGTTGATGTAATCTCTTTCAAGACGTCATTCAGGATAACTTGAATTCTTGTTCCCTGGTCATAGTTTTTTTTGGGGGGGAGGTCTCAGAATCTTATTTCCTTTATAGCAGAGTTGTTATTTTGACAGCTGGAAGTATAACCAAAAATTTTCAGAAGTATAAATGATCTTCCACAAGCAATGTACCCAGACCATTTTTTTATGCCATCTTAATTTCATTTATTAAGAAAATTTTTAGCCAGGTGTGGTTGCACATGCCTGTAGTCCCAGCAGTGGGGAGGCTGAGGCAGGAGGATTGCCACAAATTCGAGTCCAGTCTGGGATACATAGTGACTTCAAGTCCAGCCTGAACTACATAGTGAGACACTGTCTCACAGGAAAAAAAAAGAAAATTTTTATTTTCATAATTAACTGAGAAATCTGGCTTGGAATTTATCTGCAGGGAAACGGGATGCAAGCACAAGACTTTCTCAGGTTAAACAAAGGAAACAAAGTAGCCTTAGATGAGGCCAGGGATGATCATGAGTCTAATAAGTTCTTTTATGGTGCTGTGAAAGTTGATTCCAGAATAAAATTGTCCTTGTGAGTCCTAGACAACTGGACATGGGGAGGAATGAAAAGGAAGGGCTCATGCTGCCTGTATGAGATAAATGCTATCCAAAGTCTTACAAGAAATTTCTTTTTGTTCTACATGGGTCCCATACTTTGTAAGTCTCATATATGCAGCTTTCTGTAACAAAGCTTATATTTGGCGTTCCCTAAACTGCAGGAGTCCAAAGTGCTCTAGACAAAAGGCCCACCCAGCAATGGCACCTCCACCGGTGCCTTCAACTCCAGCTTTGGGTCTCCAAGACCAAGGGACTCTACCCAAATAGCTCATGTAAATTTTTCATATATATACTTTTTTTTTTTTACCTCTAAAAGCTTCCTCTTGCCTTTATCTCCTTGAAAACAACATAATTTCCTGTCACACCTGTATTCCCCTTACAATTCTGTCATTCTCAAAGAAATATTCTTTGGAGAATCTCTCTGATTGTAATTTACCATGGTAATTACTTATCTGCTTCTTTATCAGGCCTTGTGCTATGTGGGTTATGTGCTATTGTTATCTCCATTTCACTGATGAGGAACAGAGACAGAGATGTTAAGTAATTTACTCAAGGTACATGGTGGCATAAGGGTCTGAATCTACCTTTTCTGACTCCAGAGCCATTTCTCTGTTTATACTTTGGTTCTCTGCTGACTTACAGGTATTCCCTAATTTGCTTGTCCTAACGCTACAAAGTGGTATTATTTTTAACCCCATTTTACAAGGGGGGGGAGACTTGTCCCAAGATCAAAGGTGAAGCTGAACACAATGTTTATAAAATTATCTACCTCAACATTAATAATTCTTGCATATCATGATAACATAGCTGCTAATACAAAGTATCATGGGTCCACACCTGGGGCATCTCATTATCCCTGTGCATATTAGATGCCATGAGAATGTAGGTATTGTTGAATTAGGAAATCTTTTGTGACTCACAGAATAAAGAAAGGCATACTATTGCTAATACTATTTCTTCCACTGAATCAGTGAAAAGGTAAATCTTTGTTAGATAATTGGCATTAATCACTAAGCTATTTCTGTGTAAGAAAGTTGTTATTCATTATAACAATAACCACTCATTTGTTTATGATTTCATGGGTTGGCAGTTTGGTCTGGAATTGGTTAGTAGCTTGTCTCTGCTTCATGTGGAAACAAGTGGGGTTGCTCTAATGTTCAAGCTTCGTTTGGCTGGGTGGGATGTCTCATTCCCCAGGAACCTAACTAGGACTACTTCCTGAGGCAGTAGCATTCCAGTTGGCCTCCTTTTGAAACATGCAATGTGACTTTCACCACATTCTGTTTTAAAAGAAAGTCACAAGGCCAGCACAAAGTTGAGAGGTGGGGTAGTAGATTCCACCATTTGATGGCAGTTATTGCAAAAGATCTATGGCAATTTTTAATTTACCTCATATGTTCTAATAAGAGCTTTGATTAGGTGCTCTTTGGCTTCATAATTTTACCAACCAATACCTGATTTGCACTTTTAAAAAACTGTATTTTTTCACTTTCTTTGTCAGTCTTGTGAATATATACACATAGTAAGTTTTACTTTGCTTACAAATAAAAACAATTGAGGGAAAATTGCATTATTCAAGAATGAAGTAGTGGTAGTAATCAATTTTTATTGCCTCTAACATTCCTATTTGAATTTATCCAATAGGAAGAGGGAATAGCAACAAATATATCTCTTGGAAAGAGGGAACAAAAAATCTCATTCTATTAATATTCTTTAAATTTTATTCATAATACTAATGCAAACCCTAACATCACAACACTGTTTTATTTCACCTGGCTGGGAGCATAGGGGTTGGGAAGAATGACACAGCCCTAGGTCAAGTCTCCCAAAGCCATGAGAGAACATCACAGTGTTAATCAAGAAAGAGCAGTAGACCTCGCCCCTGCTTCAGCAGGATCAGGGAACTGTAGCCTGGGAGAGACAAAGAGCTCCATGCCTAGGTGTGTGTGGCCTGGGATGTTGGCATCCATGAAATCCCTGTCCCTCTGACTAGAGGAACTGGGCATGACAAGAGTGCAGGTCACAGAGGGTCTAGCACGAGAAGGTGGAGAAGACCAGAGTGGAAGAAGTGGAGCAGGCAGGACAACAAGACAATCCCAACAGACCTTACTCTGTCTTCTCATTGACAAGGAACCTTTTTTTATGATAGTCAGGTCTCAGAACTTAATCTGTTAGAGAGGGGCCCCAGAAGGGGCCCTACTGGGGCCCTGTTGCTCCTACTCCCAATACTTCTGGTAAGGATCAAGCAATTCCTTTGTTAAATATCTAAGTTCAGTTAAGAAAAATCTCACCTTAAATAAGTTGAGTGCTTAGCACAGAGACTGTCCTTTGGAAGTTGTTGGTCCTGCTGCCCACTTTACAAATAGTTTCTACCTTATAATAAGGTGGGATCTCAAAGGTATATTTGCTGGGAATTTTTAGAAATGTTTCCAACCTGCAAAGCATGAATTGAACATACCTAGCTTACTTGGGTCACATTGAGTGAAGAGGATTTGTCTTTGGCTACATATAAAATATAGTTTATGGATATAAGAAACAAAACTTCCTTTATTTACCTGTTATTATTATAATATGTCAGGCCTGTGTAACTTCTGAGGTACAAATTGGACATGACTGGAAAATGGTCTCCTGGTCCATGTGCTTGCTTCTTTCCCTTTCTTCCTGTCAGCCACCAGAGGATCTTATTTCATTGTGGTTCTGTGAAACAGGATTTTGCTGTTTTGAGTTCAGAAAACAAGTCGTGTAATCACAACTCTGTACCATTTACCCTTTATAAGGCCTCAGGGGAGAATAAATGTGCATGGACCCCCCCTGCTACCTGGCTATTTTCCTCCAGTCTCTCACCTCTAGGTCCCTCCACCTCACCTAGTAAAAGGTGATTCTGGTGATCCTCTCAACCATATCCCCACTGGCATCAATTCAGTTTTGTTTGACATACATTTAGTAATCTAGCACCTATCACGCATCAGATGGAGAACTCCATAGTAGGATGCAGTTCTGCCTTCCAGAAGTTCAGGGTGGCCCAGGCAGAGGCTAAATAGTGCAGATCCCGGCACAGAGGTCAGGGAAAGGAATAGAGCATACCTGGCCCATCTGCACCATCGACCAAATGGAAGCTTTACCCTGGAGAGGACAGGTCAGCCCGGCCTGAAGACCCTGAAGACTCTCCGTGTGGGAGATGCAGAGGCTGTGTGAATTGGTAATGGAAGCTCAGCCTGGCTTCCCTGTGTGTCTGTGGCGATCTCTCATGCCCATAGCTGGTGAAGTCATGGGGTGCCAATGACAGATGATTAATTTTTTTTTATTCATTAAGTTTATTGGTACATTTTAGCTATACAATATGACATTTATCATTGGGAATTTGTACCTTTACATGATAGATCTTTCTTATTTTTTCCCCCTTCCCCTGGCCTCCCTTCAACGCCTCCACCCCTCCCTATTTACAAAGACTTTGTTTCCATTTTTTCCTTTTCTCATATTTATTCTTTTCTCTTCTTTCCTTTCCCCTACCCCTCCCACTTTCCCTTCCACTTTAGACTTTTTCTTCCTATTTCACATTATCTATTATACATTTTGATCCTTATTTACACTTTTAGTTTCTCACACCATAAAAATTATTCGGTATTTACGCATGTGTGACCTATTTATTTTCACTCAAGAGTATGGCCTCAATGTGCATCCATTTAGCTATAAATATCTCTAGTTTTTCATTCTTTATGGCTAAGTACTACTCCATATCATAAAAAAACCACATTTTCTTTATCCAGTCTCCAGTTGATGAACAATTGGGCTGTTTCCAAGTTTTAGCTATTACAAACTGTGCTGCTATGAACATGGGTGCACATATATCAGTATGGTATTATTCTTTTAATTCTTTTAGGAAGATACCCAGCAGGGGAATAGCTGGGTAAAATGGGACCTTTAATCCTAGTTTTTGAGGTATCTTCATACTGATTTCCACAGTGTTTGCCCCAGCCTACACTTGCACTAGCAATGGAGAAGGGTTCCTTTTTCTCCACAGCCCCACCAGCATTTGTTATTGGTTGATTTCATGATAGCAGCCATTCTTTCTGGAGTGAAGTGGAATCTCAATGTTGTTTTTATTTGCATCTCTTGAAGGACCAGTGATGTTGAACATTTTTTCATATGTTTATTTGTTATTTCTATTTCTTTGTCTGAGAAATGTCTGTTCACTTCAGATGC
>NW_004624765.1:15005134-15029625 GCF_000247695.1 Heterocephalus glaber | reverse complement strand
AAAATAAGAACCAAGATGCATTATGTAAAGGTACAATTCCCAATGAGAAATGTAATTGTGTTGTATACCTACAATGTACCAATAAAAGAATTTAAAAAAAAAAAAAAAGAAATATCTTTCTGACAACCAACTGCCTAAAAGGTGTCTTCTGATGGACAATGCCCTAGCACATCCTCCAGCCTTAGTGGAAGATACAGATGATGAATATGACTTTATGAAGGTCAAGTTCTCCCCCAACATGACACCCTATCTGCAGCCCATGGACCAGAAAGTTATCTGCAACTTCAAGAAGTTTCACACAAAGGTGCTCTTCACCAGGTGTTTTAATGTCACTGAAGAGACTTTCTTGACTCTGAAAGAGTTCTGGAAGAAACATTTCAGTGTCCTCCACTGCATCAACCTCATTGACAAATGTGTCGCTGAATGTGACTTTGAAAGGTCTGGTGGGCAGGAAGTGGAAGGGATTGTGTGCATGGGCAAGATTATGAATCTGGGTGTCAATGGTGCAGACATAGAGGAGCTTGTTGAGGACCATGAGGAGGAGCTGACAAGGGAAAAACTTGCTGAACTCCAGAGTGAGCAGCAGAAGGCACTGTTGAGGAGCATTCCACGGAGGAAGAGGAAGGCAGGGAAAGAGATTAGCAGTAATGTGATAAAATCCATTATGGAAAAATGGAATGAGTGCCAGGATTTTTTTGAGAAGCATCACCCCAATGTAACTGTAACGAACAGTGCTGAATCTGATGAACGATAATGTGGTCTCTCATTTCTGGAGGGCTGTGCAACATAGGAAAAAAACAAGTGACAATAGGTAGATTTTCCATCAAAACTGATACTTGCAGCTAAGAGACAAAGAAGGGAGGAAACCCTTGAAGGAGATCTCCCCGATGTCCTTATGGAAAGGGACTCTCCCTCCAAACAATAACCTCCTTCCCACCCACCTTCCTGTCCTCCACTCCAGAAGTCACCTCAAGCGAGGTTAACATTCTCTCTTCATGCTGTACTGTACTGTACTTTGTTTCATATTTTTGTGATTAAAAAGTACATATGGTTCAGAATGGGTTGACCTTATTTACAGAGAATGTAATGGAGAAATGTGATCTGCTTCACGACGAGAATTGTGGAATGAATTAAGTTCATGAACAGAGGTACCACTGTACTGAGAATCAACAAATTAAAAACCTTCTGTATATCAAAGTAAAGAACCAACAGAGTGAAGAGACAATCTACAGAATGGGAAAAGAATTCCCAGCTATTTCTCAGACAAAGGACTAACATCTAGAACACATAGAGAACTCAAAATATAGCCCCCCACACACACACATAAGAGACTCAAAAAAATGGGCAACTGAAATGAAGAGACACTTTACAGAAGAAAAAGTATAGATGGCCAATAAATATATGAAAAAATGTTTGACATCATTATGGCCAAAATGAGCATTACAGAAAAGCAAATTAAAACAATACTGAAATTCCATCTTACTCGGGAAACAATGGCTATTATCAAGAAACCCAATAATAACAATGCTGGTGAGGCTGTGAGGAGAAAGGAATCCATCTACACTATTGTCTCTGTCCCTCTGACAGCATTAATGCAGGAACCAGTAAATAGGGAAATCTTTCTGAAATGGGAAAGGGAACGAGAGATGGAGGAGGGGTAGGAAAAAATAAGTTTTAAAAATTGGAAATAGAGCTTTTATAAATGGGAAGAGGACCAAGAATTGGAAAGAGCAAGGAGGCATGGGAAGCATAAGGGATGAAGGAAAAATGATGCATTATGTACATGTACCAACTCTTCACGATAAACATAATCACTGCATGTACTACAAACATGTGCTGATAGAAAAGAGAGAAAGATAATAAAAATAAATAGCTTAATAAACTCTAGGCTTTGAATGACAATATAGCACACGGATCAATTGGCATAATACTTTGTACCTATAAATGGACTACCTCAACACATTTCATTAATGTTTGTTAAATTGTCTACTTCAGCATTAATAATATATAGATGTTTCATAATTAAGTGGCCACTAGGCACTCATAAATCTATAGTAGTACAAAGTCTTATAAATCTACTGTAGTATAAAGTCTCATAAATCTCATTGTCTTGTGCATGTAGGATCACATGACAGTGAAAATATTGTTGAATTAGGAAATCTTTTGTGACTTACAGAATAAAGAAAAGTGGTTTTTTCCTGATGTGAGTTCTTCCACAGACCACTAAAAATATCAGCAAAAAAGGAAGGCTTATTGAATAATTGGTATTAATCAGTTAGCTGTTTCTGTGAAAGAAGTCAGCTTATCATAACAAAAATCTTTCCTTTGTTTAAGATTCTGTGGGTTGGCAGTTTCAGCTGGTATTGGTTGGTAGCTTGTCTCTGCCTCACATGGTGACAGTTGGGCTTTATTTGTGGGCTGGGAAGTCAGGGAGGTTTGGGACCTCTCTTCAGTAAGACTAGGGGTCTTCTGCCATCCACCAGGAGCTTAACTCTAATTTGTTCATGAAGCTGTAGCATTCTAGTGGGTCTACTTTTGGAACATATGCAAAATTATTTCTGCTACATTTTGTTGTCAAAGAAAGTCATAAGAGTAGTGCAGAGTGGAAGATGAAGAAATAGATTCCATCTCTCAATGTAAGTTATTGCAAAGACTCTGAGGCTATTTTTAATCAACCACAAGTTTAATAAGAGTTTTGATTCGATACATTATCTTCATGAATTTACTAATATATTCTTGGTTTGTACTTTTAAGAAACAGTATCTCTCTTGTTTAGTCTGATGAATTTATGTGCATAATCAGTTTTACTTTCTTGAAAATAAATAAATTTAGAAAAAATTGTTTTGGAAAAGAAAAATAACCCAGGGACAGTGATCCCTTTTTAAAATTCCCTTTAAAATTTCCAGTTTAACATATCCAAGAGGAAGGAAAAGTAAAACTAAGAGCAGGGAGCAAAAAAATTCTCATTCTAAGACCATAAATTTTTGTTTTCTTTAGTCGATTTTCTTTTAATTTTATTAGTAATACTACTAACTCCCTATTATCATAGCATACTTTTCTTCTTCCTGGCTGGGAGTACATAGCCTTGGAAGATAGATAGGGACTCACGACAAGTCTCTGAAAACTATGAGAGGACAAAACTGTTGAGCAGGGAAGAAGCAGTAGTCATCCTGGCTCAAGCTGGAGCAGAATTTGGGAGGCACAGCCTAGGAGAAGGAAGGGGATGCTACACCTAGATGCACAAGGCCTGGATGTTGGCATACACATAAAATCCCTGTCCCTCTGACAGCATTAACTCAGGAACCAGGCAGGATCAGAATCCCAGTCCGAGGGGCTTCCATAGTACAGCATGAGTGGGAGAAACAGAACAAGCAACACAACACAAAAGGACAGTACCATTAGCTTTTATTTTTTTTCTCCCAATCCACAGGAATGACTGCATTGATGACCCAATTCTGCAGTGGTCCAATTTGTTAGAGAGAAACCCCAAACCATGGCATTGCACCATTCAGGTAAGGATTAAGCAATTCTTTAAGTATCTGAATTCAAGTAAGGAAAAAATCACATATCAAATAAAGTAGAGGGCTTAGCACAAAGGCTGCCCCCTTGTGCCAGTCCCCTTGCCTCCTTTAGAAGTTATTCCAAACTGTAATTAGGGAGAACCACAGAGATCTGCTTTGGGGAGCATCCTAGCAGATGTAGTCCTAGCCCTTGATCCTGCCCCCTTACTTTCTGTCAGGACCCTATTTTATCACAAACTTCCATTGAATCAGGCTTGCTCTTTTGCCTTCAGCTCACAACTCTAGAGGAATTGCAGTTTAGAAAGCCATAAGAAAAAATAAATGTGTGTGGTCTCCCTCAGCCCTCACCTCAAGCCCCTTCCCAGGTGTTTGAGGTACCTATGGCTGGTGCGGACATAGGGTCCAACCACAGGATTTAGATTATTTTGTGTGCACACGAATGGTATGAAAGCACCAATATAACTAAGATGGTGTTTGTTAAGAATCTCAGAAACAGATTTTCCTTATTAAGTAGTTCAGGACAGGAGTCTGAGGCATAAGTCTATAACCGCTGCTCAGCAATTCTCAGCTTTTGGGGTAGAACATTCCACATGCTGCTGTCTGGACTCCTTTGGAAAACAGTTACTGCTTTGTTATTGGACATTAAGTTATCCCCAAAAATTGAAGGACACAAACAATGGAAATAGTCATGGGTGATGTCAGAGAAACCCTTCAACAAGAAGGCAGGAACACAGGAAGTCCCACCACAAAACGGTAATGATATATGCAATCACATTCTACTAGGGACATTGCAGGAGAGACACATTTTATTCATAAGCAAGTAGCCTCTTTTCCCTTAGAACTTAGGAAGGAGGCACAAACTGAAACAACAGCAACAAAAATGGATCCTACCAGTTCAACCCATCTATGCTCTGTATATTTCATTAAATAAAGGCAAACATTTTACTATGTATACCACACAAGGGCCCACGAAATGTCACACGTAGTGAACTTTTTATGTTTACAATCACCACCCAATTAATGGTTAATTGATTAATGAAAGTTATTTAGAAAAACAAAAAATTTTCTTTGAAAAGAATTTAAAAGTGTCTACAACATTTAATGATATGTTTTGGGAGCTAACAAGAGGGTATTTATAGGTGAGTCTCCATTAGATAACTCGCTATGTTTTTATGGTAGAATTAGGAAAGAGAGGACAATATAGGAATGTAGACAAGTCTTTTCATTAAAATTTCCTTTTTAAATACAAAGCCTGAAAGTTTCTAAATTGGAGCTGCAATTAAGGGCTTCAGAGATTGGTAATATTACAAGGCACAATATCCATAAAGTGAACCTGAGTACAAAAATTCCATAGGCATTTATAAAATGCACTATTTGCATTTGCCTTGTTGCCTAGTGTGTGGGAGAGCCCTATGTCTCTGTACATAGAAATCTGTCCCCTATTATTGGAAACATCTGGATTGAAGGCAGATCCTGTCATGCCCCACATTGGTACCAGTGATACGTATTTTCTAGTGGCTCAAAAGAAGAACCTTCTTTGGGAGTAAAAGCTTAGACTAAAATGAATGAAAAGTGAAAAAGAAATGTAAGATTTTCATCCAGAGAGTCCAGGAATAGGTCTGACATCTAACTGAATTTTGGTGCCTTAGAAAGGCTTAGGAGAAGGGAACGGTTTTAATCCAGATGAACCCTGGGAGGAAGGACTCTGTCAGCAGAAACCCATTGTAGCCAAACTAATAATCCTACTACAGATTTATGTTAGAGACCAAACTGTAAGCATATTTTCTCCTTCCCATCCCAAGAATAGTGTGAATGGCTTTATGAGAAATAATGTAGAGTGCAGTAAGTAAAATAATGCCTCTCCTGAGATGCTCATGTCCAAATCTCTGGCACCTGTGAATTCCTTTATTTAGCAAAGAACAGTGAAGGCTGCAACCTTCTGACTTAACATGGGGAGATGATCCAGGATCATTAAGCTGGGCCCAGTGTAATTACATGAGTCCTTCGAAGTGGATGACAGAATCAGAAGAGATTGACATAGATGGTAGTAAGAGAAAGATTCGGGCCCATGTCCCTAGCTTTGAAGAAGGAGGAAGAAGATTATGAGCCAAGGAATGCAGGTAGGTGACCTGTAGAGGCTGGAAAAGCCAAGGACATATAACTTCTCCTAGAGCTCTGTGTGACTATCAATATTGATACACCAATGTCATTAGTGAAGGAATCCAACTACCATCATCCTAGGCTGACCAGAGGCCAATTTGAGCCTCTTCCTTCCCTTTATGCTTTCTCACCTGGTATAGATGTATAATCATGGGATAATGAGGCCCAATAACCATGGCCTCACCCCGTAACTCTCATCCCATTATTCAGCCCTGCTCTTGGCTGACAACCGCCACACCTTGCATCTCTCAAGCCTTATCTCTGGCAGACAGTTCCAACTCCTTTTCACTGAACTCTACCCCTTGAAAGTCCCATTTTAACATTTTTCTTTCACCTCCCCCCTTTATACTCATAATACAATAAAAGATCTCATAGCCTGTGTGAGAGTCACCGATCTGGTGTAAGTGCCAGGGCAGTCCCTCTCAGGTGTATTCTAAATAAAACTGTCTTAACTGGTAAGCTCATATCTTTGTTCCTCCTTTCTTCCTAACAGTGAGACTAAGAAACACCTAGTGGATAAGTAAAGTACACGTCATGGAGGCATGACCTTGGATGCTCTATGTGGCCCCTAACCCATTCCTCTCTGGCACCGTTCCTCCTTCTACCTCCTGGTCACCATGAACAAAGCAGCTTTCTTTCACCACACCCTTCCTCCATGAGGCTTCTGCCTTGGAACCTGCTGACCACGAATCTCCTGAAACCATGAGCTAAATCAAACTTTTCCTCCTTTAAATTGTGTCCAATATTGTGTCTCAGTGATTAGAATGATAATATGCACCAGAAAAGCATGTAGTCCTATGACTCCTTGATTTTAACATTTTCCCCTCATGATGCTGGTCTTTGAACTCAGCGCCTTATATATGCTAAGCACTTGTTCTACCACTAAGCTTCACACCACAACCTGACACCTTGATATTAGCCCAGGAGAACCATGTTAGATTTCTAACTGATAGAACTGTAATGTAGAAAAATTGCAATGTTCTAAGGCACCAAATTGTGGTGATTGTTTATAGCAACAGTAAAAAACTAATACATGTAATTATATCCAACGGTAGATTTTGTTAAAAGGGATAAAACATTTATCCTCTAATTATATTCAATTTATATCATAACCATGTGTCCAAAGTACTACTTGCTATGATATAGGAAGCATAGCTAAAATAAACACTAATATTTAAATTATACTAATTTTATAGAAGCTGATAAAACATAATATTAGTGCTGATGAGCTCATTTAAAGGAGTTTAAATTATAGTTCTTTTGGGTCATTTTGTCTTTGAAAGAACATTAACCTAAAAAGATTTAGATTTGGTTAATCATAGACTGATGATGATGTTAATCATTCAGCAGATGTATCACATAAAGAAAACCATAGAGCTTGAGGCAACAGATATATAGTTACTACACAGATACGAAGAAGTTTGTGGATTATTCAACTGTCTGTTTCAATCTAAACAAACCCCTCACTGGCTATTGAAAAATATTTTCTAAGATTTCCAAATATTTTTCATGTTCCAAATATGAAATATATATGTGCATGTTAATATCTGATTCTTCAGTATTGGGAGGCTAATATTTCCTGTCAAACTGAGATTGATTGTTTTATTGTAAAAGTCTTTGACTGTGGAAGCAACAGGGGGTAGGGGTGCTTTTCTTCTAGAGTTAATTCCAACAGATCTGGAATTGGCCAACATTCTTGTAATGAAATCCCAAAGTAATTGCATGATGACATGCATGATTTGCACCTGGTATTGGTAAGACTCTCGATACATGGAATTTGCCTGGGGCTTGTTTCATAGCAACATATATATACACACACATACATGACCAGCAGCGATGAGACCCTGGCTGAGAATTCACGTGCATGTCAGAATTGATATCCCTAAACATTCTTGCTACCCCATCATGTAGGATGTCTTAGACAGAACCGCAGTTCAGGATCCTTTTAGAACAGGAGGAAGCTTCATGCGAGTATAGGACAGCTCAGGATGGGCAGTAGTAGGATTGGCAATGAGAGAATGAGGTGACACTTGTCCATCATCACTGTGCATTTAGCATTTCAAATATGCAGAGATCTTCAACAAACCTTTAATGCAATTTTTTTGGCAATTTCAGGAGGAAGAAGAATGTGTGAAATACTTTCCAATGAGGGTTGATAGTAAAGGACAAAGGCAGAATTGGATTCTTGGATTTCTTTTCTCACCAATCTCTCTACAGCCACCCCACACCATATCTTTCTTATGGGCTACAGTAGCCACATATGTGTTGCTTTTCTTTTGGACCTTCCCCCCGTAATTATCCAGGATTCCCTTTAGCCAGCATCTGTTGATGAACCTCGGTTCTGTACCCAAACCAAATGCATGAAGATTCCAGCTGGAGTCATTCTCTAGTATGAGGTGCAAAGGGAAAACTACTGCTTTTATTAATTACAGACGGGGAGGGGTGGCTCTACTCATGATCCCGTCCACAGCTGTCTTCCATGGTGATTTTTAGGCAAGAGTCCTGGGACTTGAATTGCCAATGTTAGGATTTGTTAGTGTCACTACCATCATTGTCCTTCCTAAATTCAGCCTAGAGAAAGCTATACCTCAGTTCTTCCCAGAGCATCTGTATTTAAAGTATTTGGAAGCGGCTACCTGCTCCCCTATCTCTTCCTCCTGGATTTCTGATGAGAAATCCATCTTTGTCAAATTGACTTATTGGTCAGGAGGGGTGCTGAATCTCTGATATTAATTATCTTGCCTTTGAAGGAGCTTGTCACCTCCTCACATGTTGTGAGCCAGCATTGGCCATGACCTGGGAATACTGTGTGAGTCGCATGGGCTATGATTTAGCTTCTTTTCCACTAGGAAGGCCACAGGACTTTCCAGTCCAATAACACAAAACTTGTCCTGAGGTCTTGTTTCCTGGGAAAGGAGACTTGGTTTATCAATGTGGTCTTGAGCATGCAAAGTTCCAAGCCACTGAGAACAAATCTAGAACACAGGCACAGGCACAGAGGTGGACCAAATCCATTTTTAGATGTGGGAAATTTTGTCTCTGAATCTTCACCACTTCCTGTTTGGTAGTGTTCTTTTGCATCTCAGAGTAAGGTGAGGGGATTAGTAGCATTGGCATCATTGGAGAGTGTGTTAGAAAAGCAAGATCTCAACCCTACTTAGACCTTGAGTCGGAACCTGCAATTTCATGAGTTTCCAGGTGATCCCTATTCACTTGGAAGTTTGAGGAATAGTGTGTGATCATCATTCCCATTGCCAATGTGCTACCCAGAAAATACTCTATTTTCTTTCCCCCAGTCTTTCCCAAACCACATACCATACACCAGGACAGGGGAAGATGTCTGCTGGCTTCATGTTCTGGAGAGGAGGGCAGTTAGTGTGGCCTCATGGGAGCAGATTTGAGATTTCCTCTAGAGATGATTCTGACTCAGGGACCTTACTTTGCTTCCAACCATCCACCTACATGTGCCTTGGAGAGACACCTGAGGAAGGGACATTGGGACAAGGAAGTAAAATACCCATTAGTATCTGCAGCTCACAGTGCAGAACTGGTTTACTGAGATACAGAATCATGTGATTTTTGAGTATGAAATAATTGCTATGCTTCTTGCACTGGGTAGTTATTTCCTTGAAATGGTCAAAAGAGAGGCTGGCACTTTTTTCTAATTGTCAGGACAGGGACCCTATTTTCAGCTTCTCTCTGGATACTCCAAGCCTTTTGAGGAAGGACCTTTGTCCAGAATGACTTCTCTCCCTGTTGCAGTCCTCACATTCTGGTAGGGAAGCTGCTGCTAACTTATGATTCAGAAAGAAAAACAAACACTAAGCAACTGTATCTTGGGAGAGTATGCAAATGCTATGAATTCCATCAAGTAGTATATGTCTCTGTGCAGACTGAGGGATTTGGAGTATAGACTTAGAGTTGTTTGGGTGGGATAAGTCTTCTTAGGATCCCCAAATGGGTCCTTGCAGGTGGACCCTTGGCATACAGCTGTGTGAAAGGTCCTTTGGGAAGTCACGCTGTTGCTGGGAGCTCATCAGGGTGATGTGTGCATTTACACCACTGAGATAGAAAAGCACAGGGTCTTTGTGAAGGTGTTTTGGGGTGGAGCAAGCACAAATGGGACTGGAACACTCTGATCTTAGGAAACAGGTAACAGAGGCCATAGCCTGCTGCAGTTCTCCCGGCCTTACCCCTCATTCTCTTCACCCCTGACTTCCTCTCTCTCTCTCTCTCTCTCTCTCTCTCTCTCTCTCTCTCTCTCTCTCTCTGTCTTTTCTTCTCTCCACAGGTTCTCATTTTGTAGTTTGGGATACCCTCAAACCCAGAATCCTCCTTCCTCAGTGTACCAAGTACAGAGATTACAGGAATGTGTCACCATACCCAACATTTTCTCCAGTTTTTACACCTGAAAGGAAACAGCACAGGACAGAAAGAAATCACTGAATTTCAGGAATGAATAATCAGGGTGTCTACAGTTCACTGAAATACCTACATTTTCTAGTTCCCACCCACCACATTTCTGTCTCTCCTTGTCTCTCTGTTTTGCTGTTTCTCTGTCTCTGTATAGATCCCCATTGCGATCCTGCTCAGTCTCACCAGGCACTGTCCTGTCTCCTGCGTGCTGAGCAAGGGTACCTTGAGCACCTCGTACACACAGGTGGAGCTTGGTCTGCCACTTCCTCAGCCCCTGCTCTATCTACTACTCATCTTGCACTTTCAGCATTCTGCCCAAGCCCAGTCCCAGTCCCCATGGCTCCTCTGCTCTGTTCTTATAATTAAACCAATGCAAAACTCATTGCCACAGATTCTTGGCTTTGCCAAACTTTTGTCCATTATTTGATAAGGACTGTTTGCTTGACTTCTGATAGGGCCACCTGTGTACTTCCTTGTATAGCATAGTTTTAGCCAAGAACCTCTTACCTCAGATAAACAAGTACTTCTATACTCAATATCTCATCACCCTGACATTGATCAGTGTTCTACATTCTCCACTATTCCCTTGGTAATGTGTGATCAACCTGGCCTGTCTTCAGCAAAAATCACCTCCCTACTGTTGATGTCTCCTAATTTTCCACTGCTGACCCCAACACTGCTCCTTGGCCATCATTACCACTTGCCCATGCTGTATGCAGAGCTGACCCCAATCTCTCTCCCCCACCACAGGACCCAGTGGCAGTGGTCTCTGTATCTACTCTAGTGTTCCTGAATACATCCTTCCTTACTGTGCTTCAACATGTATTGCTTAGTAATTCTGCACTTGATCTTAGCCAAAAGGCCGAGAAGCGATGCTTAGTAATTCTGTCTTTAACATTATTTGAATTGAGCCTAATGATCCATGGATCCATGATGGTCTATGGATCTATCAGTTACCTTTTTTAAGTCACTGGCATTTAAACTCCTGGAATTGAGCTGAACATATGAAAGTGAATCAGTGGAGAAGGTCGAGAGAGGAATAGATTCTATAATTCTAGGTGCACAGAAGTCTAGATTCTAAGGAAGAGAATAATGGGAAGGGGGTGGAAGTATGTCATTTATCTCAATAATTTTTTCCTCTTCCTATGGCCTCTTCTTTTGAATTTTCCCACCTGGAGAAGTGCTAGACCAGGACAGGTACTAAATCATTACCTTAAGTGCAAACTAACTTGCAATGTTCAGTGACATAAAAATACAGTGATATTGGTGATAGTGGGTTGATGGCACTATGCAGACACAGGAAGTGATTGATGCTGTTGACAATGAATATTAAAAGAGTTGTTTTGTATAAACCTGATTTCTGTGTCTCCCAAAATTGAAGAATAAAATTGAGGACAAAATGAGGAATTTAGCAGAGTGTTTATTGGCAATAATAATAAGAAAAATGGTCTTGGGGGAAACCTAAGAGGGGAAAGAAGTCTGATACATTTTCTTTGTGTTGGCCTTATATAGATAGGCAGAGCACTGGTACAAAGAATTAAAAAAGAAACTGGTTATCTTGTATTTCTAATGTTTTCTTGAAATCTGGTTGAATTCCAGGTCCAGAAGTAGGGAGAAGCTGTTAGAGCTGTTTAACTAATGTAGTGTACCCTAGATGAATCTTCTTCCTGACAGAAGGGTCCTTATCACCCTATTTAGTGCAAATTTTTATCTTGTGTTTACCTTCATATTTCTAAGCTTGGCTTAGCTGCTTGAATTGCCTCTTAACCTGGCTGAGCTGTTTTCTTTCATGGAACCCTGAAGTTAGGATACTCTAGTTATTATTATAATCATAATAACTAAATTAAACAACTGTAAAATAATATCAGGGATGTTTGGTTGCTTGGGGTGAGTGTACATCACCATCAGCATCACAATAGTGGCCATTGAATTTCAGAATCTCAGAAGCCTTGGTGTGGGTACATTTATTTTAAACAAGTTAACCTTAATTTCCTAATGAATATTAGAGGAAATATTAGAGATTCATAGTTAGTGCTTATCATATTCAGTATTGCCATGACACACCCATCACGAGCCTATGGTGTGAGCTTTTTGTGATTTCTGCTTGCAGCTTTGGGTTGGCATTGAGCAATTGCCAATGATACTACAAACTCTTCTTTCATAGGGGTATGGCCTTATTCTTCTTTGGTTCTCCCAAAAGGTCTGGCACCCTGTAATGCATATGGCAAGTAAGATTCTTGAATATGTTCACACTGTTGCTTCTGGTTGGTGGTCTGAGATATCTTGGGTCACAAATAGTGACTATCTTGATCTATGTAAGGTCCCTAAATGGTAATTTTTCTTTCTTCCCTGACTGGGCAAGGTTCTCCCACTCATCTTGATCTACATCCCATGTTCTTTCTCCAATAACGCCCTTCTCGGGCCTTCTAGGTGGAATCCAGGAGTTAATCATTATCACCTTCATGCTGCCATGGCACTTTACTTAGACCACCTACCTGTATCATATCTTCTTGCACTAGTCTAGAAGCTTCCCAAGAGCAGGCACCAATCACAGCTGCATTCTGTCAGCACAAATGTCACCACCAACTGGATTATTAGGTAGTATTACTTGGTAATTAAATGAATTTATTAATAAGTGAGTGGATATGATTTCTGTGGAGGTGACCCAAGAGGATGAGATCACAAGTACATTCATATATAAGCACAACTGGATTATGGCTTGGAGTAGAAATTGTGCTGTCCTTATACTAACATCATAAAAACCATGTCAATGAAAATAAGCCAGGCTCTTGGGCATTAGACATTTATATATTATTATTACACGTAATTATTAATCATGAGGATCTTGAAATGGCACAATGTACATATCTTGGGACCTGCTAAAATCTGGTCTACCAAATCTACCTAATTCCCTTTGGGTGGGGTAATGATCCATGTTCTGGACAGAACCATGATGGAACATTCTGAAAGCAGAAAAACATTCTCTTTCTCTGATCCAAGAAATAAAAGAAAAGATCACCCTTTATTTCTGTGGTGCATGAAGTGGGCATGGAGTTTTGTGATAGAAGTAAGGAACACCAACTTGAGTGTGTATCTGAACCCTGAGTTGGGGTAGATGCTCCCTGAGGTGAGGATGCTGAAGTTTTCCTCCACCCTACGCCATGAAACTAGTTCCAAATTTTAGAAGTGAACTGTCTGCATGATACTGAAGGATAAGTTAAAGAAAAAAAAAGTTTTAAGAAATTAAAAATGTAAGTCCAAACAACTTATCTGCCAATGAAAAGAATTTTAACAATGGTAGGAAGAAGACATTGGTGAATACAGCCATTCATGGACCTGATCTATCAAGGTGATGACAGTTTGGGAAGAAGGGATAGGAAAGTTGATTATGACCCCCAGCTGTGAAGTTCTCAAGCAGCAGGGCTCCAGCAATACTGTGTGGTAAAGAGCACATGCAGAGGTTAAAACAGGGTAAGAGTTTCAAAATCATGAAGATGAGTCTGGCACTGGAGTGGATTAGTCAGCTTTTCATTGCTGGCACCAAATACCTGAAATATACAACTTAAGGAAAAAAGGGTTTATTTTGTATCATGGTTTCAGAGGTTTAATTTGATCGTTAGCTGGCTCCCAGGCAGAAATGTCATGGTAGAAGGCCATAGCGGAAAATAGCTGTTCCATCCATGGTCTCAGGAAGAGCAAAAGAGATATCCCCTCCAAAAGCAGCCCCCATGACCCATCTCTTCCATTGGGCCCCATCTCCTAACAGCACAGTCAACTGTGAACTCATCATTAAATTTATCCCTTGATCACTATAGTGCTGCCATGACCAGTCACCTTCCAAAGCTCCACTTCTGAACACATACTTTTGGGGGACATTTTACATAGAAACTACCAAGCAGAAGTACCCAGTAAAACCAAGAGAACACAAGAATCCTTGAGATGTAGAGATGCCAAGTTGCTTGTCATAGATGGAATCTGATTTTGAGGAAATTTTTGTTTGGTCTTAAAGGACAAGTTTTCCTTACCAAGTAGGAAGACTTGAGGACATCTAAAGGTTAGTCACTATCATCATTATAGGTATTGTTACTGCTAGGTCTAATCACTTCTGGATTAAAGATATGAACAATTAGCTATTTACTTCTCTCCAAGCCATCATTTGATCAAGGAATTTGACCAGATTTTATCTAAATTTGCTTTCAACTGAAACAGATTATGATTCCTGGAAATTGCAAGGAAAGAGAAATAGGGAAAAACCAAAATATTTTATAAAGTGAAGAAAACAAAAGTGACAAGAAGCACCAGAGGAGAGGTCAGCTTAGCATTCTTGAGTAAACAGAGTAGGGCTAAGGTGAGGAATACGCCTTACTAGGATGAACAGCCATCACTGTTAGTGTGGACCTGAGGAGAGTCCAGGACCATAAGACTTTCACTTTTAAAATCAGAAAAATCTCAGGAAAAGTAGGATGAATCAGTTTCCTACTTATGACCTCAATTACCCAAATAATATTGAATGGGAAAATATGGGAATGAGAACTAGAGAGTTAATACAAATACATTGGAATTTAGTAAGTGAAAGGTAACACATTTCTATAGACAGATAATTACTATATACTAAAAATAAGAAGTATTCCTGAGGAAAAAATAACTATAAAGCTCAGAGAAAATGTGGGTGAGAATGAAAGAAGAAGAAAATAAATATATTATTCAGAGAACATATTTACAAAACCTCAAGGAGATGTATCATATGCATGATAGTTTTCCAAGGCAAATATAGAGCTTAAATAAATTGTAAGATAATTAAACAACTAAGAATTCTAAGAGTGCATATTTTTTACTGTGAGGTGAAGAGGAAAGTGAGATTTTACTACTTTGGTTGAGTTTCAGGACAGTTGTTTCTTGAGCACAACCAGAGATAAGATTCATAGACTATATGGCATTTGTTCTAACCCTCACTGGCCCCACCTTCCTCTCTAGCCCTCTTTGTGCAGATCTGATATGTGGAAGGAGGGCTTAGAAGAAAAAATTGAGAAGTTATTCTGGTGCTAGACATTGGAAGACTAGGGGCTAGAATAATGGTGCTTTGGCGTGCAAGGGACAGAGTACCACATAAAAGGGAAGAGAACATTCTTCCCAATTCAGTCTGGAGCTCAGCTTCATCAGGCTTTTTGAACAAGTTCCCCAATAGCATGGACACTGTCAGCAATTATTTTTTATTTCCAAAATTAGTATTATTGGTTTGTTTTTTTCTCTTATTTTTAATTTTTTTCCTACTCTTTGCAAATTTTTGTTTTTTTCTTTTTTTTCCTTCTTTCGTTTATCTTTCTGTTCCCTCTCTCTCACACTCACTCTCTTGTTGTCCCACATTGTTCTTCATCTCGCTTTTTGTACCTGTTCTGGCCCTAATTTAGATTTCTTCTTTTTCTTTTCTTCTTTTTCCTTCTCTTGCCCTTGTCCTCTGGCCTCACTGCTAACCTTCCCCTATCCTTCTACCTATCCCTCCCTCCCCAACTCCTTCTAATTCCCCAGCCCAAATAGTAAAGATGCTATATTGAAGAGTTCATTCACTATAAATATGTGTTGAGTTGGTCCTCAGTTTTGATTTAATTCACACAGTTAAAGGTGATAGATTAATAACTACCACAAAATGTCATTTTCTAAGATGTACTTGATGCTATGGTGTTACAGATTGTATCACTTGGGCTAAGGTGTTGTTATTGATCTAGTCAGTGGTCCTTCCTGGTATAATGAAAATGAGATAGTCTCAGGGTCAATAGAGACTCAAAACTTAAAGACCAGGCTATATTTGGAAGACAACTCTGAGAAGCAATCATTCCATAAGGGTTCTAATTACAAGCAACAAAGATACTTACAATAAGCAATTTCGAAGTATCAACCCAGGAATTAAACCAAGGACAGTACCAAAAACAAAAATTAGAAGACATTTAAGCAAGGCACAAACTCAGACTTCCACCTCACCAAGGGTAAATTCTGGGGGAAATGAGGTGGAAAAGTCCAATAATCAACAACCTGGACACCCTGAACTGATAGCACAGGAAGTAACAAAACAGATGAATGAGGCTCTAGAAAAATTCAAAGAAGAAATAATCTCCCAGATAACTACAGAGATGATGAGCAGAGTGAAAGACATGATTACAGGTTCTAGAACAGACTCAGATTTTAAAAAATAGATAAGCTCAGAAACATGTTGGAAGCCAGGAATGCCCAGCATAAGAAAGAAATGAAAACCATGATCGCCCAGCATAAGAAAGAAATGGAATCCATGAAACAGATTCAAACAGATATTCAGGAGATTAAAAACTCCATTGAAAGTATCCACAGCAGTTTAAGGGAATCTGAAGATAGAATATCAGATATAGAAGACAGGATTGCAGTGAAGGACCATGAAAACAGAGATTTCTTAAAAGTAATAAGGGGCCATGAGAAATCAATCCAGCAGCTGCTAGACAATGCAAAGAACAATAACATAAGGCTGATAGGAGTCCAAGAAAAAACAGGAGAAAGTACAATTGACATAAAAAAACTGTTCACAGAATAGTGGAAAACTTGCCAGACAGAGGTAGAGAGTTGGACATACAAATAAGTGAGGCATATAGAACTCCAGCTAGCCACAATCAAAAAAAGTATACACCTAGACATATAATAGTCAAGATCCCAGAAACCCAACAGAAGAACAAAATCCTACAAGAAGTTAGAGAAAAGAAACAAATCACCTACAAAGGAAAGCCCATTAGAATCATAGTAGACTTCTCAACACAAACCCTCAAATCAAGGAGAGCCTGGAGTGAAGTATTTCAAGCCCTAAAAGAATATAACTTTGAACCTAGACTGTTGTATCCTGCAAAATTATCTTTCAAAGTTGATGGGGAAATTAGATACTTCCATGACAAAGAACACCTAAGAAATTTCATGAACACCAAACCAGTAGTACAAGCAATTTTAAACAATATCCTAGAAAAAAACAACGAAGGTCACAACTCCATGAGGCCCAACAGAGCAAAGCCACCAGGCAAGGTAAGAAACTGAAGGGAAAGAGGGAAAAATAAATAAAAGAGGAAACAAAAGTAAAACATCATAACAAGGATGAATCAATATCTATTAATTATAACCATCAATGTTAATGGCCTCAATTCACCAAGCAAAAGAAATAGACTGGCAGAATGGATTAAGAAGCAAAATCCAACAATATGCTGAATGCAGGAAACACACCTAACTCAAAAAGAAATTCATAGACCGAAAGTAAAAGGATGGAAAACAGTTCTCCATGCCACAGGAACCCAGAAAAAAACAGGCGTAACAATCCTATTTGCAGACAAAGTAGATTTCAAACCAAAACTAATTAAGAGACAAAAATGGTCACTACATCCTTTACCTTGTTCATGTAATTTTTCATTAATTCTGAAATTTTCCTATAATTAGTGATCGATCCCAAGGGAATAAATATATTCTTTTTTTACATTAAGTACTAGAATTAAAAATTTTTATGAGTATAATTTTGTTATTATCAAAGAAAAAGTAAAATTGTCTCTTGAAACATCAGGCTTAATAAACTTTTTTGTGAGTATATCAAAGATGTGTTTAGATTACATGGTTAAATAATGCATGGATGGTCATTAATGCAAAAGCCAGCATTTGTCAGCTTTCAGCTTGAACAGTTTCTAGTGTATGGGCTCAACTAGCCCACAGCTTCTATATTCATGGTGTTGCGTTACTTTTTATATGGATTTATATTTAATTATATGAGGAAGGTATGCATATGAATGACAATTTGGTACCTTCTTAACATTTTCCTCTGACCATTTTATTCATTTCAATGTGTAGTTTCATGCTCATAAGGTATGGTGTTTTTAATAATTTAGTATGGCTTTCAACTACATAAAGCATTGGGTTTTTATTATTGATCTTTTTGACTTGCAGATCCTATCAGCAAATGGTATATCCTTGCTGAGCAAGTTCAATGGTGATTCTACTGATGCCTCTTTATTTTTGCTAAGTAATGTTTTTCATATTTTTTCATTTTACATCCAACTCAGAGAGCTTCAAGACACTTAGAATCCCTCCATGGAAATCTAGACCGTTTTTTTCTGTACTTCCTTCTAACATGCCTTTTACTGTTAGCAAGCAAATTTAATGATTTACTTGTCAAAGAGAATCCCTTTCTCATACATTTCAGGATGAAATGCCAACACTGTCATCATGAGACCATTGCTTTTCTGCTTTCATTATCCTTTTCCTCGGGTATCATATCAGTTTTGCTATCTAAATATTCTTCCTGATACTTTTTAAAGGTTAATGAACCAAGATTGTGGTGCTCATGGATAAACACTTTTGAGCAAGTACTCCACAGAACAGTTATATTTGATTACATCAATTCCACTCTCATCTAAAATGGTAGGATTAATACATTTTGAAGTGGCAAAGCACAATAAAAACTCAGGACTACTTGTGCCTATGACACACACCTGACAAAATTCACAATTAATTCTTGTCAACTTCCTGTCACTATCTGTTTAAATTTAATTGTTCACTGTTTTCTCTGCTAGCATGTGCAAGATGATACAGTGGTTTAAGAAAAATAGTTATAGAAAAACTTTCATGAGGAGACTTCTGGGAAGATGGTGGAGTGGTGAGCAGTAGAGAAAGAGCCTCTCTGAGATCTGGTGTCCTTACACTGGAATATAGTACCATGAAGGAGGAGGGAAGTGGATCCCCGGGACCCAGGAAGAATCTGAGGTGAGAATTGAAGTGTACAGGGAGAGTGAAGAGAGAGACTTTAATGAAGAGGAGGGAGGTACCAAGCAGCACTCTCTCCCAGAACCTGGACTCCCTGAGAGGGAACACCAGACCAAAACTGCAGATGCACAGTGACTACTGATGACTCCAGAGGCCTCCACAGAGAAAAGTACCAATGGAACACCAATGGAACAGAGCAGTGGACAAACTAGACTGCAGCAGCTGGTGAGTTATCCAGATTCAGACCTCACCCAGGAGAAGGTGATTGGGGAGTATCCATCTTAGAGAGGGGTCAGTTGAGCTTGGAACTCAGATAACATCTTCAGGCAGACTCCATCTAGTGACTTCTGGTGCCTTGGTGCAGGTGCTTAGTTCAAGTCAGCAGGAGGTCAGGGAGCAGAGTTCAAGCCAGGAGGAGACACATAGACTGTTGTAGGCTCAAAGAATCCTGAGCCTCATAGCCAGAAACCAGACTGAACTTCAGAGGAACTAAAGGGGCAGGCTGGCTGGAATTATCCACTACCCCACAGTGAAGCTGCAGCTAGTTTGCTGGGATTAATCAGTTGGGCTCTGAACTCTGTTTCCCCACCTAGCCTAACAGGGACAGCAGAGACACCCATTGAATTGAACATTTTTGGATTTTTTTCTCTGTTTTTTTCTTTCTGTTTTTCCTCCTTTCTAGTTCTTGTTTTGTTTAGCTTTTTCTTGATTATTTGAATATTTGTTGTTCTGTTCTGTTCTTGTTAGTTTTTTCCTTACCTTGTTCCCACCTGTCTTCCTCCCAGTTTCCTAAAGTTTGTCCTCCAGCCTTGCTCCTGACCTCTTCCCCTTCTTCTATTTTTGTTTTTTTACCCCCAATACCTTTTAAATCTTCTCCCCTAAGGGTAAAAAAGCCATATTAAGGGCCACAATTTGTCATTTTCTAGGCTATATTTGATTCAATTATTGTTGTTGATTGTACTACTTTAGCCAAGGTGATATAATTATGCTAATTAGTTGTTGTTCCTGGTATACCAAGATTGAGATTGTCCAAGGGGCTTAAAAAACTACAGGCCAGTGCCAAAGGACTGGCAACCGGGCCAAGTAGGCAGAAACTTCTCATTTCCAATAAATTGAAGAAGTAGGATCCGGCAAGTCTCAAAATCCAAAAGCTAGCTGCAACCGAAAGATGCTTCTGAGAAGTAGTCATTACCTAAGGGTTCTGAATACTGGAAATAAAGCTACTCACCATAAGCAATTTGCAAGCATAAACTTAGGAATCAAACTTTAAAAAAATAGAAAATGAGAAGACACTTAAACAAGATGCAACCCCCACAGACTTTCAGCTCACCAAAGACAAACCCTGGAGGCAATGAAGTAGAACAATCTGGAAGCTACCCACCTGGACTCTCTGAAGTGGTAACAGCAGAAGTAACAAAGCAGATGAACAAAGCTCTAGAAAAAAATCAAAGCAGAAATAGTTTCCCAGATAATTTCAGAGATAGTGACCAGAATGAAAAACACAGATTAAAAAAAAAAAAAGAAAGAAAGAACTCAGGAACATGATGGAAGTCATAAATGCCCAGCATAGGAAAAAAATGGAATCCATGAAACAGATTCAAACAGATATCTAGATTAAAAACTCCATTGATGGGCCAGGGATTTAGCTCAATGGTGCTGCTGCCTGCCTTGCAAGCACAAGGTCCCAAGTACTATCCCTGGTACAAAAAAAAAAAAACCACCCCAAAACAAAACTAAAATACCACTGAAAGTATTACACAGCAGAATAAGCCAATGTGAGTGTAGATTATCAGATATAGAAGACAGGATTGTGGTTAGCCATCAGGAAAAGAAAGAGTTCTTAAGAATAGCAAGGGACCATGAGAAATCCAGCAGCTGCTAGATATGCAAAGAGGAACAACATAAGGTTAATTGGAGTTAATGAAAAAGCATGAAATAGCATAAATGACATAAAAAATGTCTCAAAAGTAATGTTAGAAAACTTCCCAGAGAAAAAGAATTTGTCATACAGATAAGTGAGGCACATAAGATTCCAATTAGCCATGATCAAAAAAATCTTCCCCAATGCATGTGATAGTCAAGGTTCCAGAAATCCAATACAAGGACAGACTATTAAAAGCTGTTAGAGAAAGGAAACAAATCACCTACAAAGGAAAGCCCATCAGAATCACAGAAGACCTTCTCAACACAAACTCTCAAGTCAAGAAGAACTTGGAGTGAAGTATTTCAAGCCCTAAATGAAAACAACCTCCAACCCAGATTGGTGTACCCTGCAAAACTATCCTTCAAAATTGATGGAGAAATGAGATACTTCCATGACGAAGAACACCTGAAGAAATTCATGGCCACCAAACTAGCACTCTAAAGTGTTCTGAAGGATAGTCTAGAAAGAGACAATAAGGATTACAACTCCATGAATCTCAACAGAATGAATCCACCGGGCAAGAAATTAAACAGAAAAGGAAAGAAGGAAGCCAACAGCAGGAAAATAGCGTGGCAAAGATAAGACAATACATATCAGTTATAACCATCAATGTTAATGATCTCAATTCACCAATCAAAAGAAACAGACTGACAGAATGGATAAAGAAGCAAGATTCAAAAATATGCTGCACAGAAAAAACACATTTAATTGAAAAACAAATTCACAGACTGAAAGTCAAGGGATAGAAAACAATGTTCCATGTGACAGGAAACCAGAAAAAAGCAGGGGGAGATATTCTATTAGCAGACAAAGTGGATTTCAACCCAAGACCAATTAAGAGAGAAAAAGAAGGATAGTACATGCTGGTAAGGGGAAAAACACAAGAGAAAAAGGTAACAATCCTAAACATATATGCAACAAATAGCAGTGCACCCAACTATACAAAACAAATATTAACAAACATGAAAAATCACATAAGCACTAATACTCTTCTAATGGAGGATATCAATACTGCACTGTCACATATTGACAGACCAACTAGAGAAAAAAATCAACAATGAAATATTAGAATTTAACCAAACTTTTGAACAAATGAACTTAATAGATGTTTACAGAGTGTTCCACCCCACAACATCAGAATACACATTCTTCTCAGCTGCACATGGGACTTTCTCCAAAATAGACCACTAGTTCATAGAACATTCCTAAGTAAATACAAAGGAAGTGAAATAATCCCATGTATATTATCAGACCATAGTGCAATGAAATTAAAAATCAATGACAAGGGCCAGGGACTTAGCTCAGTGGTTTTGCTGCCTGCTGTGCAAGCACAAGGACCCGAGTTTGATCCCCAGTACCAAAAAAAAAAAAAAGAATCAATGACAAAAGAAGCCACGAAATAAACTACTGTTAAACCACAAGCTTCTAGAAAAAGAAAAGCAAGTCAAGCCCAAAGCTCGTATGAATACAAAAAAATCAATGAATCAAAGAGTTGACTCTTTGAAAGATTAAATAAAATTGACAACCCCTTAGCCGACTTTATCAAAAAAAGGAAAGCAATGATCAAATCCATGCAATTAGCAATGAAAAGGGTGAAATCACAACAGATTCTGCAGAGATCCAGAAGATCATCAATACTATTTTGAGAAACTGTATTC
Source organism: Heterocephalus glaber (assembly GCF_000247695.1). The sequence continues at coordinate 15,007,195 of NW_004624765.1, read as the reverse complement.
TAATAAGATAGAAAATACAGAAGAAATGGACAGATTCTGAGATACATATGAATTACCAAAACTGAATCAAGAAGATATAGAAATTCTAAATGAATAAGTATCAGCCAATAAAATTGAATATGTAATTTAAAAATTACCAACAAAAAAAAAGCCCTGGCCCTGATGGATTCACTGCTGAATTCTACAAGAAATTTAGAGATCTACTGCTGCTACTCCTCCAACTCTTTCATGAAATTGAAAGGGGAGTAATACTTCCAAATTCATTCCTGGAAGCAAGCATTACCCTGATTCCAAAACCAGACAAGGGTCCAACCAAAAAGGAGAATTACAGGCCAATCTCCCCAGTGAACATAGATGCAAAAATCCTCAATAAGATACTGGCAAACAGAATGCAGCAAATCATCAAGAAGCTTATACACTATGACTAAGTTTGATTCAACCCAGGGTTGCAGGGATGGTTCAACATACACATATCAATAAATGTAATATACTATATTAACAGAACCAAGGACAATAACTATATGATCCTCTCAACAGATGCAGAAAAAGCATTTGACAAGGTCCAACACTCATTCATGACAAAAACTCTACACAAAATTGGTATAGATGGTCTTTATCTCAATCTGATAAAAGCCATATATGACAAACCAACAACTAACATCATATTTAATGGATGAAAACTGAAAGCTTTCACTCTAAAATCAGGAACAAAACAAGGATGTCCACTGTCATTACTCTCGTTCAATATAGCTCTGGAAACATTAACCAGAGCAATTAGACAAGAGAAAGAAATAAAAGGAATAAGGATAGGAAAGGAAGAAGTTAAAGTATCATTATTTGCAGATGATATGATACTGTACATAGAAGACCCCAAAAACTCCACCAAAAACTTTTAGATTTGATAACTAAATTTAGCAGCATAGCTGGATAAAACGTCAACACTCAAAAGTCAATAGCCTTCCTCTACACAAATAACAGACTCATGAAGAGAGAAATTAGAGAAACAATCCCTTTCACAATAACATCCCCAAAAAGGAAATACCTAGGAATCGATCTAAGGAAGCAAAAGACCTCTATATTGAAAACTACAGATTCCATGCTCCTAGGGCAGAGAAGGTGAGCCAGCCCCAGCACACAGAAGGAAGCTCCCCCGCCGCCATTCCACACTCCAAGGGCAGTGAAGGTGAGCCAGTCCCAGCAACTAGATGGACGCTCCCCCACCACCATTCCATGCTCCTAGGGCAGACAAGGAGAGCCATGCGGGCACCAGAAGCAACCCCCCCCAACCGTAGAAATGAGAAGACATGTAAACAAGCCTCAAAAACAGACTACCAGATCACCTACAGCAACCCCAAAGGGAAACGCGATGGAACAATCTGATACTCAACCACCTGGACTCTCTGAACTGGCAACAAAAGAAGATCTGGGGAAAATGAAATCAGAAATAATTTCTCAGCTAACAGCAAAGATTGTGCTCATAGTGCAAGACATGATTAATAAATCTAGAGAGGACACAGATTACAAAAAATAGAGGATCTAAGGAACATGATGGAACCCCAACAAAGGAAACAAATGAAATCCATAAAACAGATGCAAACAGATTTCCAGGAGATGAAAAACTACATCAAAAGTCTGTGCAGCAGAATGAACAAATGTGAGGATAGAATTTCACATATAGAAGATAAGATTGTAATTAGTGACGAGGAAAAGAAAAATTGCTTTAAAATTGTAAGGCAACAAGAGAAATCAATCCAGCAGCTGCTAGATGATGCAAAGAAGAATAACATAAGACTGATTGGAATCAATGAAGAGGAAAGAGTGCAGATGACATAAAAAAAAACTGTTCACAGAAGTGATGGCAGAAAGCTTCCCAAGCAAGGGAAAAGAACTTGACATACAGATAAGTGAGGCATACAGAACTCCAGCTAGCCTTCATCAAAAAAAATCTACACATAGGCATATGATAGGATTCCAGAAACCCAACAGAAGAACAAAATTCTACAAGCACTTAGAGAAAAGAAACAAATCACATACAAAGGAAAGCCCATCAGAATCACAGCA
>NW_004624765.1:14979369-15002218 GCF_000247695.1 Heterocephalus glaber | reverse complement strand
TCTAACTGCTTGTAGAACTTTGTTCTTCTGTTGAGTTTCTGGAATCTTAACAATTATATGCCTAGGTGTAGATTTTTTTTGATCAAGGCTATTTGGAGTCCTATATGCCTCACCTATCTGTATGTCAAGTTCTTTTCCCCTGCTTTGGAAGTTTGCTGCCATTACTTCTATAAACAGTCTTTTTATGTCATTTACACTCTCTCCAGTTTCTTCTTTGACTCCAGTAAGTCTTATGGTATTCTTCTTTGCATTGTCTAGCACCTGCTGGCTTGATTTCTCATGTTCCCTTACAATTTTGAAGCAATTTTTCTTTTCCTGTTCACTAATTGCAATTTTATCTTCTATATCTGAAATTCTGTTCTCAAATTGGCTCATTCTGCTATGTAGATTTTCCGTGGCATTTTTGATCTCCTGGAAATCTCTTTGCATCTGTTTTATGGATTCCATTTGTATCCTATGTTGTGATTCCATCATGTTTCTCAGCTCCTCTCTAGATGAGCACAATCTCTGCTGTTATCTGAGAAATTATTTCTGATTTCATTTTTTCCAAATCTTCTTTTGTTGCCAGTTCAGGAAGTCTAGGTGGTTGAGTGTCAGAGTGTTCCATCTCATTTCCCTTTGGGGTTGCTGTAGGTGATCTGGAAATCTGGTTTTGAGACTTGTGTATGTGTCTCCTCATTTCGACCTGGGGGGTGGAGAGGTGCTGTTGGTGCCCACATGGCTCACCTCCTCTGAGCTGAGACTAGTGGGACAGCGGCTCAGAAGCCCTTTCCTCTTGGTCAGGAGCGGCAGGATGGATGGTGGCCTGCAAGCCCCTTCCTCTGGCCTGGGAGCAGCGGGATGGATGGCAGCCCGGAAGGCCATTTCTCTGGGATGGGTGCGGTGGGACAGTAGCCTGGAACCCCCTTTGTCTGGGCCCTGAGCTGCAGGACAGAGCAACAGTGTCCCTTGTCCGAGTCCGGAAATTGTCCTGGGAGGTCTGTGTGCTGTCTCTTTTCTTCCAAGTTTGTCTCACAGGTGGAGCAGTGGATCCGATTCACATCCAGTTTGGACACCAAATGTAGGGAACAGGGAAAGGGGATATTACTAGAACCTATGCAGTAAGTCCTATTCTCCTGTGAGCCATGATGACACATGATGAATTAATTAATATATAGACTTCAAATGAGACGTAGAGAAAAAGCTGAGCTTTGGCCTGATCAATGCTGCTCTGGGCAGCAAAGACCCCAGATCTTGAGCTTGCCACACCTTTATTCGGAACATCAGCAGAAACAAAGGTAGCAAATGACTCAGAGAGTGACATGACTTCCAACTCTTAAGTCAGATACCTCAACTTAATTTTTTTGTTTTGTTTTGTTTTTGGTACCTGGGATCAAACTCGGGTCCTTGGGCTTGTGAGGTAGATGGCGTAACCACTGAGCTAAATCCCTGGACCAAGTTAATGTTTTTAACTATATCAAAAATAGGAATTAAAAAAGCACCAACCTCAAGTTGAAAAACACAATTGAAAAATTAGAACAATAAATTTTAGATTTTCATGTTACTAGGAAGTTTCATGTCAAAGTCAACCCCGTGTTAATAAGCCTATGAGGGACAATAGTCCTCAGAAGTTTCATGGAAAGTATCACTCAAATTAGTGAAATTGTTAGAGATATAAATATAAATCCTAAAGTTTCCTGAGGCATAACTGTTTTGAATCTATAACTTTTTTAAATTGATTAACTAATTAATTTTCCAAGATAAAAAGAAATCGAACATAATTTAACATTTTCTAGGCCAGTTGTCATTCCCATTTTTATGCTACTTTCTGTAAGAATCCACTTATTCTAGCCAGGTACTAGTTTAAAAACTAGATTATACTTATTGGAATTGTACACAAAATAAGCATGAGAAAGACCTAAATGAAGGACTTCAAGATGTTTTCTGATACTAACTTACTTAAAAAAATGGGTAATGAATTTGGTGACAACGTTTTTTACTGCTTATAGGTCCTTCAACCTATCTTCTTGTTCTCAAGTTATGCCTCACAGAAAAGATGCTGCACTTGCCCAAGCATAACCAAACACCAGGTTCATTACATTTCTCCATCCCATACCTGCAGATAATCTGCCATGGTAGAGACGCAGCCATAGAGTCCTAATCACAATGCTGCTGATGTCACTGCAAAGTCAATATGACTTCTCATCCTAAAAGACTGGTCATAGTAACATGGTCATATCAACTTTATATCTTTGCTATCAAAATTATTAGAGCTTTTCATCATGTCCTTAATAAAGTAATTTCCATACCCTTGTGTCTAAGATACTAGTTCCAGAAAGGCAATATTGCTCATATATTATAAATTCTTACCCTTCCAAAAGATACCTTCAATATACTGAAATCCACTCATCCAAAACTAATTTAAGAAAACTTCCAGTTAAATATGGCAGATGAACTATATGTTTCTCTTTCTCCCCACCACACCCCCTCTCAAAGAACTAAACAATTTTAACAATTTTCAGAAAATTGGAAGTGAATGAAAAATAGTGAAGAATCAGCACAGCTCAGGCTCAGCTTACAACCCAGGAGACATAAAAAAGGAATGCTAATGAGAGAAGCAAGCCTATTTTCATCCCCAGAGCCCTAGAAAGACTTAAGGCTTAAAGAAAAATGCAGAGGTCAGGAGGCAGAACCCAAAACAGGAAGATGGGCTGAACATCCCCAGATCCTATGCTGCTCCCTGTAGAGCCAATGAAGAACCAGAGGTTTATTTTCTGGAGCAATGTGGCTTCAGATTGTACAGTGAATCGAGGGTAAAGGGTAAAATGTGTGGTTAAACAGAAGATATAAGTAACACTGAGCACAGTTCAGTGGAGCCCCCAGCCCCCCTCCTCAGCACTGCCTCCAGAAGAATTACAACTCCTCACTCCTTTCCAAACCAGAATGCTTCTCTGGGAAAATTGAGTGACCTCTGTAGAAGACTTTCAGTTACTGACATGTGAGGATTTGCTCCAACAACAAAGCCAGTTTATAGCCTGTCATCTAGTAGTGAGCAGCAAGCACTGTAGTATGTCTGTCTCACATGCTACTTCCACATAGCATCAGCGTTTTGGTGCCTCACCCTTAAACATGATAGAATAGCCCAGAGCATTCAATAGTTGTCTTTTATAAAAGCTCCTAGAGTAGCAAAGAGAGACAAAACATGAAATAAATTTCAAAAAATTAGTAAAGATTAAAAGAAGCAAAATTTTTAAATCCGTATTACTCCTAGGAGAGAAAAGGTACATATTGTAATAGAAACAATGCTATGAAAATCCAAAATGAAATAAAAACCAGCCCTAGAAGATGTAAAAATAAGATAGCTGCAATTAAAAATTCAGTTTAAGAACTGGATAAATTATTCTCTCAAAAGTAGGACTAATAATAAAAACAGAATATAGGGGAGAAAAGAATCTAGACAGAAGGTACAAGACTGAACTACATGGAGTTTCATGAGGTAAGAGAAAAAACAAGGGAACGGGTGATATCAGAAATTTTCTAAAAGTTTTCAAGAATTGAAGTTCCTAAGTCTTCATACTTAAAAGTGTCCACTGAATATCCAGCACATGGTATAAAGAAGTCCACACAAAGTAATATTTCAAATGAAATTTCAGACAAGACATTACAAGAACATCCTAAGTGCCACTGTTGTCTTCTGGTCCCTCCCAATGCTTAGGGTTACAGAAAAGAGCCATAAAAGTTTGTATGAATGGCACCTCAAACCATTATCTTCTGTTAACTGGGGAAAGGTATTGTAATTGAGACTTATTAGAGTTTTGGCTCATTGTTCACTGTCCCATATTTGTATTGGGGGTCAGGCTGTATTGTTAAAAAAAAAAAACTTTTAGGTTATCAAGCTCAAACTCTTTGAGTGATTTCAGATACAAGCCACAGGGGAGTCTAGTTGAATAGAATGGATATTTCCCTTATTGTCTTCAAGTTTTCCAGGAACTGAGTCCTCAACCAACTTGGGGTTGTCCCTCCCCAAACTTAGACTTGCGATTACACGCATAGGGGTGTCCTCCTGAGTGCCTGACTGAGCTATCAGTGGTCTCTGGGCAAACATGCCACCAGTGTCATGATCAGGGTTCCCGAGACTTTTTCCACGCACTGTGATCCTTAAGGCCCCGGTTAAAGACTTTAATTTTTAGTACCAGTCTAGATTTGTGACCTATATTAACTGAACTGAGCACTTGTGAAGAGAATGTGAATCACAGCCTAAAGAGTCAACTGTGTGAGAGAAGAATTTAACCAGGGCCCACAACCCCTAGAGTTACTGTGAGTCATTAGTTTAAAGGCACCGAAAAGCTGGCACAGTTCTACAGCCCATGGATAGCTGACCTCTAAAGGGGATGGTATCCGGAAGGCGTTATGAGAATTTAGTGATTATCAGGGCAGCCCCAGTTCTGAATACCTTGGGGGTTTTTTGTTGTTGTTTTGTTTTGTTTTCTTCTCCTTGGTTTTTAACTAAGAGCCTCTCTCTCTTTGCCTGGACAGAGAGAGCCCTGGGCTGAGGTCCAGGCTCCACCCTGTCCCGCTGTGGTGCAGCGCGTCCAGCTGGTACGGGATTTTGGGGGGGCCAAGTCCTTGAGCACAGGGGTCACCTCAGGCCCTGGCCGAACACAACAAGCGTCGCATAAGTACCCCAATACTACTCCATCTTCGCTGTCCCACACAGGGGAGGAGAGGAAGGCAGGACCAACTCGGGCAGATGACGTCAATCTACCCGCGACTGGAAAAGCAGAGCGCAAAGGGGGTGTGGCCAGCGGTGCTCCTGTCTCGCCCACGCGGGAGCTTGTAGGCGCAGTCCCTGTTTTACCCCGCCCCGCGCTGCTTGAGAGGCTGAGACTGAGAGGAGGCTCTGGACAGCAACAGAGCTGCGGGAACTTGTCTTTTCTCCGGGCCTCAGCTGCTAGTCAGCGAAGAGAAATCAAACGTTTTTTCCTACGTGAACTGAGTGAAGGAGCCCTAGGAGAAACCTTTGCCTGCAAAGGTAGGAACCTTTTCTGTGCTTTCCTTGGGGTCCTGTTTCTATGTAAAAAGAGGAGCTAACAGCAGTGGACTTCAGATAGGGTCTTTATAGGTAAATTACAATTTTGGGTGCACAAACTGAGATCATAAACCTGCGTGATGTATGGCTTTGCCTTCTACCTGGCAAAACCTCAGAGTCTTCCAGGACCAGCTTGTCCTGTCAGAGTCTGAAATCTGTGAGCTGCCTTGAAGCAGACCAAGGTATTGAAAATAAACCAAAGATGGGGAAAAACACTCACCATTCTCCTGGCTGACAAGCCAAGATGCTACCAGACCTGTCTCTGTCTCACCTGATCCCAGTTTCTGCATATCCCTAACAAAGAACTGAGCAGGACACACGGAAGTTGTGAGAAAGACAGATTTATGAAAGGAAAATGCACCCCTCAGAGAAGAGCACACTGACAAGGCTCCAGTGAGTTTGACACAGAGCAGCCCTGTCTGTTTTAGGTCTGAGGCTAAAGTAACCTTGGGAGAGTTCTAAACAGGCCTAAGTCAGAGGTGCAAAACTACTGCAGTGAGTTCCAGGGTTGGTGCCTGTTTTTCATTTTCCTAGAATTTGGAGAGTGGTCAGGGGTGGTATCTACCTGGATTCTATTAAATTGAGAGTGTCCCCCCTCCTGTCAGGCCGGATGTGAAGGAAGTGTGATAAGGGCAGGAGCATATCACAGAGTCCTGTCAGGTTGTTAAGGAAATATAGCAAGAGCAAAATGCCTTTGTGGTCTCCAAGAGACTGTCCTGAGCCTAAGGTGAGAATGTCTCCCAGGCTGCCCATCTGCTGCCTCAGCAGGGGTGACAAAATCCAGTCTCCTGGGCTGCTGGCTCTAAACTGATCAGGATGTGAACATTGACTAAATGTGTTGTGCCCAGATCGCGAGGTCCCCAAAGACCACCAAGGAGCCGATTCCAATGCAAACACACAAGGGTCGTTTATTCAGGCTCGAGCAGGGACTGTCATCCGACACCGACGCAGAGGGTCAGGATTGAGAGCCCCGACTCTAAAACACCAGGGGTTTTTATAGAGGTTACAGCAAGGCACGGGGTTTCAAATCACATGCAAATCACACGATTGACTAGCATTTAGCAAGTTTTGAAAGTTTAAACCTGATTGGCTGTGCCTTGCGTGCTGAACTGCAAACGGTTGCTCAAGTCATCGAAAAGAACATCTGGGATACTGGGGTATTGGGGTAACTACTGATTAGCTGTTGCAAGCCATCGAGAAGAGCATCTGCGACATTGGGGCAGCTACTGATTAGCTGTTGCTAGGCGAGTTGCTAGGGGACTGCTGAACATTATCACAGGCAGGTAGCCAAAGTACATCTTGTGGTTCTTCTTGGAACTAGAGCTTATGTCCAGGCCACCTCACTCTAAGATGGGGCCAAATTTTAAAATGGAGTCACTCAGGCCTCACATTCCCCCCTTCTCGTGAGACTATCGAGGCCCAATCATGGGTCTCGGAGGGTTAACTCTATTGGGTTTTCTGATAGAAGTTGATACTGTGACCTGAGAGCCAATAATTGTACTGCACTGACACGTTCTTTAATGAATGAAGCCAATTTGTTAAGTAAGCAAGGTCCAAATATCAAGAGAAGTAGAAGAATAAGCAGAGGACCAAACAGGGTGGAAATCAGGGCGGTCAGCCATGGTGAGGAGTTAAATAGTGACTCAAACCATCCCCGGCCCAGTTCGCGTTTGCGTTTTCATTTAGCTAGGCCCTCTCTGACTTTTGCCATGGACTCTTTGACCGCACCTGAATGATCTATATAGAAACAGCATTCTTCCCCCAGGGTGGCGCAGAGCCCTCCCTGTTGTAGGAAGACCAAGTCTAAGCCCCTTTTATTTTGAAGCACTATCTCTGCCAGGGAGGACAGTGACTCCTGTAAGTGAGAGATCGAACTCTGGAGTCTCTCAATGTCTAAATCAATGGCTGTTCCTAAGTCATTATAATGTTTGTTTTACAAAATCAAGGAGGAGACCCCCACCCCAGCCCCGGCTAGGCCTAGACCTAAGAGCACTGTCAAAGTGATGGCTGTTATGGGCTCCCGCTTAATCCTAGTTGGGGCTTTACCTAAGTATGGGGCATAAATATCTTCTTCAGAGTGATAGATCAGCCTGGGAACTAATTGTACTAGTATACAAAAGTCACTGGTCTGGTTGAGCACTGTTTCGTGTGCACAAGGAGTGAGCCCCATGGAGCAGGCCCGTCATCCATCCGGGGGGGTATAAGGTATTTTCCAGAATCAGACCGGAGAGTCTGGCTACAAAGATGTTGCTGAGTAGTCAGGATGTTACCAATACAAGTGCCGTTCCCAATTACAGATTGTAAAGTCAGCCTACCTGTTCCCTTCTGTTGCCACCTGCATTGACTAGCATTTTCTGATTTAGTAAGGTTTCCAGGGAAAGCTATTCTTTCATAGTAGGGGAGCTTGATATCATAGCATAGCCAACAAGACCAGGTAAGGTCAGGCCGGGACGCATTTAGGGCTTTAAAAGTCTTGACCATAAGCTCCCAGAGGGGGTCGTTTTGGACCTGAACCTGGCTTTGTCTACTCTGGGCAGTAGGCAGAAGGGGCAGAGTAGTAGTAGGAGGCAGAGGAGTAGTAGGAGTAGGAGTAGTAGTAGGAGTAGGAGTAGTAGGAGTAGTAGTAGTAGGAGTAGGAGGAGGAGGAGGCAGAGTAGTAGGAGGCTTTAGAGCTGGGAAGATTGGTACAGGTAGGGGCCCAATGGGGCGAGACCATAGTGGCTTTTCTATTAGCCGGAGGATGAATAAGAGTCCTGGGTCATTGCTTGGTGTCTTAAGGCGGAGACCCCAGGTCTTGCCTGTTTCCCACCCAGAGGCCTGTTTACCTGTTGGAGTGAATTCTAGCCGTATCTGGGAAGTTCCGGGAATACGAGCCAAGGAAATAAGGTCCAGTCCCTTTTTTGGTTTCCACAACTCTCTCCACTGTGTAGCTGGATTTCCTACAACCATGGTTTCACAGCCCCGTCTGGCACAGAAGTAAGCCTCGGGACCTCCACATCGGGGGGGGGGGGGGGTTCTCCTACCCGCTGGGCACACATAAAATATCCTCCAGAGGCAACCAGGGTATACATCTGCCAACTTTTGGGTATGTGTCCAAGAATCCTCGGCCAGTTGGCAGAGATCAAACGTTAAGTGCTCAGGGAACCAGGGGACTCCAGGTCCCACGGTTGAAGCCAAAGTCAAGTGGAGCCCAGTCTCAGTGTTGATAATTACCCAAGTCTGATTGAAGGGGGCATGGGGATTTGTAGCTGTCACTTGGGTGCAGCAGGTTACGGTGACCACCCAAATCAGGAGCGTTTGAGTCTGAGTTTGAGGGAGTTGTTGTTGTCTTTGGATACCTGCCATGATGGGATGAAGTCTTTTAAAATGGCTTGTGGATCTGCGGGGCGGACGTGAGTATAATGTATCCATGAGGTGATCCTGTCGACTTTGAGAGTGGTGGGCGTGGTCAGGACAGTAACATAGGGTCCTTTCCAACGAGGCTTGAGGTTTTTCTGTCGATATCTCAGGACAAAGACCCAGTCCCCTGGCCGGTAGCGATGGGGATTGCGGGGTGGCCTGGACTCATACAGGGTTTTCAGTTTAGGCCAGACGTCTTCATGAACATGCTGGAGGCTTTTTAAAGAGGATAACAATTTTTGGTCATCAAATTCAACAAGTACATTTGATTGGAGGTTGGGGACAATGGGAGGGGGTATTCCAAACATAATCTCAAAGGGAGTCAGTCCCATCTTATAGGGTGAATTGCTTACCGTGTCGAGGGCAAAGGGGAGGAGAGCCACCCAGTCACCGCCAGTCTCTAAGGCTAATTTAGTTAAGGTCTCTTTTAGGGTCCTGTTCATTCTCTCTACCTTTCCTGAACTTTGGGGCCTATATGCGCAATGTAATTTCCAATTTGCCCCCAGAACTCGGGCTAAACCCTGACTCACCTTGGAGATGAAAGCAGGTCCATTGTCTGACCCTAGCATTACTGGGAAACCATACCTTGGCAAGATGTCTTCTAGCAGTTTTTTTGTCACAATCTGTGCTGTCTCATGTTTGGTAGGAAAAGCTTCTGTCCATCCTGAAAAAGTATCTACAAAGACTAGCAGGTATTTGTAACCATATTTTCCAGGTCTTACCTCAGTAAAGTCTAGTTCCCAGTATGCGCCAGGTCGGTCTCCTCTCAACCTGTTACCAGGGTTAGCCTTATTTGAAGTAGCATTGGTCAATTGGCAGGCCTTGCAAGTAGCAACAATGCATTCTATTTTGGTATTGGCATCTCGTATCTTGATTTCAGCATGTCTTAGGAGATCCTGCATCTTGCGGACACCCATGTGGGTGGATCGGTGCATTTTGGAGAGAACTTGTTCTCCCAAGGCCTCAGGTAGAATGATTTTACAGTCAGATGATTTCCACCATTCTTCGAGGCATTGGCTCATGGGCAGTTGTTTTATACAATTTAAGTCTGCCTCAGTGTACTGAGGTTTTCCTGGCAGAGCAGCGCCCCCTGGATTGGGCAGTTGAGTGGTCAGTGTTGGATCAGCCTCTAGGGCTATTTTTCGAGCTGTCTGGTCTGCCAAATTATTTCCTCAGGCAATCGGAGTATCGTTCTTTTGGTGCCCGGGACAGTGAATAATAGCCAATTTCTTTGGTAGCCATAGGGCCGCCAGTAGGGCGAGAATTTCCTCTTTGTTTTTAATAGTCTTTCCTTCAGCCGTTAACAGTCCTCTTTCCCTGTATATGGCCCCATGTATGTGAGCGGTGGCAAAAGCATACCTGCTGTCTATGTACACATTTAGCTTTCGGCCTTTTCCCAGAGTCAGTGCCTTAGTTAGCGCTATGAGCTCTGCTCGCTGTGCTGACGTTCCAGTGGGCAAGGGCTCAGCCCAAACGACCTCAGTCTCAGTGACCACAGCCACCCCCGCATACCTTCAGCCATTCTGGACAAAACTGCTCCCATCGGTGTACCAGGTGTCTTCAGCATCTGGCCACATTTGGTCCTTTAGGTCCTCTCGAGTCCCGTGCACCTGAGCCAAGATGCCAGCATAGTCATGCAGCGGGGCTTCCAGGTCTGGGTCAGGCAGTAATGTAGCCGGGTTTAAGGTGGCCGGGGTCTGTAAGACAACTCGGGTCGGGTTTAAGAGCAGGCCCTGATAGTGGGTGAGGTGGCCATTGCTGAGCCATCTATCTGGAGGCTGTTTTAGAACCCCTTCAATGGCGTGGGGGGTGGTCACATTCAGTTCTTGGCCCAAGGTCAACTTATCAGCATCTTTGACCATCAGGGCCACTGCCACGATCATCCTCAGTCATGGGGGCCATCCAGCCGCAACAGAATCAAGTTTCTTGGACAGGTATGTTACTGGTCGATGCCATGGGCCCAGATATTGGACTAGGATGCCCTTGGCAACTCCTTTGCTCTCATCAATGTAAAGGTGGAAGGGCTTAGTAATATCGGACAAGCCCAAGGCTGGCGCTGACAACAAAGCAGCCTTAATTTGGTTGAAGGACTTTTGTAGTTTTTCTGGCCATTGAAAGGCCTGATTGTCTTTAGTTGCCTCATAAAGGGGCCTCGCAAGCTCCACGAACCCCGGTATCCATAAGCGGTAGAAGCCAGCTGACCCCAAGAATTCTCTAACCTTCCGAGGGGAATCTGGTGCGGGTATCTTAAGAACTGTTTCTTTTCTAGCATCTGACAGCCATCTTTGCCCCTTTTTAAGCATATACCCCAGGTAGCTTACCTCAGGTTTGCAGATTTGGGCCTTTTTGGCAGACGCCCGGTATCCCAGTTCCCCTATGACTGTTAAGAGTTTCTTGGTTCCAACTAGGCAGTCTTCCCGCATTTCAGCTGCTATAAAGAGGTCATCTACATATTGTAACAGAGTCAGTTGGGGGTTTTGGAGGTGGAACTCACCCAGGTCTTCATGTAGGGCCTCGCCGAAGATGGTGGGAGAATTTTTGAACCCCTGAGGTAATCGGGTCCAGGTCAACTGTCTGTTGATGACCTGCTCAGGGTCGCTCCATTCAAATGTGAAGATGTGCTGGCTTTTGGGTGCCAGCGGAAGGCTAAAGAAGGCATCTTTGAGATCCAAGGCCGTGTACCATTGCTGGCTCGGGGGAAGTGAGCTCAGAAGGGTGTATGGGTTAGGCACCGTAGGGTGGATATCTATGACCCTTCTGTTTACCTCATGGAGGTCCTGCACTGGTTGATAGTCATTCGAGTGGGGTTTCCGTACCGGCAACAAGGGGGTGTTCCAGGCTGATTGACAGGGCCTTAGAATACCCTGAGCAAGCAACCTCCTGATGTGTGGAGTTATTCCTTTGCGGGCCTCTAGGGACATGGGATATTGGTGAACTCATGCAGGGTCCACTCCTGACTTAATCTCTATGAACACAGGTGTCCTGTGTGCAGCCAGCCCCATGCCCCCAGTCTCAGCCCATGCTCACGGGAACATGGCAAGCCATTGTTCTATGCCAGGATCAGGAGGGGACTGTTTCTGATGTAGCAGATACTCGTCCTCTAGGCTCATGGTCAACACTTGGATGGGCTTTCCCTCCTGGTTAAGGACCTCTGCGCCCCCGGGCTGAAAATGGATTTGGGCTCCTAATTTAGTGAGCAAGTCTCTTTCAAGTAGAGGATGGGGCAATCTGGTATAATCATAAATGAGTGGGTTACCCGGCCCACTCCCAAGTCTACTGTTCTTCGGGTAGTCCATGAATATTTTTTCATGCCTGTGGCTCCTTGGACCCAGGAAGTTTTGTCAGATATGTGGCCATGTGGTTTAAGCAGGACTGAATGTTGGGTGCCGGTATCTACCAGGAATACAACGGGCTCCCCCTCCACTTTAAGGGTTACCCTGGGCTCGGGGAGGAGTGCCTAGCCCCATCCCTCCTAATCACTTAGTTCATCCATGGCCAGGACGGAGGCCTTTGAGCCGCCTCCCTGTCATCTTTTGGGGCACTCCTTAGCCCAGTGGCCTTCCTCTTTGCAGTAAGCACATTGATTTCTCCCCAACTGGGGTCGCTTCCTGCGTTCCCCCTTACCTCCTCCTTCTGCTGCAATTTTTCTCAGGCGACATTCATGTTCCCTCATCTCTCCCGCTGTGGCAGCCAGAAGGATCCGAGCCAGGTTTTGGGTCTGGTGGCTGTCAGTTCTCATCTGCCTTTCCTCTGCGGTTTCCCTGTTGTTATACATTCTCTCTGCCACTGCAACTAAGTCCTGAATACTCTTTTCTCCTAATCTGTCTACTTTCTGTAACTTTCTTTTAATATCTGGCATCGCCTGGTTGACAAAATGTATTATTACAGTTGCCTTTGTCTCATTTGCTTCTGGGTCCATAGGAGTATACCTACGGAATGCTTTCTGAATTCTTCCTAGGAAGGCTGCAGGGCTCTCGTTTGGTCCCTCTTGTACATCCCCTATCTTAGTGAAATTGGTGGGCTTTCGAGCAGCCACTTTGAGACCTTCCAACAGAGCCTGGTGATAGACCCAGAGCCTCTCCTTACCTTCTGCTGTGTTGAAGTCCCAATTGGGCCAGGACAAAGGAAAAGAAGTGTTGATAGTGTCAACATTAGTGGTGGGTTGACCACTGTCACCAGGAACCAATTTCCTGGCTTCATTTTGGATTCTCTCTCACTCCATTGTGGTAAACAGGATCTGGAGGAGCTGCTGACAATCATCCCAAGTGGGCTGATGAGTAAACAAAACAGTTTCTAATAGACTAATCAAATCCCTAGGGTTATCAGAGAATTTGGCATGTTGAGTACGCCAGTTATAAAGGTCACTGGTGGCGAAGGGCCAGTAATGATGAGGCTGGTTACCATGCTCATCAGGGGGCCCTATCGCTCTCAGTGGGAAAACAGTAGAGTCCACCGGCCCTGCTGGTGAGATGGCACGCCAGTGGTGAGTGTTCAGGGCGAGGCCATCCCCGCTGCCAGCACCCGGTGCCAGGCCTCCCTCCCCAGCTCCAGCTGGGGTCGGGACCTCTCCTCCTGCCTGTTGTTGCAGGGGAGTGGTGTGAAGATGGTAAGGGGGGGTAAGGAGATCTTCCTTGGTTCCTCCTTGGAGGACCGGGTAGAGCGGCGTGGTTGGCTCAGTTTCAGTTTGCCTTTTCCCATCGCGCTCTCTGGGAGTCTTCTCACAGGCTGTCAGGATTACCTCCAGCTGCTCTTTCTGTGGAGGCAAAAAAGGGCTTGACCCATGGGGGTGGGTCACAGATTAGACTCTCCCAAGTGACAATGTAGGGAACCTGATCAGGATGTCTGGTATAGGGATGGAAAACAGCTCCGCGGACCTTGCGTATGACCTGTAAATCAAAAGTTCCCTCGGGGGGCCATCCCTTCTCAAAGGAAGGCCACTCCAAACTACACAGAATGACAAGTCTGGACTTTTTTTATTTCTAACTTTAGACTATGAGCATGCTCTCTAACCTCTCTAAAATGGTCTGTCATGAGGGACAGGGGGGTGGTCGCAGTCTGTCCCATCATCTCAGTCCAAGTCTCCACAATAAACAGACAAACAAACACAACAGAAAAACAAAAAGCAAGACAAAACCATCCTCCGCCCGATCGGAGGCAATACCGAAAATGGGACGACGGCCTCAGGCCATACCACAGGAGCGACCCGCACCGTCCCCCTAGGAGTCTCACAGACTCGTACTCATGGGGTACTTCCGTCCCCTCCAGAAGGATCCGGAACGTCTTCCAGGATCCCAGGTTGGCAGCCCTCACAGCGCGTCCGCCTAGACCGTCTGCCGACCTACTCAGAATTGGGCTCCCCGAATTGCAAACAAACAAAGAGACACCAGGCACTCACCGGCCAGCGTTGGCCCTCCAGTACGGGGATCCTGGAGTCTTGGGGATCCCGGATGAGCCCCCAAATGTTGTACCCAGATCACGAGGTCCCCAAAGACCACCAAGGAGCCAATTCCGATGCAAACACACAAGGGTTGTTTATTCAAGCTCGAGCAGGGACTCTCATCCAACACCAATGCAGCGGGTCAGGATTGAGAGCCCTGACTCTAAAACACCAGGGGTTTTTATAGAGGTTACAGCAAGGCATGGGGTTTCCAAAAAGGTGCAGGGTTTCAAATCACACGCAAATCACACGATTGGCTAGCATTTAGCAAGTTTTGAAAGTTTCAACTTGATTGGCTGTGCCTTGCATGCTAAACTGCAAATGGTTGCTCAAGTCATCGAAAAGAACATCTGGGATACTGGGGTATTGGGGTAACTACTGATTAGCTGTTGCAAGCCATCGAGAAGAGCATCTGGGACATTGGGGCAGCTACTGATTAGCTGTTGCTAGGCGAGTTGCTAGGGGACTGCTGAACATTATCACAGGCAGGTGGCCAAAGTATATCTTGTGGTTTTTCTTGGCACTAGAGTTTATGTCCAGGCCACCTCACTCTAAGATGGGGCCAAATTTTAAAATGGAGTCACTCAGGCCTCACAAATGGAATCTGGGACTGCAACCTTTCACACTGAAAAATCTGTTCTCAGTCTCTTTTCACAGAGAATGACCAATGCTGTGTTCTTCAACACATTTAAATTGAATTTGCTGAGTCACAGTGAACCAACAGATAAATTATATTTGAGCAGTTATGTAAATGAGATATGCTTCCATAGATATGCATAAGCAAACTGTGGTGCAACTAAAGAATAGAAGAGTAATTCAATGAAGGAAGAAATATACTATCAAGCCAGAAAAAAAAGAGGACCCTAAATGCATACTGTTAAGTGAAAGAAGTCAATCTGCAAAGGCTCCATATTGTATGGTTTTAACTATGAAGACTAAGATCAGTGATTGTCAGGGGCTGGGGCAAGGAGGAGGAGTGATGAATATGTGGAGTACAGGCAGTTTTCCAGGGCAACAACACAATTCTGTTTGATACTATAGTGATGGATATGTGTCACTAGACATTTGTCAAAACCAATAGACTATACAGTGGAGAACATGAGCCTCAGTGGACTTCAGTTAATAATACCGTAATAAGATTTTTTTTTGTAAACCTAAAAATGCTCGTAAGTATAAACTGAATTTTTTTTTAATAAGGAAAGAAGCAGGCTAAGAAATTGTAGTCCTAGTACTTGAAAGGTTGTGGTGGCCAGATTACTTAAGGCCTTGAGTTTGGGACAAGCCTAGACCACGTCATGAGATCCTGTGTAAAGGAAAAGGAAAAAGCAGATTTGATCAAAACAAAACAAAACAAAAACGAGGCTGGGCATTGTGGTGTATGCCTGTATTCCCAGCACTCTGGAAGGCTGAGGCAGAAGAATCCCAAGTGTGAAGGCAGCTTGGGCAGTTTAGTAATTTAGCAAGACCCACTCTCAATATTAAAAAAGGCCTGGTGATGTAGCTCATGTGAAGGGCCTGGTTCAGTCCCCACCACTGAAACAAAAATCATGTGGAGAAGGGCCCAGACCAAGGTTGTGGATGCCACTGGGAGGGCATCTGGTTGTTTGTTTAGACTAAACAGTCCTACAAAGCCCTCTTGGTGCTTGATCATGTTTCCTGTTGTGGTTTATATGTAGATGTCCTCTGAAACCCTCAAATGCTCTATAGTGGGGCATTTAGGAGAACATTGGATCATAGGAGTGTGATTTTCATCAGGGGATTAGTCCACAGATGAGTTGATAGCTAAATGTGATGCTGGGAGGTGAACTTGTTTGGAAGGAGGTGGGTCACTGGACAGATGGTGTGAAAGGGTGTATCTCTGTCCCTCCTCCCTTGATCCCTCTCTGCTTCCTGCCACCACACCATGAGCTATTTCTCCTGTCTCTCCTCTGCTCTCTCTGCCCTGCTATGGACTGAAACCTCTACAAATTTTGAGCCAAAATAAACTTTTCTGCCTTGATTTTGTAGGTGATGGGTATTGTGTCTCAGCAACTTGAAAGTAACTAAAAGAATAACTTAAAATAGTTTGTGGTGAAAAAAGTCTGGCGTGTTCTTCTGTACTTCCATTTTATGAATGACTTCAGCTGATTCAGATGCCTGTAGTTGTTAGTGCTATGACTTTTACACTATTAGAGCAATTCGAAATTTGCAAATTAAAATACTTGCACTTTCCCCCTACTTATTAGATTATTATATGAAGCTAAGTTGGATAGAAATTAATATACAGCCAGAGAAGAATGGGGACCTCAAGGAAAGACATCAAAATTGTGACTGGAGGCAGATCTGAAGACAATCAGGCCCCAGTTCTTTCCAAGTATCTTTACTATGTGACTCATTTCACTACTGATCAATATTAGCTAAGCAACTGTAATTATAATCCTGTAGGTTAATTGTAGTCTTACCCACATTGTACTCACATTGTGATTTTGCTGTTCAAATTATCCCCGACACAGGGTGTCAGTGTCCACAGACTCAGGACGCCTCCTGGAAATCCAGGTGTTCTTCTTCCCCATATTCTCAATAAAACTCATCTATTTAACTTTTCCCTTTTTTTGGTGACTTCATTCCTCAATGTTGTGAGACCAGGAACTCTTCACGTTTGACATCTAACAGGCCAGGAGTTTTTCTATATCAAGAGCAGCAAATAAATTGATAAAATCTGGGAAAATTGTCAAAACCTAAATGAAGTCACTTATGCTCTCACAAAATAATAATCAATAATGCTGAAGCTTATGAAAGTGAATTATGAAACTCATAAAGAGAGTTTATGCAGTTGTGCCTGATAACAAAGAACAAGTCATGGAAGACTTCCAGAAAAACAGCCTTGCACAAAAGGCTGCAAAACCTAGAAATAAAAATATTTCAGCAAGTACATCTGCCCAACTCATGTCAATTTAATCTCTAACTCATGTCTTTGTATTATTGTTTCTTGTAGCCAAGGATTATTGTCTCAATAATTTACATCATCCTCTTTGTTTTGCCTTAGGAAATTTTATCCTAAATTTCCTTAATCTCCTCAATACTCAAAGTTCACTATAGTATGCAGATTCTCAGTGCAATGTCTATTCCTAAACAGCTTAATCTTTGCAGAATATCAATCTGTATGTTATTTTGATGGTCAAACTCACAGTTGACACTCATAATGTAATCCATACATTTTCAGCAGTAAGAATGTGTATTAGGTTGTGATCTGTAACAATGTACTTATGGCAATCAGTCTCACAAAAGACGACTGGATAAACTTCCTGTTCTAGTGTGAACCCTGAGCTCTGGCTCCACCCCGAGAAGCCTAGTCAGCCTTATCAACAGGACCTGCCAGCTTCCTGATCCAGCTCATAAGACAATTCTCTGCTTTCTCAGAACGTTTCTGCACCAACTATGGCAACTTTTGTGGAGCTCAGCACGAAAGCCACGATGCCCATTGTGGGCCTGGGGACCTGGAAGGTAAATATGCAAATCTTGGGGAACCTGGTTCCTTAGAGGGCCTTTGGGGTGCTTTCTCCTCTGTGCATTCAGTTACACTCGGGTGTCTGAGAGGTGCACTTCAGCCTCACAGCCAGCACCTCAGGTGCTTTCTTTTCTTAGGGCTGATTCAGGCTGTAAATCACCAAGACTGGCTTTTCTTAGTGCTGATGAGTTTCCCTGGCAAGTATCAAGTTTAGGCAGGTGTTGAAAACAAATTTATTTTCAGGGAAGGTACTATTTTAACACTCTTTTTTTCTCTAAAACACTGGCTGATATTGGAGAACGTCTGGGGCTGGACACTTTACAGTTCTTGGCCAAGGGTTTGCTGCTAGTAGAGTGACCGAGAAGGAACACAGACCTCCAAAGGCCCTGGCATCTCTTACTGCTTATGTGATGAGACATGGGCCAGCAGCTACTATGGCCTGTTTGCTTGCTAGAAATGAAGACTCTCAGGACCATCTTATGTTACTAGATCAGTGTCTGCAGTTAACCAATAACCCCACATGGTTTTTAAAGTCTGAGAAGTGCTGGGACCACAGAGAGCCTGCCTGGGAGTCAGGAGCTCAGCTTCAGCCCTGGCAGTGATAAAGTGAGCCTGAAAAATGCCCTAAGGCATACCCCAGCACCCTGTGAAGAGAATTCATGGTTCTCCATGATAGCATCAACCAAGTTAGTTTCCAGCAACCATCTTTAGATCTTGTCTTCTCTCCTGTCCTTTGGATCTCTTCTCTCTGTGGTGTCTTCATCCTCTGGCTCTCTTTCCTTCTTTGTATCCTCTTCTCCTTCTTCTCTTGTGGAAGGGTGAGATTGTTACTGGGTTCTGGGGTACTGGAATCTCCTTCTAGAGGTGCTTTCTAGGTTCTTTGCTGAACAAGAATTGGTCAAGACAAGCAAAAAAGATAGTGAGGTTTTGCATTTATTCAAAGTATTAAAAGTAGAAAAAGAAATATACCCTCAGAGTGAGTGTATGCCAGTTCAAAGTAGGAAAAGAATTACATCTTTCAAAGTGCAGGATGGGCCACTGAAAGAGGTGACAGTAGTCACCGGCTTAATGGCAGCTGTCTTTTGTATCTCCCACTCCTCAGGCTTATGTCAGATGTAGGCTGTCCTATCAATGATCTGATTGAGTTCTCGGGAGAATTTAGGATAGGACTTTCTGATTGGTTCCAGGAACAGTGCTGGCCCTTATCTCCTTGATCGCCACAATTAACAGGTCACACCCATGTGTCCAGCCCTCCTGCTTCTGAATCCCTCTTCATTTCAGCACTGGGTTTATTGACTCTCAGGATACATTCTTGGTTAAGTTGGTTGAGCAGATTGATGCCAGACTAATTCAGTCTCATCTTTTTTGCATGAACTGCAAGTAGTACCTCAAATCAAAATTTGAACCTGTCTTTGTTACTTTTCTCTCTTTGCTGAGACAAAATGCCTGGCACCCAAATTAAAAGGGTAAACATTTTATTTAGCTTATAGTTTGTAGAGCTTTCAGTTTATAAGAGCTTGCTCCAAGGCAGGGTGGCTTGGCATAGGGACATCACAGAGGAGAAATCGTTCATGGCTTCTACAAGGTAGCAAAAGCAGCAAGGGAACTTGACAGCATCTTCCTGCCACTTTTATCTTATTCAGACTACTTAGGGGAGGTAGTACTCACACCCTTAATCCTAGTGCCCTCGGGCCTAATATTGCACCATGAATCAATCAGATACTCTATCTAAATCCAGCCACCTCTGAAAAAGCCCCACCTAAGACTACATGAGGCTTTGAGGGGACATCTAAACACAAGCTATAATATAACCTTATACACAATTGATAATAATTTTCAAATATCCAGTAAATCTCATCATCCTGGATACATTTACTAAAAACTTATTTTTGGAATTTCAAAAGTACTTATAAAGGTTATGAGATGAGCTGTTTTGAAGTCATGGGAATGATACACTTTAAAGGATTGTGTACCTATTGGTGGAGGTAAAGGAGGTTGTTGTGGTTTGGAAAGGTGTCATGGGTGCATCAGGATTACTGGTATCAATTCCTTATCTCAGTGCTTGTAGAGTTTTATCTACTTTTCAGTGTTTGGTACTTGCAACTGAAGAAGTTTTAGATCTCTGAGAGATCATTTTTAAAAGTTTTTCTCCCTTAT
The DNA here is from genome assembly GCF_000247695.1 of Heterocephalus glaber. The sequence continues at coordinate 14,982,670 of NW_004624765.1, read as the reverse complement.
TGTTAGACATGGGTAAGTTAGACAAAAATGTATTTGTTTTCTTTTCCTCTTTCTTGAGGATGGAAAACCAGGTGCATTCTTATAAGCTTTTCTATATCCTTTTTTGGGAAGCGGTAATTATGTAATGGCTCACATCTACTGGGTTTTACAGGTTGTCAGGTGATATGCTAAAAAGTTTATATTCCTGGTGGCAAGTAATCAACACAAGAATTTCATGAAGCTAGGGCTCTGTGGTTCCCATTTTGGAGCCAGGCTTTAGAGAAATGGAGGAGTCTTCTCATATCTGTGTATCTAATATGTGATGGAGTATGGATTCATCCTGTAAAACTCATTTACTGCATCCTCATCACCACCTGGGAATTGAAATTCTTCTAGGACTCCTCAGAATCTATTTTCAGCTGATATTTACCAATTGCAGTGGGATTAACCTGTCAATCCCAGCCAATTGCACATACTTCAGGATTAGCCTGGATTAAAGTGGAATTGATTTTAGCTAGAATCAGTTGTCAAGTCATACACATTAAATCAATTCATCTTTTTTTAATTCATTTGAAACACCTTCTGAAGTGTTTGCCTCCCAGCTGGCCCTGGTCAAATGGGACCCCAGAGAACCTCAGTTTGGAAAAGTTGGGCCATGGACAGCTGGTGGAGGAGGTCCTGGGATAAGAAGGCCTGAGGAATTTTTGTTGCCTATCAGTCTTCCCCAGGCAAAGTCAAAGAAGCTGTGAAAGCAGCCATCGATGCAGGATATCGCCACATCGACTGTGCCTTTATCTATCAGAATGAGAATGAGGTGGGAGAAGCCATCCAAGAGAAGATCCAAGAGAAGGCCGTGAGGCGGGAGGACCTCTTCATTGTTAGCAAGGTACATGCAGCCCTGTACTTTGGGGGGATTCCTCGACATGATCTATAACACATCAGCCTTTTCTATAAGTCTACATCTCTATCTCTCCATTTATTACATCCCTAGACACAAACATTCATATTCCAATCAGTTATTGGTATGTGGAGGAAGCTGCTGCTGCCATACCCCCTCCCAGAACTTGGTTTGCCATATGGAGATGGTTCCATTGAGCCTCTGGTACCCTGGCCTCCCACTTTCCTCTCAGTGCCATCCGTTTGCCTAGGGACATCAGGGGATAGAGTCAGGGACTGGTCCTGTAGCCCACAGCCAACCTTCAGAACTGCAGTCTCAGAGACCGTGGCCCTGAGTTTGTTAGCCAGAGGGGTTTTAGGGAAATTGTTGGGATATTTTTTTATTGTCATGAATAAACTTTTAAAAATTTATGTTCAGTAAATGAGTAATGATAAAATGAGCTTAAAAAAGGGAGGTAAAACTGTATGAGTGGTGTGAGAATCACTGGATCCATATTACTACATAATATACCAAAAATACTAAAAATTCCATTTACTTGAAAAGTGCACCTTGTGGGAGAAGTAGACCCACTGTGTGCAAAGGCTGACTCTAGATGAACTCCTTGTAAAATCATCATTGGGGCCTGGTAGGCTTGGGCAACAGGAATATAGAAAAAGATCATCTGCTCCCAAAGGGTTAAGAAAGCTTAAAATTTCAAAGTTACACATAATTTCTACCCTCAGAGGCCAGGCAGCCAATGAAGGGAATAGCAGAGGTACACAAATATTTAATCAGTGGCCCCATGTACTAAATGATCTAGGTGGCACACAGAATGCTCACAGCTATGAAAAACTAAATTTCCCTCAACACCTAAGAAATGTCATTGTCATGCTCAGCCTTGATGACCACACACTGAAACATGCACCTTAATCAACTTTGGTGTACATGGCCTATCAGGTTACATCACTGTGCAAACCTCAAAGCAGGGGACAAGAGTATGGTGTGGCTCTTTCTCTGATCCTAACTCCTGTTTCTTGCATTCTGCAGTTGTGGTGCACATTCTTTGAGAAAAGCCTAGTGAAGGAGGCCTGTCGGAAAACCCTGAAGGACTTGAAACTGGACTACCTGGACATCTACCTCATTCACTGTCCACAGGGGCTTCAGGTTTGAGTTACTCCCTGGCCCAATCTCAAGATACTGAGTAGAGAGATGGCAGAAAAGAGCAGCTGCATTAGGACTGGGTGTGCCAGTGGGTCACACAAGAGCTCTTGTGCAGCGTGGAAGGTAGACTGTGCTCACGGACATGGCCACATACTTAGGGTTTCTTTCAGTTATGCCTGAGAGAAACTATAATTTTTGGTAGTGCAGACAACCTGGTACTACTGCATCACCTTTGTCTTGATTTATTGCCTAGGAGAACTCAGGATACTGTTGCATAACATTTTGCAGGGCTCTATTCTCCTGTTAACTGGAGCACACCTGGGAATGGGACCCTGGAGAGAAACCCTAATATGGTGGTGCTTAAGGGTCACCAGTCCTCAATAATGACACCAACTCATTGCCTAAGGGTCTGCTCCTGCCTTATCCTGATAGCAGTAGTATATGAGGTTAATAGTGATAATGAAGGCTTTTAGAATATACTGCAAATGAGCTTTAAAATCATTACCAAAAAATTCCAAAATATAAGAGCTTACATATGAAGATATATTGACTTAGAGATTTTACTGAAGCTTACTGTCTTGAAGTATGTTCTTCGGAGCTTGAGAGAACGGTTTGTCACTGAATATTTAGCATGAGTCAGGATCCCCAAACCTTGTTTAACAAGACCAGTATCTAGATACAGATTCCAACAAGCTTTGTTCTGCCTTTACAGGCTGGAAAGGACTTCTTCCCCAAAGATGATAGAGGCAGTACCATCCCCAGTAAAGCGACGTTCTTGGATACATGGGAGGTAGGTTCAGCTTCTTCTAAATGTGCTTGGAAAGAATTTTTCCTTCAGTCACCCTGGAGACTGTCCTGGTATAGAAGAGCCCATATGCCTTGAGTCTGATTTCATCACTGTTATTCTGCAGTTCTTCTGTTTCCTTCCTCATGACCAGTGGGTTTGAGGTTCACCTGACTCTATTTACATTCTGAAGGCTAAGACTGAGTTCTCAAATGACATGGAAATATCACACATGTCAATCTGTGGAACATACATAGTGTTTCAAAGCTGTGAGAGTGGTATTTAGAACGAGTTTAACCTGTTTGTGAATATTAGTTGGGTAATCTAAGGTAATTATTTTAAGTTTTGTAAGTCTTTGTTTCCTATTTTAAAAGTATTTTCAATACATATGCAGTGTAATGGAAATATACAGTGAATGTTTGAATTAAAAACTTTATTTCAGTAAGAGAGAATTGGCAGCCGGGGATTTAGCTCAGTGGTTTCGGCACCTGCTGCGCAAG
>NW_004624765.1:14951212-14964396 GCF_000247695.1 Heterocephalus glaber | reverse complement strand
TCTCTCTCTCTCTCTCTCTCTCTCTCTCTCTCTCTCTCTCTCAGTACTGGAGATGATGTCCATGTCCTCTTACACCCTATATATAGGCAAGATCTCTACCACTAAGTTATACCCTCAGCCCTGAAATATCCCCTTAACCTTGAGCTAGCCTTGCTATGATGGATCATTATCTGCTTTTACTAGATGAGAGAGCACTAAGCCAAGCCACCCTCTCTGTACATACTGGACGACTCCTTATAAGGTTCTCCTTTCTGTAACAGGTCATGGAACAGCTGGTAGATGAGGGTTTGGTGAAAGCCATTGGCATCTCCAATTTCAACCACTTCCAAATTGAAAAGCTTTTGAACAAGCCTGGACTGAAATATAAACCAGTCACTAACCAGGTAAAGACTGTTTACTAAAGAGCTTGCTCAATAGAGGCAAGTTCAGTGCTATGTACTAAGTCTCATCTCAGGGATTAGGATGCTTTGGTGAAGTTGAATGCATATCAACAGGTCTAGTTTAGCAAGTCTATTTGTTTGGCCTTTGCTTAGCTTAGTGATCTTTTTTGAATGTACAACTGCTCTAAAAGCAGGCCACCTCCCATACTGATGCAGATTGTTCACTCTTTCAGGTGGAGTGTCATCCATACCTCACCCAGGACAAACTGATTCAGTACTGCCACTCTAAGGGCATCACTGTCACTGCCTACAGCCCTCTGGGCTCTCCAGATAGACCATGGTGAGGCTTCTCATTGGTGCTTCTTTATCCTGATACTTTTAAAATAATATTTTATAATTCTTAATGTTGGTGTGAATCTGCATTGCACTGGAAAGAAAAACTGTCAAAGGCAATAGTTTGGCGTGGATTAAAGAGATTACAGTGAGAAAACATGGGAATTAAACAAACAAACATGCAAATGGCAACATCCTGACCCTCTGAACATACTTTAGCTCAGCCATGCAGAGGTAGACCAAACTTGGCAAAATGCTGAGGCTCTAGACCCCATGGGAAGAACATACAGCTGTCAGGTCCTCTTGTTTGTCTTGCAGATGAAGAAGGCTGTGGTGCTCAGCCTTAAGATTGTTATGAGGAGAGTACATGTACATGCACTGACCATGGTGATTACCCACACTGCCATCTCTCTGCCTCTAGGGCCAAGCCAGAGGACCCGTCACTGCTGGAAGATCCCAAGATTAAGGAGATTGCTCTGAAACACAATAAAACCACAGCCCAGGTACAATGATTGTTTTTCTTCTCCCTCTTATCCAGCCATCCATTTTTCAGTCTTGTGTTTAATTCCTTGTATTGTCTTCATTTAGCCCCTTGAGGGGCAAAGATGAGATGAATCCCATTAACTACTTTCTTTGATATATGCTGAGAATCAAGAAACACAATGGGTCTCAGTAAAACAGGATGTCCCCACTCCCCTGACTTTCTGGTAAGCCCTCCAGTGAACACAGGGCTTGAGTTTGGGGTCATACCCCAAGCCTCACCCTTAAGACACCAAGCCACTCTCCAAATTCTCAAATAAGGAAAATCATAGCATTACTACTCAGACTCAGAGAAATGAGAGGAGGACTGGCAGATACCTCTAATAGTTAAACTGTCAGTTAATATTAGCTATTGTACCTAAACCCTCAAGAAGCTATAGAGATACTTTATTTTATCTTTCTTTTTTTTTGTTGTTGAGATTTCACAGACAATTGAAAACACAGTGTCCTTTTTCTGTGCAGGTTCTGATTCGATTCCATATCCAGAGGAATGTAGCAGTGATCCCCAAGTCTGTGACCCCGGCACGCATTGTTGAGAACTTTCAGGTGAGATCCTGGCCAATCCACTGGTATTCATCAGTAGAGCAACTTGTCATCTATTAGGCAGGCATCTGGCCTCAGTAGAGCTGAGATCAATGAAACATGGGCCAGCCATGGTGGAGAGAGTGACTGGAGAAGGCCTGTCATATCTGAGCACAACTGTGTATGACAATGTGGAGAAAACCATTGTTTTCCCTTCATCAGTTAGATCGTAGGCTGCACAGGAGAGCAGACCTGTCCTACAGACCCACCTCCTCACATAAGATGAATGGGCAGTTATTGAAGAACTGTCCTTCTTGAAGAAACTGGAAGAAGGGACACTGCATGCTGAGGTTTCATACCTTCAGGGCTGGTCTCCCTCCTTTTGGAACATAAGCCCTGGAAATACCAGGCCTTTACACTGGCCCACATTCATCTCTGCTCCACATAGGTAAGCTTCCTGGCTTAAAGATGACAAGGTGCTGAGAAGAGGATGAAACCACTGACAGTGGAGTAATGGGATCCAGTGTTGGTGAAGGACTTACTTTGGAGAAAAATTTGTATTCATTGGACATAGTGGGAGAATATCCTGTCCTGGTGTGAGCTGTGGATGAGAGCACATTCCCTGGTAGAATGTGTAGAGCTTTCTGATCCCACCAAGAATTGTCCTGCCAACGATGTTTTTGAACTTACCTTTCCAGGTCTTCGACTTCAAGCTGAGCAATGAGGAGATGGCGGCCATCCTCAGCTTCAATAGAAACTGGAGGGCCTGCACTTGGGCTTTGTAAGTTCCAAGTAGTTAACTTGGAGCATGTTAGAGGTTTACTATAGTAGCACAGGATTTGATGAAAGGATTGGCTGACATATCTTCTTTCTTCAAGTACTGTTTTCCAGCAGTTTTGAAAATTTAAGTTGGAGTCCCACTGAATCATAATGAGGAAAGATACATTTCTAATTGCTGCTCATTGTCTAGAATTCTAGATGTAGACCTGATATTTTAAGAGAGGCTAGGTCATTGCTATATATGAGGTTTATTCATTCATTCCTTACTTTATGGGTAATTTACTGTTTGTCAGGCAGTCTCTCAGAGGTTGGGATTATCACGCTATACAAAGTCCCTGCTTTCACAAGCTCATATTCTAGAGGGAAAAATATGAGTAATTTAAATTATACAGCGGTACTTCCATTCCACAAATTAATTCTTCCCACGGTTCTGGTTGCAAACTGAATTTGGGCAAGAACAGAATCAAATTCAATGGTTAGCTGCAATGTTGACCTTATGGGGAAATCTGATTCAGCTCTTGTCCAATAAGATTTGTGACCAGAATTGTGGAAAGAATTAAATTCATGAATCAAGGTCCCACCATATATGACAGGAATAGTACAAAGAAAAAAATGTAAGAGCAAGAGGATAGGAAGTAGTGGGGCATGGTGAGATGGATCCATTCTATGGAGTGAGCTAGGGGAGGTTTTACCGATAAGGTGACAGTTTAGCAGGAACCATTTCCATCAGATGGAAATGATGGCTGAGCCATCAGGCTATTTAGGGCAAGAATTTTTGTATTGTAATAACAGGTGTAAAGGTCCTGGGTATTTTGATATTAAGCATGTCATCCAATGAGACTGGAGCAGAGTAAGTGAGAGAGTTTTATGGGCACAGCAAATGTAGAGTGGCATAGATCATGGGAGCAACTTTGATTTTAGTTCTGAATGAGCCATGATGTCCCTTGATGGTTTTAGCAGATTGGTATGATGATCTGCCTCACATTCTAAAAGAACCACACTAACTACCACACTAAAAGACTATAGGGAGATTGTTTTAATAATCCAAGAAGAGAAAGAAGAGAAAGCAGTGACCAGACCTGGGTGGAGGTCCTGTTAAAGAATGTTAATGTTAAAGAATGATCAGATTCTGGGTATATTGGGGAAACAGCCAAGTAAATTTGCTAACAAGTTAGGGGTCAAAGATGGCCGTTAGTTTTTGTCTGTTGGCTGCTTTTGCCTGAGCAATATGAAAGAATGCCATTGCCATTCAGGAAAAGAAGTTAAGAATATCATTTGAGACATGTTTGAGATGCTCATTGGACACCTAAGAGGGAATCTCAAATAGACAGTTGGATGGAGTAAATTTACCTGGGCTTAAATCTCAGCTATCTCTTGTATTTATCAGGTGTGGCCTTGAGTCAACTCCAACATTACCAAGTTGATTTTTTCATCTGTACAGTAGAGTTGAAAATACTAATTACCACTGAATGTGAGCTTAGGATGTGTCAAGGATCACGAGCATTTGCCTGTAGTATTTCTCATTTAATATGGCAATCACCAAGCATTGATTCCACTATTTCCATTGATTCCACCTGACATGGTTGTCAGAAAGAATGAGGCACTATTTATAAGGTGCTTCACCTGCCATTAGGCTTATCATGAGCTATGATTATTATTTCATTCTGGTTCTCTGATCACCACTTACATGCCTCCTCTCTCAAATATTCCCCATAAATTTGAAGAAGTGTGAAGGTGGGAGCCCCTTCTTTTGTTCTTACAAAGTCTTGATGTGGTGGGTAGAGGATGAGAGAGCACAAAGAAGACAGAACACACAGACAAGAATGCAGATTATGCTATAGATGTTGCTTTGTGGGACATTTTCTTCTCTATGCTTCTTTCTGCAGTGCTGAAGATTTGGAGGAATATCCCTTCCATGAGGAATACTGAGGCTGAGTCTCCCAGTGAGATTATCTGGTAGATGCTCCTTTATCATTGAAGTGAAACCCACGTCTCTGTTTTAGTCAAGCTTATCTGGAATCCTGCTGTGCTTGGCCTTGTTGCTGGCAGACCTGAGATAATGTTCTTTTCCCATCCAGGTGTTCAGCCAGGAGCAGACCATCCCTGAGAAATGGGACTTGGATAAGCCAATGACTACTTTTTTTTCACTTGTTTGTTGTGGCAAAATGAGTGCTAAATGCCAGAAACTCTCAAAATTGAGGTTACAAAGATAACAACAATAAAATATAATAAACAGTAAAATATAATAATAGTAATCAACATGTATTGTGTGTTTATTATGCACCAAAATAGTTTTAAGTAGTTTTCCTATGGGTAATCTCATTTGTTGGGAAAATAGTCCTCTGATTCTTAGTCAAAGTAACACCATTTTAGTGAGTTGCTGTTTAGCTGTACAGCTCATCATGTTTGGAGGCTCTGTGCCAGCCTTTGTATGAGAATATCATCCACTACTGCTACTTGCAGTGCTTTCTGAGCTGTGTATCCTATAAGATGGTATTATGGACAGCTAAGTTAGGTTGAAATATTAAAGGCAGTCAGGGCTAGGCCTTCAGTGATTCACTTCAGAAGATGAAAACACCTTATAGCTGTGGCTGGAGGCAATCTGTTGAAGGGCAGGTCTCAAAATAAAGATGGAATGACCAGGCCTGCATGCCTCCCCAAGGGATAAGTAATATAGTACAATTGTTATTTCCTGGTCCCATAAAATGTAGATAGGCATCAGTCACTCAGGTGGGTGACCAGGACCTCCTGATTCATCTCTTCCTAAAACATTCTTTTGTTTTCCCATATACATGTGCTACATGACCCACTTCCCCACTGCATCAATATTACCTAAGTAGCTATACTTGTAATCTTATTAGTTGATCATAGTTTTGTCCCTTATTGTACTTACCTTGTGATTTTTCTCTATAAAATTTCTTCTGTGAAATGAGGTCTCTAGCAACCCACTTCTGGGTCCCCTCCTGTCTCTCAGGTGCTATCTCTTTCTCTCAATTAAGTTTTCCTACTCTTAACCTCTATTGTTACTTAGAATTCATTCTTAGATTTTGGGGAACAAGAACTCAGCATTTCTGACATCTAGCATGTTGGGATTTACATTTATTCAGCCCATATCAATGAGATAGGAATGGACTAAATATGTATATTGCATCTCCCAAGGCTCCTCTTGTCTGTAAATTTCCCTTTTGCTGCTTAAATTAGAGCCATATAAAACCAGCTATAGAACTCATATTTACCAAGCTGGACTTACCTGAGTCATTCTTTGGTCTGTGAGCACCATCCAAATTTGGAGGCAGAAATTTCATTTATGTCTCTGTACAAAATTAACAAACATCATTGATTCTAACTCTTATAATTCACATTTTATAGATGAGGAAATGGAGGCACTAGAAGGCCAGGGTGTTTGCCCAAGGCCACACATAGAGTAAGTCTCTGCAGCACATTTCAAAGGCAGGCAGGCTCTGGGAAAGTTCAAGGTGATTTGTGGTCTTCTTTGTTTTCTCATCCTCTTTTCTCTGTCCTTTCTCCATTCTTCCCCTTTCTTGTTCTCTTGATTTTCATTCATATGCTATAGGGACAGGGTCTCCATAGGTAGGGAAAAGATAGGATAAAGGCCTCATTGAGCATTATTAAGATCAATAGGGAAATTTAATAAAAGTAGTTTCTGCCAAAAGTAATTTCTGCCTTTAGAAGTAGACTGCAGTTAGGGCAGTTAGAAAGACAAAAGAGGCAGAGAAAACCAGACAGAGAGGCACCATGTAACACAATTACCAAACAAATTTATCAAGAAGAGTTGTCACTGAGGAAGCCACAAATGAAAGACCAAGAAACCCAGCTCCCCTCAGCTACTTGACACAGTGCAAGGGCTATAAGTGACAGCCACCTAAGGACTCTTTATTTAATGTGTAAAATGCACATGCACACACCACACTCACCTACACATATGCGCATGTATATATGTTCTCACTTTACCATCAGTATAGTATTACACCAGTTACACACTTGTACACATGTCCCTTTTACTAAATCATTAAGTAAGCTGACTTCCTAATAGGCTCTCCCCCTTCACTTATTCATTACAAAGGGACAAGAAGAAGCCAAAGACCAGAAGGAATGTAGGCAGGCATGCCCAGGTTAGGATCAAAGACAGTCAAGAGAACAATATCAGATATCCACAAGCTCCTGCCTGGGGGATGGGAAAGACACTAGTGAGAGAAAAGGAGCCAGGGATAAGAGCTCATGGGCTTTCAGGTCTGATGCCCCCCACCACCCCACTGAAGCGTATCTTCTTTCTTTTCCGTGTTTTTTTTCTGAAGAAACTATCTTGCTATACTAAGCCTTGCCTTTTTTAGTTCTTTATTGGTGCCAGGTTTAGGTCCACCAGGAAATGCATTTTCAGCAGAATGGTGGCATGGCATGACATGCATGGCAAGCTGCCCACCCTTGGACTGTAATGCCTGGCCTGAATGAGACCTTTGCAAACAAACAAGCCACAGTCAGCCAACAATGGGCTATTGTCAGTAAACAGAATGGAGGGCCACAAAGAAAATTAAGGATGGAGCATACAATCTCCTGGGCACCAGAGTCCAGTGTTATATGGACACCTGCACTGACCATCCTTGGACCCTCAATCCTAAACATTTCACCCCAGATCCGTTAGCCCCTTCAAGGATTATGTAAGCCTAATTCTCTTCCCAGCTAATGGCTGATATTTTTCTCTCTCAATGTCAGCCCATGCACACACAAGCAAAAATATTCTGCTCTTCCCAGATAGCTGCTAAAATCTGCTGATTTCAGTCTCTGTTCAAACCTGGACTGAAATAAACCTTTTTCTCATAAAGCCTGTCTCTAGGTGGCCTCATGTGCTGTTTATAACAGTAACAATAGGACCACACCTTCCCAGTTTCTGTCTTTGAATTTAAAATAGTTTATTCTTAGGAGCATTTATAGGATTACAGAAAAAAAATGATGTAGTGTTATCAACTGAAGTCCATCCTTTTCACTGAGGCTCATGTTTTCTGTTGTATTTTTTACTGTTTTTCACAAATGCTTAGTGAAACTTATTTATCACTATAGCATCACCAGAAGTGTTGTGGCCCTGAAAACTGCCTGTACTCCACCTGTTCATCACTCCTCCTCTTTTCCTGAGTCTCTGACAACCACTGATCTAATTAAGATCTTCATAGTTGAAATCATACAATATGAAGTCTACCCAGACTAACTTCTTTCACTTAACAGTATACATTTATGGTCTTCTGTGGGGTTTTTTCTGGCTTGATAGCCTATTTCTTCCTTCATTGAATTACTCTTCTATTCTCTAATTGCACCACAGTTTGCTTATGCATTATATACGGAAGCATATCTCAGTTGCTTAATTGCTCAAATATAATTTTTCTGTTGGTTCACCGTGACTCAGCAAATTCAATTTAAGTGTGTTGAAGAACACAGCTTTGGTCATTCTCTGAAAAGAGACTGAGAAAACAGATTTTTCAGTGTGAAAGGTTGCAGTCCCAGATTCCATTTAGTCAATGTTCACATCCTGATCAGATTAGCGCCTGCAGCCCAGGAGACTGGATTTTGTCACCCCTGCTGAGGCAGCAGATGGGCAGCCTGGGAGACATTCTCACCTTAGGCTCAGGACAGTCTCTTGGAGACCACAAAGGCATTTTGCTCTTGCTGTATTTCCTTAACAACCTGACAGGACTCTGTGATATGCTCCTGCTCTTATCACACTTCCTTCACATCCGGCCTGACAGGAGGGGGGACACTCTCAATTTAATAGAATCCAGGTAGATACCACCCCTGACCACTCTCCAAATTCTAGGAAAATGAAAAACAGGCACCAACCCTGGAACTCACTGCAGTAGTTTTGCACCTCTGACTTAGGCCTGTTTAGAACTCTCCCAAGGTTACTTTAGCCTCAGACCTAAAACAGACAGGGCTGCTCTGTGTCAAACTCACTGGAGCCTTGTCAGTGTGCTCTTCTCTGAGGGGTGCATTTTCCTTTCATAAATCTGTCTTTCTCACAACTTCCGTGTGTCCTGCTCAGTTCTTTGTTAGGGATATGCAGAAACTGGGATCAGGTGAGACAGAGACAGGTCTGGTAGCATCTTGGCTTGTCAGCCAGGAGAATGGTGAGTGTTTTTCCCCATCTTTGGTTTATTTTCAATACCTTGGTCTGCTTCAAGGCAGCTCACAGATTTCAGACTCTGACAGGACAAGCTGGTCCTGGAAGACTCTGAGGTTTTGCCAGGTAGAAGGCAAAGCCATACATCACGCAGGTTTATGATCTCAGTTTGTGCACCCAAAATTGTAATTTACCTATAAAGACCCTATCTGAAGTCCACTGCTGTTAGCTCCTCTTTTTACATAGAAACAGGACCCCAAGGAAAGCACAGAAAAGGTTCCTACCTTTGCAGGCAAAGGTTTCTCCTAGGGCTCCTTCACTCAGTTCACGTAGGAAAAAACGTTTGATTTCTCTTCGCTGACTAGCAGCTGAGGCCCGGAGAAAAGACAAGTTCCCGCAGCTCTGTTGCTGTCCAGAGCCTCCTCTCAGTCTCAGCCTCTCAAGCAGCGCGGGGCGGGGTAAAACAGGGACTGCGCCTACAAGCTCCCGCGTGGGCGAGACAGGAGCACCGCTGGCCACACCCCCTTTGCGCTCTGCTTTTCCAGTCGCGGGTAGATTGACGTCATCTGCCCGAGTTGGTCCTGCCTTCCTCTCCTCCCCTGTGTGGGACAGCGAAGATGGAGTAGTATTGGGGTACTTATGCGACGCTTGTTGTGTTCGGCCAGGGCCTGAGGTGACCCCTGTGCTCAAGGACTTGGCCCCCCCAAAATCCCGTACCAGCTGGACGCGCTGCACCACAGCGGGACAGGGTGGAGCCTGGACCTCAGCCCAGGGCTCTCTCTGTCCAGGCAAAGAGAGAGAGGCTCTTAGTTAAAAACCAAGGAGAAGAAAACAAAACAAAACAACAACAAAAAACCCCCAAGGTATTCAGAACTGGGGCTGCCCTGATAATCACTAAATTCTCATAACGCCTTCCGGATACCATCCCCTTTAGAGGTCAGCTATCCATGGGCTGTAGAACTGTGCCAGCTTTTCGGTGCCTTTAAACTAATGACTCACAGTAACTCTAGGGGTTGTGGGCCCTGGTTAAATTCTTCTCTCACACAGTTGACTCTTTAGGCTGTGATTCACATTCTCTTCACAAGTGCTCAGTTCAGTTAATATAGGTCACAAATCTAGACTGGTACTAAAAATTAAAGTCTTTAACCGGGGCCTTAAGGATCACAGTGCGTGGAAAAAGTCTCGGGAACCCTGATCATGACACTGGTGGCATGTTTGCCCAGAGACCACTGATAGCTCAGTCAGGCACTCAGGAGGACACCCCTATGCGTGTAATCGCAAGTCTAAGTTTGGGGAGGGACAACCCCAAGTTGGTTGAGGACTCAGTTCCTGGAAAACTTGAAGACAATAAGGGAAATATCCATTCTATTCAACTAGACTCCCCTGTGGCTTGTATCTGAAATCACTCAAAGAGTTTGAGCTTGATAACCTAAAAGTTTTTTTTTTTTAACAATACAGCCTGACCCCCAATACAAATATGGGACAGTGAACAATGAGCCAAAACTCTAATAAGTCTCAATTACAATACCTTTCCCCAGTTAACAGAAGATAATGGTTTGAGGTGCCATTCATACAAACTTTTATGGCTCTTTTCTGTAACCCTAAGCATTGGGAGGGACCAGAAGACAACAGTGGCACTTAGGATGTTCTTGTAATGTCTTGTCTGAAATTTCATTTGAAATATTACTTTGTGTGGACTTCTTTATACCATGTGCTGGATATTCAGTGGACACTTTTAAGTATGAAGACTTAGGAACTTCAATTCTTGAAAACTTTTAGAAAATTTCTGATATCACCCGTTCCCTTGTTTTTTCTCTTACCTCATGAAACTCCATGTAGTTCAGTCTTGTACCTTCTGTCTAGATTCTTTTCTCCCCTATATTCTGTTTTTATTATTAGTCCTACTTTTGAGAGAATAATTTATCCAGTTCTTAAACTGAATTTTTAATTGCAGCTATCTTATTTTTACATCTTCTAGGGCTGGTTTTTATTTCATTTTGGATTTTCATAGCATTGTTTCTATTACAATATGTACCTTTTCTCTCCTAGGAGTAATACGGATTTAAAAATTTTGCTTCTTTTAATCTTTACTAATTTTTTGAAATTTATTTCATGTTTTGTCTCTCTTTGCTACTCTAGGAGCTTTTATAAAAGACAACTATTGAATGCTCTGGGCTATTCTATCATGTTTAAGGGTGAGGCACCAAAACGCTGATGCTATGTGGAAGTAGCATGTGAGACAGACATACTACAGTGCTTGCTGCTCACTACTAGATGACAGGCTATAAACTGGCTTTGTTGTTGGAGCAAATCCTCACATGTCAGTAACTGAAAGTCTTCTACAGAGGTCACTCAATTTTCCCAGAGAAGCATTCTGGTTTGGAAAGGAGTGAGGAGTTGTAATTCTTCTGGAGGCAGTGCTGAGGAGGGGGGCTGGGGGCTCCACTGAACTGTGCTCAGTGTTACTTATATCTTCTGTTTAACCACACATTTTACCCTTTACCCTCGATTCACTGTACAATCTGAAGCCACATTGCTCCAGAAAATAAACCTCTGGTTCTTCATTGGCTCTACAGGGAGCAGCATAGGATCTGGGGATGTTCAGCCCATCTTCCTGTTTTGGGTTCTGCCTCCTGACCTCTGCATTTTTCTTTAAGCCTTAAGTCTTTCTAGGGCTCTGGGGATGAAAATAGGCTTGCTTCTCTCATTAGCATTCCTTTTTTATGTCTCCTGGGTTGTAAGCTGAGCCTGAGCTGTGCTGATTCTTCACTATTTTTCATTCACTTCCAATTTTCTGAAAATTGTTAAAATTGTTTAGTTCTTTGAGAGGGGGTGTGGTGGGGAGCCTCAGGTAAAAGGCCAAAGACCAAGACCAAACCAGGCCACAATAAGCCTTTATTAGGGGAATAGATCTGCCAGGCTGTCTCTGAACAAAGGAGAGACAAAAAGCAATATGGCCAGGGTAGGGAGAGTCTTTTATAGAGACTGGGGTGGGATTTATAGGGGCTGAGGTGGGGTTGAGTGAGGTAGTGACTAGGGAATGGAGGAGATGGTGACATCACTAGATGGTAGGAGGTGAGCAAGTATTAGGTCACTCTCTAGGTGGGAACAGGTGCGTGCTGGGAAGAAGGGTTTGTTCTTTGGTGGGAGCAACCATCTTGGCATGACATCACACAGGGGAAGGGGCAAGGTACCATAGAAAGAGGGCAGCTAGTATACATAATAGCTGCTGAGGTAGTGGGAGACCTATCGTGCCAGGCTTTTGTTTTATGATAGTTGGGCAAAGGTCTCTTCTTCTGGAGCTGCTTCCTGCTGACAAGGGTGAAGATTGGGGCTAGACCTGGATCTGATGAGGCCCGTGGCAAGTGGGGACCTCTTTCTTTTGTTGTACTGGCTGGTACCCTGCCATGATGAACTCCTTAACTGTCTGGTTGGTGAATGCCCTCAATCATTCCTGCAAGAAATTTTGAAAACAGCGAACCAGACACGGTCCAAAGCAGAGAATTAAACAGATAATACTGAGGGGGTCCCAAGAGTAATAGCCAGGGGAGCCATGAGCTCCAGGAACCAGATGTGCCCCACCATTGATTAGTACCTTGAGGGGCATATCTATCTGGCCCATTGAGTATTTTTTTTATTATTTGAGGTGTGATTTTTTTTCATTATTTACATAGATTTTACAGAGACAGCTGAATGTTTGGGGGCTCATTTGTTATAGAAGTAAGAGACTGTTATGGAAGTAAGAGGTCATAGCTCATGATCTAAGGGCCTATGTGTCATTTCCTTGCTCTTAGAGAATGAGTGGAAAAGTGATGAACACAATTTATATAACCTTTATAATCTTTTTTTTGGAATATAAAAGGTGTATTTAACTGAGAAAATGTCTTTTGGGGGCCAATATACCATTGAGTGTAGTGTTACTATGAACCTGACTTGTCCTTTAAATTCAAAGCTGTGAAAACACACATTTTAGGTTGGTAGTTCCAGCAGAGCCATGGAATAGTTGTGTAAAGGACAGTTTTATTCCTGTATCTCTCAGTTTTTGGAGACCTCCTCGATATATTTGAAAATAAAGAGAACTGATAACCTCAACAAGGACACTGGCTAACTTAAGGAGATCAAATGTAACATAAAAGGCTCAATCTTTTTAGACATGGGTAGGTATCCAGGAACTATAAGCCCAATGAGAGAAGAGGCATCATAAACAGAGAACAAGGGTGTACATTATTTTAAAAGGAATAAATCTTGTAGCTGCTTGGTATAGAACTTATCCTGACTATGGCTGACAAGGAGGTGAATTTTTTCCCAATACTCTTACTTTATGGGTTTTTTTTTTAATCACTACATGATAGTTAATTAGTTATCACAGAATCAGAAAAACACTTATCTAAAAGGAGAGATCTGGAAACCAGTGGTTTCTAGGATTGGACACCTGTAAAGAACTTATTTTAATTTTTCTGAAAAGAATCTATACACACTTGTAGCTAATTAATGATTTTCCC
>NW_004624765.1:14939916-14951112 GCF_000247695.1 Heterocephalus glaber | reverse complement strand
GAGCTGTGCTGATTCTTCACTATTTTTCATTCACTTCCAATTTTCTGAAAATTGTTAAAATTGTTTAGTTCTTTGAGAGGGGGTGTGGTGGGGAGCCTCAGGTAAAAGGCCAAAGACCAAGACCAAACCAGGCCACAATAAGCCTTTATTAGGGGAATAGATCTGCCAGGCTGTCTCTGAACAAAGGAGAGACAAAAAGCAATATGGCCAGGGTAGGGAGAGTCTTTTATAGAGACTGGGGTGGGATTTATAGGGGCTGAGGTGGGGTTGAGTGAGGTAGTGACTAGGGAATGGAGGAGATGGTGACATCACTAGATGGTAGGAGGTGAGCAAGTATTAGGTCACTCTCTAGGTGGGAACAGGTGCGTGCTGGGAAGAAGGGTTTGTTCTTTGGTGGGAGCAACCATCTTGGCATGACATCACACAGGGGAAGGGGCAAGGTACCATAGAAAGAGGGCAGCTAGTATACATAATAGCTGCTGAGGTAGTGGGAGACCTATCGTGCCAGGCTTTTGTTTTATGATAGTTGGGCAAAGGTCTCTTCTTCTGGAGCTGCTTCCTGCTGACAAGGGTGAAGATTGGGGCTAGACCTGGATCTGATGAGGCCCGTGGCAAGTGGGGACCTCTTTCTTTTGTTGTACTGGCTGGTACCCTGCCATGATGAACTCCTTAACTGTCTGGTTGGTGAATGCCCTCAATCATTCCTGCAAGAAATTTTGAAAACAGCGAACCAGACACGGTCCAAAGCAGAGAATTAAACAGATAATACTGAGGGGGTCCCAAGAGTAATAGCCAGGGGAGCCATGAGCTCCAGGAACCAGATGTGCCCCACCATTGATTAGTACCTTGAGGGGCATATCTATCTGGCCCATTGAGTATTTTTTTTATTATTTGAGGTGTGATTTTTTTTCATTATTTACATAGATTTTACAGAGACAGCTGAATGTTTGGGGGCTCATTTGTTATAGAAGTAAGAGACTGTTATGGAAGTAAGAGGTCATAGCTCATGATCTAAGGGCCTATGTGTCATTTCCTTGCTCTTAGAGAATGAGTGGAAAAGTGATGAACACAATTTATATAACCTTTATAATCTTTTTTTTGGAATATAAAAGGTGTATTTAACTGAGAAAATGTCTTTTGGGGGCCAATATACCATTGAGTGTAGTGTTACTATGAACCTGACTTGTCCTTTAAATTCAAAGCTGTGAAAACACACATTTTAGGTTGGTAGTTCCAGCAGAGCCATGGAATAGTTGTGTAAAGGACAGTTTTATTCCTGTATCTCTCAGTTTTTGGAGACCTCCTCGATATATTTGAAAATAAAGAGAACTGATAACCTCAACAAGGACACTGGCTAACTTAAGGAGATCAAATGTAACATAAAAGGCTCAATCTTTTTAGACATGGGTAGGTATCCAGGAACTATAAGCCCAATGAGAGAAGAGGCATCATAAACAGAGAACAAGGGTGTACATTATTTTAAAAGGAATAAATCTTGTAGCTGCTTGGTATAGAACTTATCCTGACTATGGCTGACAAGGAGGTGAATTTTTTCCCAATACTCTTACTTTATGGGTTTTTTTTTTAATCACTACATGATAGTTAATTAGTTATCACAGAATCAGAAAAACACTTATCTAAAAGGAGAGATCTGGAAACCAGTGGTTTCTAGGATTGGACACCTGTAAAGAACTTATTTTAATTTTTCTGAAAAGAATCTATACACACTTGTAGCTAATTAATGATTTTCCCTTCTATTTAATCCCCAAAGTTGTTTTTTTTTAAATGGCTGTGTCATGAGTGAACCGAAAGATTCTAATGGGTGAGCTATGTCTTAATTTTTTCTGAAGTCTAGCTTTATTATTATGTCATTGTTTTATACCTCTTTTGGTTATTTTTTTCTGCTGGATGTTTAAGACCAAGTTAAAGTGAGACCTATGTCAATCAATATGAACCTCTTGTTATCTATCAAGGTCAGTTAAGTCTCCCCAGGCCATTACTTTAAAACCATGCATAGAGCCTCTCTGCTCCTCTGTCAGTGTCAGCCATCAGGATGGGTCATGGCCTTACTTGACCAAGTTGCTTTCAGTGAAATTATGGGAGATTTTTCTTGGTGACCCTCCTTTGGCACACAGTACATTGTCCTCTGGTGCCCATCAATCTCCCTTTTTAGGAGGTTGAGTGACTTACCAAAGATGTAGGACCCTGTAGAGAAGATTCCCTCATGTCCTGGATCTTTGTTGGCCTTGAGGGGCCGGGGCCAAAATATTGGCTGTCCTCACAGCTCAGTTACCATTTTAGTTTTGGTCTCCAAACTTTAGTTGTTGAACACCCAGAAGAGAAGGTCAATAGCATTAGCATTGTAACAAGAGTAATGAATTTAACTATTATAATTTTACCTGAATAACAAGCATTTTGAAATTTAAAATATAGAGAACTGTTATTGTTATTAGTCATGGTTGTTTTAGTAGTTGAATTCCTGTAGAATATTAACAGAAAAAGAGCCACATTTAATAATATTTTAACATGACAGTTATGATGACTTTACCTTTGTAACACATTTAAATGTTTATCTTGATATAAAATAGCCATTGTTAAAAGTACTCACTTTTTTAAAACACCAAAAGTTTTTACCTAAATTATTATCTTTTAAAAATTAATAAATAAATAAATAATTATCTTTTGATAGGATACCATCTAAAGAAAATATCTCAGCCCATAAATGTATCTGTTGTCATAAATAGCTGGAGTATATGAAAAAGGCAAATACCTGAATCAAAAAGAGGTTGTTATCATAAACAAATGTTAGAAAACCTGTGCAGTCAGGAAGTATAAATACATTTAGTACACCAGAAAAAATAAAACCTTGTTATTGTTGTTTTTCACAGGATATTTAGTCCTTTGAAAATGAACAGTGTAAGCATGCCATAATAACATATTTAGAATTTAGCGCTTTGATGACAACTGATGTAAACATAGTATAATAATATATTTAAGTAATATTTATTGATGTAAGTCTTTTATAAGGCTATGAAAAGTATCGGGTCAGTCTGTTGTAAGATGAAAACTGTTGAGGTCCCCCTAGTGAACAAAGACTGGAAAATATTTCCATGCGGCCGCTCCTTTGTTCACCAAGGGGAGCATGCCTTGAACTTAATAACCTTTATCTATAAACAAAACAGCTGTATGATTGGACAAAAAACAAAGATATAAGACAATTTATAAAACTAGAGTGCACTCAAATATATTTAGCCCAATGGAATTAAAATATCTCTTTACAATTTTTAGGTTTATAATTATAAATAAGACTATTTAAAACTTTTGTAAGTCAATTAACAGAGATCTCTTATAGAATTAGAATCAGAAGGAATGAAAACTCTATTCCTGTAAACCTTTTATAACAAACTTGAAATCAACAAGTAAACATATATATTTCCTTTATAAACCACTTCCACACACCTTCTTGACATACCTAGGCCTTTTGGTCTTGTCCTGCTAACAAGACAAACATATAAAATCCTTTTATATTAAAAATATATCTTTTACTTATAGCTTTTAAATATTTTGTCTCCGACTCACTATAAACCTTTTATACTTTTGTCAGTCATTATCTCATCCCTAGTGGTCTTTGTTAAGTAAATAAAGTTCCAATTCCTGTTTAATGGTTAGACACAGGTGGTTTCTGTCACTGATTGCAGTCCTAAACACATGACAGTTAAGGCACGTCTATCACAAGTTTGTTCAAGGATTCCCACTTTGTTCTTCAGAGCTAGGATGTTATTTATAGTGGAGCTACAAATCAAAGGAGCTATATAACCTTCACTTTAAACAGCAGAAGCAATGGGCTAAGCCAAGCTTTTAAAGGGATACACTACCTATTTTGCTTCCACAACTACTTTAATTCTAATCTACTAAACTTTAAAACTTTTTCCTATCAACAGGGTTATAAAGTGGGGAAAGTATGAGCAGTGAGTGATTGGCTCAGGCTAGGAGTACTTGAGGAGAACAGGTTTGACAGAGGAAGGGTCAAGAGCATAGGTAGAAAAAAGGCTTGTATGTAGGGGATTTCTGACCATTTGTCATTGTGCTAACAAAAGTTATGTAAATCACACAGTATGTTAAAATTGAAAGTGCCATTTTTGGGCCATGGAAACCCATTATCTAATTTATACTGAGGCCAAACCTGATTACACTAGAAAACAAGTCTTTCTGGCTTAAAGTCTGGTCCCAACAATCTGAGGGGTTTGAGTTGTGTCAGGAGGCAGCCCAGAGGCATTGAGGGGTGGGGTTTGGATTCTTGGGCCCCCTTGTTAGAGCAGGTGAGGAGGAGGCAGCTCCCTGGGAGAAGGACAAAGGGGAGAAGCGTCCTTGTCACCTTTGAAAATCTCTGAGTGAGTCCCCCACAGGGAGAGAACGAGAGGAGCCGGGCCGATGGGACGTCTCCCAGGGGCACGGTCCTGGGCCCAGCAGCCATGGTGGTTTCTCTGACCAAGTGCTTGGATTTCTGAGAAGTCCCCAGAGGGAGAGAGAATAAGACAGAGAACCTGACAAGAGGGAGGCTGAACTCCCTACTCACCCAGACATTGGTCACTGGTGTGGATGTGTAGTGTTAGCAATGGCAAAGGTAGAAATCCCCAGAGGGTCCTGGCATGGCAGATATGGTCCATCCAATGGGGATGGCCAAAAGGTCAATCAACCCCATCCTGTGGGGGATCATCCATTAATGGGCCATCTACCATCCCAGTCACAGCATCAGAAATGTCAGGTAAAAGGCTGAAGACCAAGACCAGACCAGGGCACATCAAGCCTTTATTAGGGGAATAGATCTGCCAGGCTATCTCTGACCAGAGGAGAGACAAAAAGCAATATGGCCAGGGTAGGGAGAGTCTTTTATAGAGACTAGAGTGGGGTTTGTAGGGGCTGAGGTGGGGTTGAGTGAAGTAGTGACTAGGGTGATATCACTAGATGGTAGGAGGTGAGCAAGTATTAGGTTACTCTCTAGGTGGAAATAGGGGCATGCTGGGAAGAAGGGCTTGTTCTTTGGTGGGAGCAACCATCTTGGTATGACATCATACAGGGGAGGGGGCAAGGCACCATAAGAAGAGGGCAGCTACTATACGTAATAGCTGATGAGGTAGTGGGAGACCTATCAGGGAGAAACAGAAACATATAGTTCATCTGCCATATTTAACTGGAAGTTTTCTTAAATTAATTTTGGATGAGTGGATTTCAACATATTGAAAATATGTTTTGGAAGGGTAAGAATTTATAATATATGAGCAATATTACCTTTCTGGAACTAGTATCTTAGACACAAGGGTATGGAAATTACTTTATTAAGGACAGATGAAAAGCTCTAATAATTTTGATAATGAAGATACAAAGTTGATATGACCATGTTACTATGATCAGTCTTTTAGGATGAGAAGTCATATTGACTTTGCAGTGACATCAGCAGCATTATGATTAGGACTCTATGGCTGTGTCTCTACCATGGCAGATTATCCACAGGTATGAGATGGAGAAATTAAATGAACCTGGTGTTTGGTTATGCTTGGGCAAGTGCAGCATCTTTTCTGTGAGGCATAACTTGAGAACAAGAAGATAGGTTGAAGGACCTATAAGCAGTAAAAAACATTGTCACCAAATTCATTACCCATTTTTTTAAGTAAGTTAGTATCAGAAAACATCTTGAAGTCCTTCATTTAGGTCTTTTTCATGCTTATTTTGTGTACAGTTCCAATAAGTATAGTTAATCCAGTTTCTACTCTAGTACCTGGCTAGAATAAGTGGATTCTTACTGTAAATATCATATAGATGGGAATGACAACTGGCCTAGAAAATGTTAAATTAAGTTCAGTTTCTTTTTATCTTGGAAAACTAATTAATTAATCAATTTTAGAAAGTTATAGATTCAAAACAGTTATGCCTCACTGGTACCTCAGGAGACTTTGGCATTTATATTTATATCTCTAACAATTTCACTAATTTGAGTGATACTTTCCATGAAACTTCTGGGTGCCATGTAGCACCTCATGGGCTTATTAACATGGTGTTGGCTTTAACATGAAACTACCTAGCAACAGGAATATGTAAGATTTGTGTTTTTATAATGTTTTGATTGTGTTTTGCAACTTAGGATTTATGCTTTTTAAAATTCCTACTGTTGATAATAGTAAAAACATTAAGTTGTTGTATCTGAATTAAGAGTTGGTGGTCATGTTTTTCATTTTTGATTTTACAAAAAGAAAATGGTATTGTAGAAGCAGTTCAAATGGGTTGTGAATCCATGGGCTGGGATAGTCTTTTTGTTTTTTTAATGACAATAGGCCAGAAAATATGATATGTCACAAAACTTAAGGTTCTTCTATAAAGGTTGGAGCTGTAGCTCAGGGGCAGAGTACTTGTCTAGCTTGGGTAAGACCCTGGGCTCCATCCACAGCTTTTTAAGGTTGTTTTGGTAGTGCAGGGCATCAAAGACAGGGCCTCATATATGGTAGACAAGGGCTCCACTACTGAACTATGTCCTCCTCCATAAAATTTTTGTTTTACAGATGTATCTGTGTGAATTGGGTGGTGGCATTGTTGTTAGTATTTTTATGACCCCCCCAGAGAAATAAGTCTGATAGTCATCTAAAGCATATTGGGGAAGTGGATAAGGGGAATCATAAGACCCGTCTACTAACTCAGATCTTGGAGTGTGAACCTAGGCAAGGGATGGAAGCATTCTGTGTCTAATTTTCAGGAGACTGAGTATGATAGTATCTGTCAGGTTGGTTGTGAGGATCAAAAGTAATAAATTACCTGCAAATATTTAGAACTATGGAGTATTTACCTATTTAACAGTGCCTGAAAGGTTCTACACTGGGTCTTGCAATGCCTTGAAGGATACATTTGTCCCTGCACCACAGTACTAAGTACTGTAGATCCAATATGATCGTAGTATACCCAAGGTGTTGTGGCTGCACATAGGAAAATATTTCTGGAGAGAAGATGATATCTGAGAATTGTTGATGGGCAATGAAAAGCTGAAGTAAAGGAACAAAGATTTCAAGACTTATTATTCTTAAAGGTGACCATATTAGTTTTCTAATATTGCTAAGAGGTCCCTACAACTTTTTTGTCTAGTAATCAAGTTACTTCAGAGTTCCCTAGGTCAGAAATCTGGCCAAAAGTATAGAAAGCTGACTTTGGATTTCTTGTGACTAATCAGACATATTTTGACTTCACAAAACCTAAATCCCTCTATTTCTTGAAGTGAGGATATGGATTAAAGATCTAGGCACCTGGGACAATTGCTGAAGTACAGTTTGTTCTTTATGCAGTGTTTTATCATCATCATATGATCCTTAATCCTTTATTGGTACATTTTAGATACACATATTGATAACATTCAACATGGGGAATTTGTACCTGTACATGATATATCTTGCTTCTTTTCTTTTCCCATTCTGCTCCCCTCCCTTCAACCCCTCTTCCCCTCCTTATTTACAAAAGCTCAGTTTCCATTTTTTCCTTTTATCTTTTTCTTGTTCTTTCATTCTTTTCTTTCCCCTTCTTACTTATGCAGGGTTTTATACTTTCCCATCGTATCAATTCTGACATATGATCCTTACTTTTGCAACTCCAGAGGAAGACTAACAAGCCCTCATGCCTAGTTTTATCAGATGTTTCTAATTTTCTGAGGACAGTGTGATTTAGAATCTAGTCTTCAAGTTTTTAAACCCCTCACTTGATTTTAATCAGCTTATTCAGAGTTGAAGCCTTCTCATTAGATTCACATGAGATCAAGTTGTTAAATCTAGTGCCAGTTTTAAAATTCACAGTGGGTAGATAGACTTTTCAAGTGATTATAGCTAGCTGTCTAGTGTAGCCCTTTCCTGGCATCTGGACATTCAGAAAGCTGAATTAATAATCCAGAGATTTCTTGGACACGATGAAATGACAACAGAATGGTTTGGTTGGTTAAGAAGTATTTCTTGTAGTCTATTAGTTCTAATTACTCTCCTAATGTTTTACTCTTCAGTAGCTTTTTTTACTTAAGGAGCTCCTACATATAACCACGTATAAACACCTACAGTGGAGCTTCTCGCCCTCTAGTGGCAGCCTTTGAAATATCACCAGATTGAAGCTGTCATGTTTTGAAAATTATGGCTCTAGGTTGGGAAAGATTTATTAAATGTAGCTCAACTTTAATCAAAGCTGTTCTGAAGTATTCTAAATGTTTGAAGTTTCACTTCTGCCCTCCAATAAACCCTGTCCCGTGACTGTACTTTCCCGTCCCATTTTCTAAGCACAGTGTTTACTATCGGTTATCCATTCTCCAGATATTTAAATCATTGATAAGGCTTTAGGTTTATGTCACATTCAACTATTTTATTGTTTTGAAGTCCTTATTTTGCTATACTGGAGATTGAACTCAGGGCCTTTGAACTAAGCTGCATTTCCAACCCTTTTTATTTTTATTTTTATTTTGAGGCAGGATCTTACTAAATTGCCCAGGTTGAGCACTAACTAGTGATCACCCTGCCTGAGCCTCCCAGAGTGCTGGGATTACAGATGTGATCATCACACTTGGCTTAAGTCTGTAGTCTTTTTGTTTTGTCTTGGATGGTAGAGGATACCTTATCCTTTAAGGTGACTTTTGAACATATGTAGCTAATTTCAGTTTATCATGTTATGATTATGTTTCATCTTTTAGAAGAGTATGTGTGTGTGTAGTTCTGTGCAATTTTGTCATATATGTAGATATGTTTAACCTCCACCATCAATAATTCATTTTAATTATAATTTCTTACATATTTAATTCATGATTGTTAGTATTTTGGTATGTAAACACAGTTTCCAAAAGAAAACTGAAGTGTGGAAGAGAATATATACCAAAAGATATTGTATTAATTTCCCAAAGTGAATGTAATCATGTACTGCAAACAAGTACTAATGAAAAACATATTGAAATAATTAGTGTAATAAAATTTATCTTTAAAGCATATATTTCCATTTTAAAAGCTTCTTTACATATATTGGGAAAAATAATTTTCCATATAAGTACAAATAAATGCTTAAAGTATTTTTATGTTTTATCTACTCGTGTTTTTTTGATATACAATATAAAAAGGACTATGTAAACATTTATGAATTTTGTGTGAAGGCTTCCTATTCTTTTTCCATATTTTTAACCCACTTTGTTGAGGTACAACATGTAAAATGCTGTACATGTTTAGTATATACTACTGAGTGAGTTTGGGAATGAGTGTATAGTGTGAAATTGATGACACTATCAACACCATAGATATATCCACCACCTCCCAAATTACTTCCTGCCTGCATTAGGGTGATGATTGTTATTGGTAAGAACGTTTACCATAAGATCTACTCTCCTAGAAAATTTTAAGTATGCCATAGAGTATTGTTAGTTATTGGTGCTATGCTATATTAAAAAATCTCTGAAGTTTTATCTTTTCTAACTGAAATTTTGTACTCATACGCATTGCTTTTATTGATAGAGATTTTTATACCAAATTGCAAAACATGCTGGGTACAGCATACATTACTGGTATGTCAATAAACACGTTGTTTATAAGTTGGACTTCGAGGTACTAAAGTGATAATTTTCATCTCCATTCTTGACCTTTCCTACCAACTTATTATTTCTATTGAGAGGTCAGTGGTACTGATGGTGGGGATGATGATGGTCTATATTATTGTTCATGCCATGTGGTGAGAACACTGTACAACATGCCGTTATGATTTGTTTTTCATCATGTTTTATTTTTATATCTATGCTTACTACACTGAATGCAACAGCCACCACCTGGAACAATAGCTGAGACTGCTTATCTTTCTAAGTATGCTACATTTGATTTGGATTCCCACAAACAGCCTGAAACACAGAGTGATACTGTGGTGAGTTCTTCCACCGCTTCCTGCATTCCCTTTGTGGGAAAGCACAGTAATTTGGCAGTTAGAAGTGAATCACATTGCTTGTCACTTACCATCTCTCAGTGTTTGATTGATTGCTAAGTTCTGGTTGTTGGTATACTTCCTGGTAGCTTTATAATAGCACCAAAGTAATACTTTTCACTAATGTACTGAAGGCTGCTTAAGTGTTTTTCCTCAGGTATTTTCTCATTAACAAATAAAAAGTATGAATTCCTAGAAATCTTTGTTCTACTATTGTAGGAGTTCACCAGTATTTTGAGACATAACTCTTACATTTTTAGGGAAAAATTCATTTTTGTGTAAGTCTGTCATTAAACAATATCATGTATGTAGGTAGGGTCTACTATAATGTAATGTTATGTTATTTTGCAATTACCTGTAACAAACAGTTACATCTTATTTTGTAATTATCCTTTTTAAGAGTATTAAATATCTGAAAGAAAATAATTATCTCATTTTTATTTTTTTAAATATTTTATTACTTTTACTGGTACATTTTAGGTATACAATATAATGACATTCATCATTGGAAATGTGCACCTTTACATAATCTCTCTTGGTTCTTATTTTTTCCCCATTCCCCATCCCTCCCTTTGTTCCAGAATCACGGAAAGAAATGCACAGACACAGAATTTGGATAAAAAATCAAAACTTTTACTTGCAAGCCGGCGGGACCACCAGAAACTCATCTGATCAATGTCTGCACTGTCCTTTGTTTTAACATTTCCTTTTATATCTTCTTTTAGCCATTACCTCACTCCTGGTGGTCTTAGTAAAATTTCTGTTTCCCTTCTACAATTAGTTTCTGTTAATGGTTATAGTCACAGACATATAACAAACAGATGGCACTTAAAACACATACATTGTAAACTACCCAAACATTTCTACATTGTTTTTCTCCAGGTTAAATGTTATCTACAGCTAGGTTACAGGTCAAAGGGTCAGTTAGCCATCACCTTAAACAACAAGAGTTACAGGAAAGGTAAATCTTAAAGGAATACATTACTTATTCTACTTCAGCTACCTTAATAACTAACCCATAATTTAAATTTTCTCTATCATCTATTTATAAAGACTTTGTTTCCATTTTTTCATTTTCTTATATTAATTCCATTCCCTTCTTTCCTTTCCCTCTCCTTCCCACTTCTCCTTCCACTTAGCCCCTTTTCTTCCTATTTCACATTATCTATTATACCTTTTAGTCCTTATTTACACTTTCAGTTTCTCACACCAGAGAAACTATTCAGTATCTAT
>NW_004624765.1:14912182-14929029 GCF_000247695.1 Heterocephalus glaber | reverse complement strand
GGAGGGGCAGGGGAAAGGAAAGAAGGGAAAGGAAAAATGATGAGAAATGGAAAAAATGGAAATAAAGTCTTTGTAAATAGTGAAGGGTGGAGGGGGTGAAGGGAGGGCTAGGAAAAAAGAAAAAAGAAAAAAGAACTGTACATATATTATATAAAAGAGAATGCCCATTGGTTACTTTGTATGTTTTAAAGTTGGAGTAGTTTTAACTCCATAACCTTAACTTTAAAACTTGGACTTACAGCATATATTGTTTTATACATATATATATATATATATATATATATCCATACATATATATAACCATACATATGTTATGTCATAAACTGAGAAATAGTTGTTTAACCCATCATAAAATGGTTATTGAAAACATTTTATAAACCAATATTCGATTTAACTTTTAAAACTCAATTTTAGTAAGCAAAATTTAACAATGGGAAACACAAAAACTAAGTACAATATAGAACACTTTTTTAAAAATCTAGTTTTGTACTTTTAACCAAGAGTATCGGAGATCCCTGTGGCAGGTTCTGACCTCCTCCTCAGTGCCATGGTGCAAGGTGAAAAGAAAGACACAGAGACAGAGTTAGAGACAGATACAGGAAGCCAGAATGGCCAATGCTGAGCGAGCAGCCAAAGACCCTGGCCATCCAAAGCTGCTGATATTTACTGATGATATCATAGTTAGGTTAGGGTGCGAGGGCTATGTGTGGTTGCTAGGGATACGTTGCTGATGCAGACAAGACTTGTAAGAGAAGAGAAAAAGCACTCTTAATTTGGGGAACAGAATTTGACTGTAAGGCACTCTGACTTCGGCTGCAATATGTTTAGTCAGGTAGGCTTCGGTCAGAGTCACTTCTCATTACAAGCCAACTGTGGGGTTAACTCTTTACAACCTGTACTGGTCACAGCCTGCTTTCGGCATAATTATGGGGCGGTCCCCCACACAGGAGCATCTTAAGATTTTAGGAAAATCTCATTCTTTTACCCTTAGAGAACTTAGTCTTTTGATTATAGCCAGTATAACTATTACAATAATATATTTAATAATGTTTTTATTCAAAATTATTAAAACTGATAAATTATCTGTGAATAAAAACTGAATAAATTGATTTCAGGCAGCTGCTCTTTTATCCACTAAGATAAGTCTGTCTAGCAGTTTCTCCAAGCCCAAAGGTTCCCCACTTAGTTATCTTAACAATTATTTTAGATGAATTATGAGAACCAATCATAATAGTTAACATATTTTAAAGCTATATGCATTATCTTTTGTTTTGTTTTGTTTTTTGGTACCGGGGATCAAACTCAGGACCCTGCACTTGCCAGGCAGGTGCCAGAACCACTGAGCTAAATCCCTAGCCCTATGTATTATTTTTATTTATTTATTTTTTTTGTGCCGGGGATTGAACTCGGGATCTTGCGCTTTCGAGGCAGGCGCCAGAACCACTGAGCTAAATCCCCGGGCCCCTGTGTATTATTTTTGACAAAGAAAAACCCTTCAGTTATTTTAAACAGACAACAGTAGGCATTATATTTATAAAACCAATTTTTTTCATCATTTTGATTGGCTGACAACCTGAATGAAAACATGTCACCAACTTTAGGTACATCTTTACTTTTACCAATTGATTTAAGTTAGCCCACCTTTAAGCTATGTGAATCAAAAGGCATTTGAGTTAATCTCATGAGTGTTTATTTATTTATAAGCCAACCTAAGTACAACATAACATTGACATATAGAAACATACATATTAATTTAAAACACATATAACCTGTTTTGTTTTGTTTTGTTTCTGGTACCAGGGACCGAACTCAGGACTTTGCACTTGTGAGGCAGGCGCAGTGCCATTGAGCTAAATCCCCAGCCCTAAACACATATAACCTTTATGTTATCAAACTTTAAAGCTTTTATTTGCAAGTCTCATGTGAATTTTAAGTCTTTCAACCCTCATCCTTAGATGTTTTAAGTGGACTTAGCTATTCCCAAAAAAACATAGATAACTGGGGGTTTTTTGTGGAAGGACAAAAGAGCCAGAGGGAAAAAATGAAAGGAAAATAAAATGTGTATGAACTAAAAAAAAAACCTTAGAAACTCAGCTTTAAGTACTTTAATCAATTTAAACAAACAAGTAACAGAGAAGCAATTACTTTTAGATCAGAGTGTGCTCTTAGAAGTATTGGTTAAGTTGAACCTTAGATATGTTAGTCTGTTACAGTTATGTATTTATAACCATAAATAGGCTACTCCGAATTTTTAAAGGGTGTCTGATCAGCACAGAGATGTCTTGTAATAAGTTAACACCAGTAAGAGTTAGGGGGAGAGAGAGAGAGAGAGAGAGAGAGAGAACAAGAGAGCGAGAGAGGGACAGAGGGAGATAGGGAGAGAAGGAATGAAACCAAGAACTTTCATGAAAAGTTTCTTGCTTTTCACCATGAAAGCAAGAACTGTTTAAAGAAGGATTAGACTGATGTGTTATCTTGATCTTGAAATGGCCTTGCAGGCTCCTTAGAACCCTCTGTTGTTTTGATAACCATGTGCAACTGTTCCTTCTAAAAAAAAAGACGGTTAAGGTACAAGGTTACAGTTTATACATTTTTTGGCAACTATTTTATTTTTCAGGGAGTTCTTGGACCAGGTTTGGGTGTTGAAAAAGTCTAGGTGACACTTTTTGGAGCTAAGTATGTATTCCAAAGAGTGGAGGAGCCGCAAGTCTGTCAAGGTTCCAATCTGCCCTGGTAGAGATGTCTACTCATGACAGTTTTTTCATTCTCTAGGTTTGACCCCATCCAGTGCCAGCAGCAGTGGATTAGAGGTGCTCCAGGAAGTGGCCAGCAGCATTTGTGCCCCTTTCTGGTGATCATGTGACACCTTGCTCATACTTAGCTAAACGCTTTTCCTTTCCAGCACTCAGTTAGCATATTTCAGGGTATAGAATGGTTACTGTCCTGGCAACAAATTCTAGGGAGTGATCATGAAACAGCATTCCTGATGGGAGGGGGGAGATGCTTGGAATCAGAGCCACAGGGAAGGAAATTGTCCAGGAAGAGCAGGACAGAAGAGTGACTCTATGGAAATGACAAGAACAAATTGCTCCTCTAACAACTGTTCTCCTGTGTTAAAGGCCAACTGTTTTTGCAAGTTGGCCTAGCTTGACCTCCTGCACTCAAGCTTTTGTTTAGACATGAAGCCTGGGACCTTCGGAGGTAGTCCAGAGGATTCCAAGGCTAATTAATTCCCAGTGAGCTGGAAAGATAATAGCTCATGGGATAACTCTTTTAACTTTGACCTTTGTACTTTGTTAACCTGTTCCAGCACAGCAAATTTATCAAGACATATCTGAAGAGGCACGGTCTATCATACTAGCAGAAAGAGAAAAGTCCAAATCTGTAGCTGAACTCTTTTATTTATTTTGTTTGTTTGTTTGTTTTTGGCACCAGGGATCAAACTCCAGACCTTGAGCTTGTGCGGCAGGTGAGGCGCCACTGAGCTAAATTCCCAGCCCTGTGTCTCAACTCTTAATGGAGGCTTAAGAGAGAGCTCCATCAGTGTCCCAGGTCACAGGAAATCCCTGAGAGAATATCACCTCTCACTTCTTGGAGGAGTGCAGGTGGGCATGATAGATAACCGGTTACCCAGTTTGGGACCCAGCTTCCACTGAGGAGCCTTTGGGCACTCACCAGGGAGTTGTCTCTGCCATGACTGTTAGTTGCTCTCTCAGCTTTAGCTAATTCTACACAACCTGAGATCTGTCTCTGGAAAGCAGTCCAGCTGCCTGCCTGGCTAATGTTACCACTGGCTTTGGTGGCAAATTAACCAGAAGGTGCTGAAGAACCTGTCCTCTGCTTTGAGAGTGGATGCTGTGCTAAGAGTGCTTAACTAGCTGAGTACCTACTGTTTCTTAGAGTTCTATAAGGGACAGACAAAGATTGCATGCATGTATGTCCAGCCTTTCCTCCACACTTAAACCTCTTCACAGAGAAGATAAGCGCACATGGTGGGAGCCAAAGATGTAACCAGCTGCCTCCTGCCCTGGTTCTTGTTTTGGACTGAAGAAGATTGAAGCTGACAAAATAGCGAATGGTGGTGAATGACCAAATGCACGTTTGCTAATTAGGAAGAATAAAAAAGAAACTTCCCATTCTTGGTGGTGAGGGGTCTGAAAAGGCAGAAAAACCATACACATTTAAATCCTCCTGGATTTTTGTAGTTTTTGCCACAGCTGAATGTGATGGAATGCAGAGATGTTGCTAGTTGTTGCCAGGCCTTTGATGTCCAGAAAACAGGCTGTTTGGTTTGTATTCCATCCCTCCAAGGTTCCTTGAAGTTTGTTTAGGAACTTGCCCTCTGTCCTTTGTATCTCATTAAGCCCTGAGAGTCGGTTTACTGAAGTTAATTATTTGGGTCCTTGGTCCACTCACGTAAGCTCTGAGTTTTAGTTTACTTCAGGTTAAGTATTCAGGACCTGTGCCCAACTTACTTCTACCTCCTGACCTCCGCATCACAAGGCTGTCTTTTCTCCAATGTATGTTTTTGGCCCCTTAGTCACAATGTGTTGGCTATAACTGTGGGAGTCATTTTGTGTCCTGTGTAAGAAAAAGTGGTGAGAAATAAAAGAATCAAGAAAAGGAATTGAGCCCCACAGTTATGCATAGGTTTTATTGGAGTTAGAACCTGAGAGGGACCACTGGAACTAGACCAGAGCTGTGTGGTCCCTTACAAGCTATGGGGTTTTAGAGTGTCGTAAGAGGAAGTTTTAGCCATCTCCGAGATAGGGCTATTGTTGAGGCTGGGGTCACCGGACTGTTCTGCTTGCATTGGCTTTTCCCAAGGTAGAGCTGACTGGGCATTTTTGAGAAAAAGGAACTTAAAGAACATGCATCTTAATAATGGAGGGGAGGGCCTGAACTGCCTGTGGCCTGTGATCTGGCTAAGATGGTGGTGGTCTTGTTCCTTCATCCTCAGTTGTATTCCATTGATTCACATGTTTGTTTCTATTCCAGTACATCCTGTTTTTGTTACTATGGCTCTGTAGTAGAATTTGAAGTTGGGTATTGTGATAGCATTGCTGTTTTTACTTAGTGTTCCTTTGGTTATTGTGGGCCTTTTGTGATTCTATATAAATTTTAGGGCTGTTTTTTCAAGTTCTGTGAAGAAGGTCACTGATATTTTGCAGTGAATATGTAGATTATTTGTGTAGACTGGACATTTAAAAATATTAATTCTTCCATTGGGTGTGTGTGTTCAATTTCTTTTGTCAGTGTTTTGTAATTTTCATTGTGGAGATCTTTCACTTTCATGATTAATTTTATTCCTAGCTGTTTTTATTGCAAATGGCATTGTTTTCATGATTTCTTTCTTTGAGCTTGTTATTGGCATATAAAAATGATAATGATAATGACAACTACGCTCAATTTGTTTATCAGTTCTACTTGTCATTGGTGGAGTCTTCATATTTTTGTGTGTGTGTTTAGTATCATACTACTGGCAAACAGGGAAAATTTGATTTCTTCTCTTCCATTTGTATGCCTTCCTCTTTGCCTAATTATTCCAGCTACCATATTCAGTGTTATATTGAATAAAAATGGTGAGAGTAAACATCTTTGTTTTATTCAATATTTTACAGGAAATATTTTTATCTTTTCCCCACTGAATGTGATACATGTGGGCTTGTCACAGCTAGCATTTATAACATTAAAGTTCAATCTTTCAATACCAATTTTTTCAGTATTTTTATTATGATAGAATATTTAATTTCCTTTGAATGCATTTTCTGCATCTGTTGAGATGGTTATGATTTTTCTTCTTTATTCTGTTTAGGTGATGACTCATACTTATTATTTGTATATATTGAACTATTCTTAGAATCCTGGGATAAATCCAGCTTGACCACAGTGAACAATCTTCTGATGTCCTGTTGGATTTGATTTTGATAAGGGTTTTAGCATTTGTGTTTACTGGGAATATTGGCCTATTGTTTTCTTTTTTGTTTTATCCTTGCTTGATTTGGTAAGAGTATAATTCTCACCTCATAACATGATTTTGGTCACGTTCCCTTCCTTTGAATTCTTTGGAATAGTTTGAGAAGAACTGGCATTAGTTTTTTAAAATGTACTAAAATTCAGCAGGGAAGCTACTTGATCCTGCCCTTTTCTTTCTTTAATGATTTTAGTTACTCATTTAACCTGAGTTACATATTTTTGATCCATTCATGTTTGTAATGTGCACATTTAATAGGTTATATGTGTTAAGAAGTTTATGTTTCCTTCTTTATTCTGTTTGTTAGGTTACAGTTTCATAATATTCCCTAATGGTCTTTTCTATTTGTGTGGTTGCAATGTTTCCTTTTTCATCTCTAGTTTTATTTAGTTGGATCTGTACATTTTTTCTTTTTCAGTGTTGCTAAAGATTTGTTACTTTTATTTATATTTTCAGAAAGCCACCTCTTAGTTTCATTTGTTTTATTTTACTTTCTATTTAATTTATGTCTGCTCTGATATTTATTTGTTCTAATTTTGGTCTTGATTTAGATTATTTGTAATTTTGATAGTTTTGATGAAGCCATTTACCTCTCTCTTTCTCCTGGAAATCAAATCCTAGTTCTTTAGCATGCCAGGCAAAGTGTCTACTATTGAACTACATCTTTAGTCCCTAAACTTCCATCTCTAAATTTCCATAAAGCTTTTGTTTTATCCCATACATTTTTGTATGTTATGTTTCCATTTTCATTTATTCTGAGAAATCTTGAAATTTCCTTTTTTGGTTTGATCAGTGAATTATTGTTTAAAACTGTGTTGTTCAGTCTCTATATATTTGTGTCATTTCTAAAGTTTTTTTGTTATTGATTCGTAGTTTTATTCCCTTGTGGCAATATAAGATATATTCATTCATTTAAAAAAAATTTGTGGCATAATGCATGACTCATTCTAGAGAATATTCTATATCCTGATTTAAAAAAATGTGTACTCTGAAGTTCTTGGATGAAATATTCTATTCATATATTTCACATTCATTTAGTGTGTGGTATAATTTAACTTCAATGTCTCCTTTCAGATTTTTTATCTGCATAAGTCTAATGATGAAAATGGGTTGGGTGAAAGCTGCCATATTAGAGCCTGTCTCTCCCTTTAAATCTAAATGTTTGATTTTTTTTTTTTGAGACAGGGTCCTACTATATAGTTCAGGCTAGCCTTGAACTCACTATGTATCCCAGGGTGGCCTTGAACTTGTGTCACTCCTCCTGCCTCAGCCTCCTGAATGCTGGGATTACAAGTGTGCACTAATATGTTTAGCTAACTGTAAGATTTATGAAACTAGGTGCTTCAACATTAGGGGCATGTAAATTTATATTTTCTTGAATAAATAACCCCTGGACCATTATTTAATGAGCTTCCTTGTCATTTACAGTTTTTGTCTTTAAGTCTTTTTTTGTCTGATTTAAGTATAGCTACTCATGCTTGCTTCTGGTTTCCATTTGCATAGGTGTTACTTTTCATTCTTACATTTTTCAGTCCGTGTCTTTACTGGTGAAGTGAGTTTATAGCAGACAGCTAGATAGTTTTATTTTTAAAATTTGATATTCAGTCCGTCTGTATCTTTTAATTCAGGAATTTAGTACGTTTATTCTCAAACTTATTGATAAAGACATTACTGTTACTTTGTGGATTTTTTTGTTTTAAAGATTCTGTATTCTTTTCTTCCTCTTCTATTGTTCATCTCTTTGGTTTGGTAGTTTACTGCATTGTTAAACTTTGGTTTTTATTTTTCTTTCTTTTTCTGTTCTTCTAATGGGTTGGGTTCTGTGGGTCAGCTTTTCAACACTGACAAATTATTGAGAAAAAAACCTTAAGGTGGGAAGGTTTATTTTTGCTGAAAGTTTCAGTCCATAGCTGGTAGTTTCTGTTGCTTTCAGGCCTATGGCAAGACAGACCCATCATGGGGCAGGGGTTGGTGGAGGAAACCTGCTTATGTCATGGAAGCCAGGAAATAAGACAGCAAGTAAACTTGAGAGCCTGTGCAGTTTTCCTTCTCCTTATGCTTCTGTTTATTGAAGGATCTGCACTCTTAGGATGGGGTTGTTCACATATGAATGGGTCTCCCCCATCAGTTTTCTCCCCCAAATGCCACTTATTTCTGGAAATGCCTTCACAGACATACTGAGAAATGTGCTATACTAATTTCCTAGGTGTTTCTTGTCCAATCAAGTTGACAATCAAGATAATCATCACATAGGTTTTATACTTTTGTGTGTTTTTCATAATGGTAGTTATCTTTCTTTTGCTTTTAACTGTATGATTCCCTTAAGCATATTTTGCGTATTGTGATGAATTATTCAGTTTTGGCTTCTCTTGGAAGTTCTTTATTTTCTTCATTTGTGAGGAATAGCTTTGCTGGCTATAGTATTGTTTGTTAGTTGTATTCTTTCAGGACATGGAATATTATATATCATATGATTCCCTTCTCATCTATACATTTTTCTCCTTAGAATTGACTTGGTGATTTTCTTCTGAAGTTTTTATAGTTCTTTGTCTTGTACTTTTGACATTTTGACTCTAATATGCCTTGGTGAAGACCTTTTGTGGTCAAATCTCTTTTGAATCCTATATTCCCCCTGGACCTGTATTTCTATGATCTTTACCTTTTCCTTCAAGTAATCTAAAAATGTAGTTGTTCATTTTATGGTATTCCAAAATGTCTCTCTCTCTCTCTCTCTCTCTCCCTCCCCCCCCTTTCTCTCCTGTGATATATTTAAGGACCTGTTTTCAAGTTCAGATAGTCTGTATTTCATCTAGCCTGTTCTTGAGGCTCTAAAGTTTATCTTTGACTGGAGCTCTTCATTTCCAATATTTGATTATTTTTCAAGATCTCTATTTCTTTGCTAATTTTTTATTCATATCATGAAGTGTTTTCCT
This sequence comes from Heterocephalus glaber, assembly GCF_000247695.1. The sequence continues at coordinate 14,920,122 of NW_004624765.1, read as the reverse complement.
AATTTAACTTAATTATCTGTGTTATTTTAAATATTTCTTTATAATCATTTTTCTGAATTCCTTCTGAGGCATTTTATCCATCTCCTCATACGGGTCTGCTGCTGGAGTTACTATGTGGTTCTGAAGGCACGCCTAGCAAACTTTTGTACAGATTTGTGCATCCGTTTGATCATTTGTCTCCACTATTTTTACACATTATCTTTTGTAGTAAATGGCTTTCTTGTGAATATATGTCTTGCATGTCAGAGTGGCTTGTAGAAAGTTCTGTTGGCTTTGGTTCTATGAAGACACCCTAGTATAACACCATTTAGGTTTCCAGAGTATGCATGGTGGTTGGGTAAGAGAGCCCTTCTGTCTCTAGAGGATAGTTCCTCTAGTTTCCAGACAGGTGTGACACACAGCAGTAGGCATAGGGTGCTCACTGTATGACTACTCCAGAAATGGAAGTGGTGGTGGTGGAAACATAGCACACAGTGGATTCTTTCTCAGCAGCAGTGTCAATACATCTGGGCACAACAGCATTTCAGGTGACTAAAAATGATTGTAGTGGCAGGACATGTGAAGTGTGGAACATAGTCTGGCCTAGCAGAGAGTTGTGGTTTTAATTATGGCAGTGGCTAGGGTTAATTACACATCTTCTGTCAATTAGGGCAGAAGCTCAGCAGACTGTGGCTTGCGAAGATTACAGTGGCAGCTTAGGCCAGTTAAGATAGTAGATGAGCTAAAAGTATCCAGGTAGCTTAAGTTGATTAGGGTGGCCTGAACAGCAGTATAGCTTTACTCCCAGTGTTTTTCCTACAACTCAGTAGCCTGTAGCCTGGATTAGAAGGTGAAAGAACGAAAATTTCTTCTCTGGAGCAAAGTTACAGTGAAAACTCCATGAAGCTTCTCAAACTGGGCTCCAAGCCTGTCCCTCTTGCCACTAGGGTTGCCACCATCCACAGAGAAGTTACCAGTGTCCACAATAATACGACCTGCTGGGATTGTGGTTCCCCTTTCCCCTGCAGTAGCCCACCCCCACGGCCAGCGTCAGAAATAGGACCACAGTTGTGTATGTGCTTTATTCCCCTCTCTGTCACTATACCTGGTCATTCTGTCTTACAGGGTCCTTGTCTCTCCATTGCTGTGTTCCAAAGTGCTACTCACCTCAAAACACAGCTACTTATTTGTTATTCTCATTCTTGGTGCATTAGGAAGCAAGTGCACTAAAACCTTGGGTTTCTAGTAACATTTTTTGCAAGTGTTCCATAAGACAGGCAAACATTTCCAAATTTTAACTTGATAAGTGAGCAATGCCTTGCAATATGAATAGTATGTGATGTAGTATATCACATGATCACAACTGCTGAAAGGCATCCTACACAATAACCCTCCTCTCTCATCTCCCTCATACCAGCCATGCAGGTTTATTTTTCTTTATATTTTGTATTTTCTTTATTATTTTATATTATATTACAGTATTGTATTCATTTTATATGAATATTTTTGGGTTGTGGAACAAATCATCTGAGTTCCCATTATTTCTTATGGGGAAATTTGCTTCAAAGCAAATCCATATTTGCTTTGGATTACACACATGTTTCTTGAATGAATAATGTTCACAATTCAAGGTTTTACTGTACTTATCACCTCTAATTGGCTATCTGGCTCCTTGTACAACTTATTTTTTAATCATGCTGTAGCATTCAATTTTGTCAGGACACCAAAATTTAATGCCTAATTTCATATCATTAAATATTTAGCTCTTTCCAGTTTTCAACAGAAGTAATGCTGCAGTAAGCAGGCTTTCTATATTTTTAAACTAAATTCCCAGGATTAAATTTATGTGTAAAAGAATATGTTTTTTATCAATTCATCATGCATGTTAAGTAATGATGGAAATTTGTGTCAGTGATGAAGTCAACTAAAGAGGACTATCACACAAGAAATGATTTCTATTCATCATCAAGTCACAAGACAAAATTTTGTTTTTAATCTGCATTACTTTTGTTACTGACATTCTGCTTTTTTCTCATCAGTAGGAAGTATTTGATCATATCCTTTGCCCATTTTTTTCTTAGAGGTGACTTTTTTCTTTTTAGAAGCTCTTTATATATTAAGCATATCAGCTGCTTACAATAAATATAGAAAATAATGGTCCATAATTTTAATCTTTTATATACCGCTTTTGGGGTAAGTTTCAAACTTTTGAAGTAAGAATACCAGTTTTTGTGATTTTTCTTTTTTATTTCAGATTTTCATCCTGATGTAAACTCAAAGCACATTTTAAACATATGCAAATCAGGGGGATCAGCCTTACATGTGACCAGTTACTGGGAAGAGTGATTAATAATCAAGAGAGAAAAGAGCAGTTATATATTAAAATGTGTAAAATTATTAAAATCTTGAAGAGCCCTTTATAAGAGCAATGAAAATATTTAAGGCACATTTGAGGAAAATATACTTCATAATGTACCTTGCTCTATCATCCAAATCTTGTATTACTCTGTGTGACAGGTATGAAAACCAACATAACCATGAAATTAAAGAATACTTAGGATAAAGTCCTGCAAGATAGAAGTCAGATGACTCTGTAAGACCCAACATGAAAACATATGTAAAATAAGATTTATTTAGACTTTTTAGCCCATGCTACAAACATGGGTTTTTAATGAACTGAGTTTTTAAAAGCCAAAATCATCTACAAAACTCCAATTGAAAGAATGTAATTCGCACACATTCTGGACAAGATCACTCCAATTATAGAAAGGTTAGTTTATTTCAGACAATTTATGCAAAGATTTCAGTATTTGTGCTACTCATCTAATCTTTTAACAAGGCAGTCAGCTACCAAATATCAAAGTACAAACAGAAGCACATACTTTATTTGAAAATCTACTAGGAATCCTTTCATAAATCCTATAATGCAATTAAAACCACTATCTACCCCCCCACATTGGACGATGATTCTATTTCTGATGCTTATGAAGTCTCTGAACGTTCTAAACTTGATGAGATAATGTTCACTTGTGGCAGGAAACAGATTAACTACACAGTCCAGTATGTAGTTTAAATGTAACATTTAAACACAAATAGTAAGAAATATCTGACCTCCCATACTGTAAGAGTTCACTAGGACTTTGTTCCAGCCTGGACGCTGACCATCGAGAAATAGACACCTTTCTGTGCCAGCAGCTGTTGGTGAGTGCCTTGCTCCCTGACTTTGCCGTTCTGAATCACCACGATTACATCGGCATTCTGGATGGTGGAGAGGCGGTGTGCGATCACAAGGCAGGTGCGGCCTTCTCTGGCTCTGTCCAGGGCCTCCTGGACAACCTGTTCCATGACCACAGTAATAAATTAATACTCACAATGATAGTCCTCTCCCTTTAATTCTTCCTCCATAAGAAACCTCAACTTTTCTCCAATTTTATTTTTCTAAGAGACATGTCAGTGAAATACAAAACATATTGTGTTCTACGTAACATTTCCAATGTTCCTTACGGTGTAGGAGCCCTAAAAGCAGCCTTCTAATGCAGCACCCCAGCAAATTAGGAAGCCTGAGCAAAGGCCAAATGCAGCCTCCTTCAGAGTTAGCATTTTTCACATAAAAAACACCCCATAAGTAGCCTGTCTTTCAAAGAGGTTAATTTTAGCCTGTTCTCAAGCAGAAAATCACCACGCTCATTGATCTAAAATACAGGCCAGTTTTACCCTTCTCTTCAACTCTACCTTTTCACGGGCTGCTGAGGAGCCAACAGACGGGAGTATGCCTCCTGCATGCCGCCTCTTAGGTGAAGACAACATGATGACAAGCTGACTTTTGGAGTGTAGGTGCCCAAAGACTAATTTCTCTTGTATCATCTGAGCTTTCCTAAATTACAGCTGGACAAAGTTACATTTACATTCCACTAAAATGTGAGATAAGCAACACTTAACCTAACTGGCTAAACTGTGTTCTCTACTGTGGCGAGAAAAGCATCAGTTAAAACCTCTAAAGCACAACTGATTCAAGTATGAATGAACCAATTTAAATCCTTACCTTTTCGCTTTCTGTATCCAGAGCTGATGTCGCTTCATCCAAAAGCAAAATCTGAGGCTGTCTAACAAGGGCTCGAGCTATGGCGATGCGCTGTTTCTGGCCACCTGAGAGCTGAGTTCCTTTGTCTCCCACTCTGGTGTTGTATTTCTGTGATAGGATTAAGCTAGTTTGAAAGTAAAACTGATAATAAGGGTCAAAGCCACAGTTTGCTCATAGAAAATAGGACACTTTTCTGAAAGTAGGTTTGGAAGCATAGAATGGGTTTAGAGAGAGGTAAATGACAAAAATGCTCTAAATGGGAGGTTTAATGTTGCTTTTGGAAAATAAGCATTTATATCTTAACCCAACTTTTTTGTGTTCAAGAACACTGATGCAATGCCATTATCTTCCATTTTCTAATTTCATTATTTTGGGGACAAAGATTAGTAGGAAAAGGGAAGTTTCTCATACTTAAAAGCAACAGGTGATGCCCTTTCCATCATTCTAAGGAAGGTAAGAAATATTCCTGTGATGTAAGCCTTTTGGTATCTGTTTTTACCAAACTATTTCCAACATTTAAATGGATGCTAAGGAATTCCATTTTGATAGCAAACTTTGAGAACTGAAGTATTGTTCAAAGATTTTTTTCTTTTTAGAGTTCTTTCAAATTTTTCATATAATGTTTCCCACAGCAGGTAATTATCACTAACTGTTTGATCCGAAGATAGGAACAGAAGCTAAAGAGTTTGTCCATGGAAACAGAAGTAGGATGTGACAGCATGTCTATCCTACAAAACACTACTATCATCATTTGTGGCCCTTGCCAGGCTGATATTATGGTCAAATGTGGACTGGTTTTTTACACTTAGAATTTGCCTATAAAATTCACATTTTACACAGCATTGCCTCTTTTTATTTATGATGTTTGCCACTCCTAGTCTGTGGTGCTCAGAACAAGGTTGCCTATTTGAAGATAGAGAAGACCCCTGGTGAGGTTTTGTCAGACTTGGGACTGGCTCCACCCCTGAGCTGTGGCTGCCTCGGAAGCCAGGTGTACTGAAGCATGTCTCCTGTGAGTGCAGGTGTTGCCCTGGTGCACTGATGCAGCATCCATCCTGGTGAGGCAGAGGAGCACAGTTGTGTAACCCAATAGGAAGAAGAAAACTAATCAGCCTGTGTAGGATTAGGTGAATCCTAGTACTGATCACTCAGGAGAAGAAGTGGGTCCTCAGGAGGATAACATGACTCAGGGTACTGTACACCAGAAAGGACTCATGATGTCTACAGCTGTGGTCTGTGTGACATAGACTAAGACTTAAAGACTAAGAGAAGTGCATCCGCAGGAGGATAACATGACTTAGGGTACAGTTTTATACACTGAGGAAAGGACTCATGATGCCTACAGCTGTGATCTATGTGACATAGACTAAGAGTCCTCACTAAAGGTGAGGTCCTTGTGGCAGTCAAATACTTGAGGGAAAGGGTATATCTGAAGACTATATAGGCTTACTCTCTGTGTTTGTGGTTTAGAGCCTGCATCAGTACCACCTGCGCTATTAAATCACAGACTGCCAAATTCTGCCAGTTTCTTGGTCAGTATAAGTAGGCTGGGTCCTGAAAATCTCCATACTTAACAAGTGACCAGGTGATGCTGATCCATGTCATAATTAGAAAACTTCTGAGTTCTCATTAGCAAAGGAGACTGGAATTTTACCTACTGAATTCTGAAGCATCAGTAAGAGTTACTTATCCATAGTTGCACTAGACTGTAAAGGAGAGGTGGGAAAAGTCCCTCCTCTCTGGGCCCTGTGGTATGGGTTAGCAGTATCTGAAGTATAGCCTAAGGAAAAGGGAAATGTTGAAAGGAGTTTGAACACTTAGTGTTGCCACCCTACCCCATGAGGAGATTCATTCCTTACTGGTTTGAGGGCCACTGAGCTTTGATTTTTAGGGATAATTCCTTATAATAAAGTATATAATTTATTACAATGGGAAGGGGTACATTATGTAGGTCAAGATGCATTGCAAAATAAAGGACCTAACAGGCCCTAAGAGAGTGAGTGACAGGTTCCATCTATCTATCTTTTAGAAGAATTCATGAAGTATCCATAGGCAATAGCCTAGGAAAGATTTCAGAAATGAGTGAAATGTAGAATGATTAGAGCTTGCACAATACTATGCTGATCCTAATGGCTCACCTCTATACAGAGAGAGCCTTTTTCTTGGCATGGGTCCAGGTCTCTGGCTTGGCTTCACTCTACAAAGTGCAGCTTGAAGTATGGAGAAGAGCAGCAAGGAGGCAGAGAAGTTCAAGAGGGAAACTGTGACACATGGTCCTGCCTGCTTCCCTGGTAGGAACAGAAGTAGGATGGCTACAGGTGAAGCCCCAGAGTCACGCACAGGCCCTGTACTTGGACTTGTAGGGAGAGGCCTCTAGGCATCGACTTAACCCTGCAGATGGAGCCTGAAGCCTACAAGCAAGAGACTTGTTCCAGGCCTCCCTCGCCTAACCTGAATCTAACACTTTTTCTCCTTTGTCACAAGGAGAGCTGTATGGCCAGGCAAAGAAAACTGCTAAACAGGATAGGAAGTGTGACCAGATGTTGCATATAGGTCGGGGTATGTTCTGGTTCCTGTATTCTCTTCACCTTTGGGAAATCATTCATTTAGAAATCAAATGATACTTACTTGGCAGGGGAGACACCATGATCAGAAATCAAATGATAAGGCAGTGAGTGCAGCTCAGTGGCAGAATGTTTCCTTGCTATTTGCTGGCCTAGGTTTGATTAATAACAACACACACACACACACACACACACACACACACACACACATCAAAGGACAGGCAAGGCAGGCTGAGAAATGCTCCTAGGATCTTACTTTGGAGACGAACTTACATCAGGCAGTGACTCAATGAACTGGTGTATGTTGGCCTCTTTGGCTGCCCTCACAATCTCTTCCTCTGCCACAGTCCTGCTGTTGTCTCCGTAGGCAATGTTCTCCCTGATACTGCAGTCAAACAACATGGGCTCCTGTGACACGATGCCCAGGTGTGCTCGCAGCCACTCCACATTCAGCTGTTTTATTTCTTTGTCATCCACAAGCTGAAAACAAGAGTTCACAGATCAACAGCAAGACCAGCATACTTTAAATTGAGCAAATTTAACATCATTACATCATACTTTAAAAGTGTTAAGGTTGTGAGGGTAAGGAAAATTTTTATTTTTCTTTGGATTGTCAAGATCAATCCAAACAAGTTGATAATTGTATACTCTGAAGAAATGTCATGTTTCTGAAGTTTCAATCTTGAGTCATTGTGTTACTTGTGAAGGGTACATTAAAGTAGCAGATGGAATAAAGGTAGCTAATCAGCAGATCTTATAATAAGATGATTATCCTGGATTATACTGGTTAGCCTAAAGTAATTATAATGTACCTTAATAGAAAAAGAGCCAAGTGGGAGACTCAGCAATCAATGTATGCAATACGATAAAACTTGGTCAGCTACTGCTGGCTCTGAAGCCAGAGGAAGAGGTAAGGAACTGGAAAAGTCAGGAGAGTGAATTGTCCCTTGCAGCCCTCTGGAGGAAATAAACTCTGCTATGACCTTGATTTTAGCCTAGGGATACTTGTTTGGATTTCTGACCTTTACAACTGTACGAACCAATGTGTGTTATTTGAAGCCAAATGTGATAATCAATTATAGCAGCCACAGGAAACGAATACACTACCTCATTCTTTTTTTTTTTTCCATTTAGTTTATTGGTACATTTTAGGTATACAATACAGTTATATTCATCATTAGTATCTTGTACTTTTACATGATGTATCTTGGTTCTTATTTTTTTCCCATTCCCCTGCCCTCCCTTCACCCCCTCCACCCTTCCCTATTTACAAAGACTTTGTTTCCATGTTTTTCCTTTTCTCATATTTTTTCTTT
>NW_004624765.1:14895218-14910677 GCF_000247695.1 Heterocephalus glaber | reverse complement strand
AGAATTGCTTTTGCTATTCTAGGTCTCTTCTGGTTCCAAATGAATTTTTGGATTGTTTTCTCTAGTTCTGTGAAGTATATTCTTGGAATTTCAATTGTCATTGCATTAACTCTATATAGTAGTTTTGGAAGTATGGCCATTTTCACTATACTGGTTCTTCCTACCCAGGAACAAGGGATGTCTTTCCATTTTCTTATAGCCTCTTCGATCTTTTTTTTCAGAATGCTGTAGTTCTCAATGTAGAGGTTTTTTGCTTCCTTTACTAGATTGATTCCTAAATATTTCATTTGTTGGATGCTACTGTGAAAGGGATTGTTTCCCTAATTTCTCTTTCAGTGAGCCTGTTATTTGTGTATGAGAAGGCTACTGATTTTTGAGTGTTGACCTTGTATCCAGCTACTCTACTGAACCTGTCAATTAAGTCTAGAAATCTTTTGGTAGAGTTTTTTGGGTCTTCTATGTAGAGTATCATGTCATCAGCAAATAATGACAGTTTAGCTTCTTCCTTTCTTATCTTTATTCCTTTTATTTCTTTCTCTTGTGTAATTGCTGTGGCTAATGTTTCCGAAACTATATTGAGCAGGACACTACGTCATTCTTCAGGGCTATACTGTGACATCCTATTCTTATATCTCAGTTTTTCACACAGAAAGTGTCCTGGATCAGTGGAAATAAATAACCATGACCACATAATAGATTTGGAAGTCAAGTATCTGTTGAGTTTGAGGAACCAGATGCAGTGGCTAAATGGATAGTAGTGAGTGTGGTAGGGAAGACTGTAAATGTGGCAGCTGATCTTTGGAAAGAGAATTAATTTCTCTTACCTCCTGTATGTGCAAAATGAGAATATAACAATTCCTCAGTCCACAAAATTGAGAAATGCAATCATATATGGAGCCCAGGTAGCCCAGCATTGGATAACTGTTCAAGGACCATCAACAATTTGTGTCTCTGTGTGTGATGCAGCTGTAACTACAGAGAAAGGACAGACAGATATTTGTATTAAAAGGCAAGAGGCATCTTCAATACTGAACAAATGGAACAAGAAAGGAAGTCTCCCTGATTGTCCTGGAGCAGCCTGGGAAGGACCCCTTACAGCCTTGCTTATGAAAAACCTTAAATCTCTGATGCAATCTATCTCCTCAGTAAATCAATTTGCAGAGAGTTTTCCAGCATTCACACAACAGTGCTGTTTATGATCTGTGAGGATAATGCCAGCAACTCAGCTTTGAGCACATCTCATGGTGGTGCTGAGTGTAGTGGGATAAGTGTGTGCAGGCATTACTTCTTTAACCACCTGCCCGTTTAATAACTTCAGACTTACGACCCATCTTTGCTCTTTTTTGTACAGTTTTGTACATCCTGTTGATAGATCCCCAGTGTCTTTTTTTGTACACGTTCACACAGAACTGTAATTTTTGCTGATTATACTGTGTAGTACTGTACTATAGTTTTATGTTCTGTTATACATCACAATACTGCATGCAAGAGTTTTGCAAACAAAAGCAAAGTCATCAAGTTGGAGTTTCCTAACCATTTCTTTGTTCTGAATATTGTAATGTATATATTATATACAATTCCTCATTTAGTGACCATTCATTTAACAACCTAGTTACACGAACAGGACTCAGTTGTTACATGAGGAATGTCTGTAGTGAGTCACATACACTCTCTGTACTCTGTGTGCCTCTCTGGGCCCTCTGGGAGACACCTGGTCAGAGGGAAGGTCGATCTTTGCAGGAGGAACATAGCTTCTCCTTGTGAAGCTGGCAGTGCATGGATGGAAAGCACAGTCGTGGCTTTGTTGGTACCAAACCCCATTGCCATGGAGACTATTCTGAGCATTTATGGTCTAGGATTCTAACCGTGTTAATGAGTGAAGATGCAAAATACAGGGTGGAGACAGGCAATAAAAATAAAAGAATGTAGCTAAATAGCAAATCTTGATAGAAGGAACACTATGCTTCAGCAATGCAACTCGGAGGAAAGGACTAGTTCTAGATTTATTCCTTTGGGAGGAAAACATATACTGTTTAATGTAATCACAGGCAAGTCTGAATGATCACAGTAAGTTTTGATGAATGTCTTCATTACATGGCATGTGATAATACCTCGGGTCTCCTTATCCCTGCACAGTACACTAGCATTTAAAACTACTAAAATCCTGTGTGCATTGAAGAATCCTTTCTTTAAGGAAAGCATAGTTAGAAGCTCAGAATGCAAAATGGATCAAAGAGCAGTTGGTTTGGCTGAAGCTTGGCAGTGGACTGATGGAAGATCAAGGAATTCTGAGGAATCTGTGGAAACTGCTTAAAAGATCCCGGCCTACATGAAAACATAACTATGAAAGTAAACATTGAGAAAGCATAATGGGAGTCTAAATTTACTAGCTATTGCTATTGTAGATCGTTAAATACTGCTTGCTCTTAATAGCAAAATTGTCCAAATGTTAAATACAGTATTCCATGTGTATATATTCTGAAATAATAAACTTAAAAATTAACCAGTGATAGCACTGCAGATTCTATAATAATAAGCCTTGTGTATTCTCATTTGGTCTTTACAACAAATCTTAAGAGATAACTGTGATTTTCAGGGCTGGGGATTTAGCTCAGTGGTTTAGACGCCTGCTATGCAAGCGCAAGGACCCGAGTTCAATTCCCGGTACCAAAAAAAAAAAAAAAGAGAGAGAGAGATAATTGTGATTTTCATTCTCATTTATAATCAAGGACATCCAAAAGTTAAGTAATTTACACAAAGTTACACTATAACTTGAAGGAGCAAGGCTTGGATCTAAATATTATAGGCTTGGGATTTAAACACTGAATTTGGTAACACATGGGTCTCAAAGTTGAATTTTCCATCATCTTAAAGGGGAATGAAAGTCAACATGTTAGTATCACCCTGGCACCCACTGGCTCATAAGGGGATGACGACAAGGGGCTTCTAACTGTACCCTAAAGAGGATGGAGGAGCCTGACTGTGGTGCATGGAACGAACTGGAGAGGTGAAAATGACGAGGTCAGGTGAACCCTCCAGCTTCCTTCATTAGAAGGTTAAACCTCAGGACATCAACTGCATGCATGTTCTGGGTGTCAGGGAGGCCAGACTGTAGCCAGGAAGCGGTCCCTTGTATGCATCATGTAACACTGCCTAAAAAGCAAAGGAGACATGTCTTTTTTTCTTTAATTTTTTTTTTTTTTTTTGGTACCGGGGATCAAACTCAGGACCTTGCGATTGCAGAGGCAGGCGAGGTACCACTGAGCTAAATTCCGGCCCTCTTTAATTTTTTAACATTTTCCTTCAGTACTTTTAAAGGCTCCACATACTAGACAAGAATTTTATGATAACATAAATGTTAACTTCTTGAGAGACAAAAATTCTTGTCTATAATTGAGGTTCTTCACCTTACATATGACTTTTGGTGTAAAAACAATAAAAATCAAATGAATGACCAATTCAGTTGTAATTTTTGTTTTGGTTTATTTATTTATTTTGGCTTTTTGAGACAGGGTCTCACTTTGTAACCCAGGCTGGCCTTGAACCTGCAGCGATCCTCCTGCTTCTGCCTCCCTAGTGAGTGCTGGGATTACAGGCATGTGCCACCGCACCCAACTTCAGTTGTAACTTTTAAAACCAAATGATTACCTTACTAAACTTGAATGTTCTGAATGTAGACCTATCATGTGGGACAGCACTGAACTCTAGTCAGGTGAAGCCCAAGAACAGCTCCTCCTGTCACCTAGCTCAGGGTGCCTGGGCTTGTCCTGCTCTTCTACTTATTCCAGGAAAATCTGCTCATCTAGAAAGACTCTCTAACCTCCAGCATCTCTTCAAAGTACTCCTCATTATTAAACAGAAGCAAGATAATAGTCTTCCAAATGACGATAAAATAAGTTAACAAACATTTATTAGCGTCTTCACAGGTATTTAACTTCCAGTATCTCAGTAACTCCTTGTAGATGTGTTCAATTTTCTAAACTCCTCCTTTTTTTTACTCAAGGAGGGAACTACGTCTTCCTAGCTCATTTTTTTCAAGTTTTATTTTTTATTAGTATGTTTTCAGTACATGTCTCATGGGGAGTTGATACATGCACAAAACACTTATTCTTTTTTCATCCCCTCCTCTTCCATCTCTGTTCCCCTTCCCATTTGCGAAGGATCTCTCTCCCTACTTCCTACTATCTATCTTTTATTTTGCTCTTTATTTATATCTCAGGTTTGTCATATAAGAAGGACCATTCAATATTTAAACTTGTGTGTCTGATTTATTTTATGTGACATTATGGTCTCAAGGTGCATCTAATTCATTTTAAGTGCCTGGGACAACTAAGTTCTTCATTCAAAGACAGGAAATAAAGGCTATTTGATAAAGGTAAGAAAAAGGAAAAATGCAAAGCTTTATGTGTGTTCATTTGACTTAAAGGGAAAAGATGTTCTACTACACACTAAAATATCAAACCAGTGCACAGCATACTAAAAAATTCAATACAATGTAGTTAAACACAATACTCAAGTACTAATCTCTCCATAGCATCTGTTCTTGCTATTTTCTCTTTCATGATATCCAACCTATCCTTGCCTTTCATTTCATTTGTCTTTCCTTGTACCCCTTGTCTTTCTGATTATTTTATTTTTTTGTTGACTCTTTGATGTCAGATCATACTTAACCACAAGAAGAGAGTTATGGTAAGAAGGTGGCTTGCAAAGGAGGGTAGAAAGGCACCTTGTGGGTGAGGCTGGAGACTGTAGCTGGAACAAGTGACACAGCTTGGGTGACAAAACTAGGCTGTCAGACTTTAAGGAAGGCTATTCCTTAAAAGATTGAAAAGCCATAGCTGGTTGTAGTGAATGAAATGCACTCAAGGCTCAATGAAAAGCCTGAGATGAGCAGCATGTGAGAGTGTGCTCACCACTTTTCCGGCCATTGTGTCATAGAACCGCTCGAGGAGCTGGACCACTGTGCTCTTCCCACAGCCACTGCTGCCTACCAACGCCAACGTCTGGCCCTTCTTCACCTGGAGGCTCAGCCCCTGAAGCACTGGGATGTCCGGTCGGGTGGGATAGTTGAACACAACCTCACTGAGGGTCACATTTCCTTCCAATGTATTCTAAAATGAGAATAATAATAGGGTTTGACTACTGCAATACTGACACACAAGGTAAGGTGAACTCCCTCTGACACCGGGTGTGAGAAGGCAGTGAACTTCTACTAGGGTTCAGTTTCATTTCCAAATGTTAGAATTCAGTAAGTCAGATCTAAAGCAGTCACTCCTTTGTGACAGGGACTGTTCATGTACTGCAAATACACAATGGTGATAAATCTGTACCCCTTGAATTGAGTGACCTAAGTATCAGAGCAGCAGAGCAATAGGGTTTGCTTATCCAGCATGCAGCATTCTGGCCCCACAACTCTCTATGCACAACCGTGGGATATTTGTTTATTAAAATAAAACCATGAACTAGAGACTGGGAAGATTATCAACTTAGTGAAATTCTGTCTCAAGAAAAAAAAGTGCTGGGGATGTAGCTCAGTACAAAGGCCTCATGTTTAATCTCTAGTACCACCAAGAAAGAAGAGGAGGAAGGAAAGAAAAGAAGAGGGAAAGGAAGGAAAGAAGGAAGGACAAAAGGAAGAAAAAGAAAGAAAGGAGAAAGAAAGAGAAAGAAAGAAAGAAAGAAAAGAAAAGAAAAGAAAAGAAAAGAAAAGAAAAGAAAAGAAAAGAAAAAGAAAGGAAGAGAGAACACGTAACTGGATGTGGTGCATGGTTGTAATTCTGCCTCTTAGGGAAGCTGACTCAGGGGTAGCAATTCAAGCCCAGCCCTGGCAAATTACCAACATAGTAAGACTAGTCTGAAAATGAGAAATTAAAAAAAAGGAGGAGGGTGGCTAGGGATATAACTATGTGAAGGCCCTGGGTTCAAACCCCAGTACCAGAAAACATACACACACACACACACACACACTTAATTAAATTTCTTCGTTGAACACTTTCATTCAGGAGTTTGGAACACATTATAAAGTAGAAGCATCAAACCCACCGGCTTTAGGCCTTCTGAGCTGTAGCTGTCAATGGCAGGGACTTTTTGAATGATCATGATGATGTGGGAGGCTGACACTTTGGCTTTAGCATAGTCAGGGGCAAACGAACTGACCTGCCCGACTGCCACGGCGCCAAAGACAATGGCTGAAAATACCCTGGAGGACAGAAGACAAACATTGCACACAATTTTGGCTGCACAGCTAACAAGCGAACACTTCCTCAACCAGGGAGCATGGCCTGAGATAATTATAAAACAGAAACTAAAAAATAAAACAAACACCTTCCTTATAAGTTCATGTCTGTGTGACACTCTGATTGCAACATCGCCCTTTCACCTCTTAGTACCCCCCACCCTGCCCCTTGTTGCCCTCCTGTTTAAGAAACGGAGTTTGTTTTCCAAACTCTGCATTTGAGTTGGCTTGGTAACTACTGTGTTCCACAGGATGTGGCGGAAGTCACTGTTGCCTGTTCCAAGCCTATGACTCAAGGGGCCTGAATGCATTGTTCTCTCTCATACTCTTTCGCTGTCCCACTCATCTCTGACTATGCTGTAGTTCACTGCAGACACACGAGAGAGTGGAGCTGAGATCCACTATGCTGAGCCCTGATCAGCAGAGGTGACCGGTAGATTTGTTGGTAAAACAACAGTCAATATGCTGTGTCACTGTGGCTCGTGGTTACACAATACTGTGTGGCAATCCGGAGTACATATCGTATAGTGAGTGTTGGTGGAATGACATCAGATTCTTAGAAAATCTGTGAATATGCAGCAAAGAGAGCACTCCTTGAGCACCCAGGTTATCATGCTGCTCTCATTTGTATTCATAACCTCTGACATGAGAATCTATAGGGCCTGATTTTTTTTAATCAAAAGATTTGATTTATTAAAAAGAAAAAGTCTAGTGAAATTTCAAGAGTCCCTTCCACCCCAAGCATTTTTCTTCATTAAACAAGGAGTCAATCCACTGAAAAATGTAAATTGAACAGCAATGGGAAAATAAAAAATTTCCATTCTTTTCCAATCTTATGTAATTTAACATAAACTCTAGTTTACTTAGACCTAATGCAGTAGCAGCCTTTGTTGCATCCACGTTTCAAAACAGAACATTTGCAGAACACATAGAACATCATTCTTTTTTCTTCTCCATTATTTCTATATGTTTTAGTGGGTTTTTTTTTTTTTAAAGATACAAACAATCTTCAAAGTTTACCTTTTTTGGACTTAAGGCATAGCATGAAATTGCGCATTACCCTAAAGCTTAACTTTGAAATGAACTAGATTAGTGCTAGCAAACGTTTGCATTTAGATTGTTTAAATTATATAGTATTTCATTTCTATTTCTTGCTGTAAGTTCTAATGCTGTTCATGGATTGTGAAATTCCTATGCAATCAGTCTCTGCCTGTTGTCAGTTATTAGCAGTGCAGTGAAGAATCCAGATATTGGGCTTTCAGTTTCTCTCTTATCATTTCAGTTCAATGGATGCTGCTTAACCGCGTGGAAGATCCAGTCCATTTTTTGTCCAGCCACTATGATGTGCAAAATTCATGTGTTTCATCAACTATTCCAAAGCCTCTTGCTCAGTTTTATCTAAGGCTAGGGTCCTTTGAATATATGCAATGTCATCAAAAGATTGTAGTCCTGGCATTCCAGAGCCAAGCATCATTGAGAAAAGATTTATGAAGAGATTGACATGCTGCCAATAGCTAGATATGCCTTGCAACACATCTCCTGAAATCTTTCAAATTCTCTGGTCTTTGTACATTCTTTGGGCCTCTTTACTGATCATTATTAAGAAATCTTGTATCAAAGCAAATGGCACACATTCTTGATTATAGTCAAATTTTTTCTTCTTGTGATTCAAAAAGTGTCCAAACTCTATATAATCAGTTTTCCGTCATCTTTCACCATGATGTTACTATTGTTACAGTCTCCAATTCCCAAGATGATGGCAGCCACGCAATATCCAGCACATGAACATGTGAAAAGGTCAATGGATCCATCATATATTTCTCCTTTGCTCTTGTCTTTGAGCCACTGATGCAGTGTGTGGCTACTGAAAAGCAGTGCCTTTCAGGCCCCCGTTGCACTGAATCTGCATGATAGTGTGAGAATTTCTCACCACCTCAGTAAGTCCCACACAGTCACTGATTGAGAGACAACTGTAAGGCAGCATTCAAAGATTAAGATCTTGATTTTGCCAGATATTTGCCATATTGCAAATAAATTGAAGCATTAGCATATCTTGGCATAAATCATCCCCATTTTTAAAGATGACCTCATTGTTCTGAAACAGTAACTCTGACATGATGCCTAGGTTCTCCCATTTCAACCACAGTGGCCTTTTTGGAGAAGACATAATTCAACACTTTTCAAGCCTGAGATTTCCTAGTTGATGAGCAGGGTTTAGAGGAGACAGAAAGCTCTGTAGAGCATCCATGAAATCTGGTCACCTCATTTGCTCAACTAAAAACTTCATCTGTACCTTTTGTGTCTCATCCTTCTTCTCTTGCTTGAGAATGTCAGTTAAGTTAATAAGCTTTTTCATAGCTTCAACGTGCCTATTCAGGTGCTTCAGATACATACCCCAGGCACAACAATAGGGCTCCAATAGCAGACCAAATCCCTGACTAACGGTTTTATTGTGTATCTCAGATTTTAAATGCCAAAAAAAAAAATGTCCAATTCTTTGATTTGTTAGTGCTTTCTTGAGTAAAAATCTCACAAGCAGGTTATGCAAATATTGTTCATATTTTAGGACCTATGCTAACTGAATTAGGTACTGAGAAAGTTTGGCATCTGTCAAATATTTTTCCAAGCATTGCACAGCAAAACCTTGAACCACAGGATCTGGGTAATTACAGTCCAGAAGCTCCATTGCCTGCTCAGGTTTGATTAGGGGCCAGTCTTTTACTAAGCAGTGCATCTGAGCTACTTCATCTCTAGAATTCCATTTAATAGACAGAAGCAATTTAGGTAAAATTTCAGGGATAGCCACACAACAGTATCTGTGGCTCCACAGAAAATCTTTCTCTTGCTCAGTGATTTCGGACAGAGGATCTGAAATTGCTCAGAGCTGTTCTTTGTCATTTGCTGTTAATTCATCATCTCTAGCTAGTCTGTTACTCAGTCTTGCATGTGAATAACTAATTCTGCTTCTCGGAATACAGACCAATTTGCATGCTCTTCAATCACTGACATATCTGGAAACTTTACCACACTGCTGAACCAATCAAACTCCAACTCTAGGCATGGGGTTTCTTTATTTGGATTTGAACGAGCAACACCAATAGGGTTCCACAAATCTTCTAATCCATGAGGTGCTGGCCAAAGATTCAAAGCCATTTTTCCAGATAGTATGGTGTCTCTTTAGCGCCTTTTCGGGCTTTAACAGAGCAAATGGAAAGGCAGAGTTGAGCAGCATGAGGAAGATTAGGAATATATATATCATAATTCAGTCATTCATTCCATCTAGGATTGCAACAAGGTACTCCTTGAGGGTTCACATTGTCACATAAGGGTTCTTCTCCATGGCAGGTACCCGTTTAAACATAGATCTTATCTTATGTCTCAAATATTTACATTTACATAAGTTGCACAAAGAAATTTTATTGAGTGTACTATTTATAATCCAAAGGGATTTTGTAGATGTTTCTCCATTCATATAAGGTATAGTAGCTGTAGAGATGCATCTTATACTGACTCGGGATATTTTTCTAGAAAGTATTCGTCACATTCACATACTTTTAAAATATACTTGCCTTGATAGTCTAAAACACAAAGTTTTAGTTGTTCAGAAGATAGCAACATCCTTTAGGGTTTTTTTCCCTGAATGCTTCAGCAGTTACTTGTTCTGGCACACAGGCATAGTTGATTTTCAAAGTATACTTCTGCTTGTTATTATTTGGAGAAACTAATACCCAGATCACCACAATTATTTGTCCTTTATCTAATTTATTGTATATGTGTGTTGGCAGTTCTGGTGAAGATTTTACATTTGAAGGATAGACATACATTGCTCTATGAGGTGAATTGAGATCTCTAAGATTCATAGCTTCTTTACAAACATTCAGAATATTTCTTTGGAAGTCCTGTACTTCTGGATCTTTAACCATATCAAATTCACGCACTAGCATGCCAATAACAAAACCAGCCTCTTGATTGAGGATCTTTTCTTCATGGTTGTTTACTGGTTCAATTACTTTTAAAAAGGGTTGAAAAAGCCAGTCACAAAGTCGTGTTGTTTCATTAAAAATTCTTCCCTTTCTGCTTCTTGGATAACACAAAAATGTAAGAAGATTCATCTTGAAGAAATTAAGGGAGAGGGTATTTTCTTGCTTCTTTAAATAGTTCATACTTTATGGTTATTAATGTAGCCTCATGGAGGCATTCTAAAGTCAGGGTCATTCTATTTGGTAGTAAACATTCTACTAGGATTCTTGGATGCCCCACAGTTCACCTGATGCTGGTTGTGGTGGCACTGTAACCCTTGTAACACTTTACCAGTGTTATGGCTGTAATGTTATTCCAAAGCAGTAATGCTCAGGGCTTCTCTAGGCAGAGGGAGAGGAGAGTGGGTCGCAACCCCCCCACACACACACCCCTAGAGCCCCCTCCGCTCTGGAGATGCCTGTCCCGGCCTGAGCCTTGCCTCTCCGGTGGTAGGGCCCGATAATGTAAAGGAACTGAAAGACAGTGTCCATGTCTCAATGTTTGTATTTGGACTTCTAAATTAACTGTAATGATCTGTTTTTGAAAATAGAAAATGTGCCTAAATAGACCATTAAATTTTTTCTTTTTCAACAGAAGAAAAAAATCTTCCTTTTTCATTTGATAGCCCTTCAAGTATTAGAACATTGTTCCAAAGGCTCTTGCTTCTTCGATAACTCTTTTTACTACCTTCTGGACATGGTCACAGACACTTCTCTGGAACTGACATAAGACTAGCAAATCTTCCTAGAATACCAGGACTCTGTCACTTCTTTCCATTTGGAAAGCAGTAGGATGGGTTAGTGTAGTTTTGTGTTTTTTTTAACCTATCCCTGAATAAATCACATAGATGGTTTTGTCCTCATTATCTAAACCTGTGAGACCTTTTTCAGTGAACTGCTCTTCAGAAATGTCCATCCTTTACTTACTTGAAAGATTGATTTTGCAAAGAGAAATGTCAAGGTGACAGCAATGTTCATCAATTCAAAGACTTGGAGTAAATCCAATCAAAGCCTTAATGCTCATAATAGACTCTGGTAGAATATTCTATATCCAACAGCAATGTAGCAGAAAAATCCCAATTTAGCTTTCTGTTTGTTATATTTTTATTTCTCCAGCACTTACTTTGCAACTGTTCTCTCAAGGGAAAGTGCTTTTATCATGGGATCTCCCAAGTTTGAAGAATACAGGGCACCATCTCTTCCTCTTAGCTGCCCACTTGGAAAGCCCTTTACAAAGAGCCATCAGACTCGTTCAGGGTTATGCCTCTTTCTAAATGCCAAGGCCTCCTGGAGACCTCTGAGTTGAGTCATCCACCCAACCACAAATTCAGAAAGGTCAAATATGTGTTAGTCAGCACTGGAATACAAATGTTACCAAGGAACAAGCTTCCATAGGAATACACAGAAACCAAGAGGCAAAATGCTACTTTCTCAACCATCAAAATCTCTTCATGGGGCTTCATATGAACCACCTTCATCCCAGGCTTACTTTTTTAGGGTTAAATTGTCAATATTAACCCAATACTTACAATAAGACATTTTCAAACTCCATGACTCTTTGGGCTACCAAGTAGGCGCCAAATCGGAAACAAGCAGCATAGGAAAAAGCCATCATGGCCTGGGTGAAGGAAAATGTGATTCCAAAGATATGTGCTTTTTTCAAAGAGTTTCTGCAAAAAAGATATTTGAAAACTTACTCTGCTTTCTCAGTCCTTAAAATGTAAACGTTCATAGGTTGGCAGTAGGGTACAGAATTGTGATAGACAAAAATTGATTTCATTTCCAAAGAACAAATTTGATCCTCATTTTACTTCTAGTTGAACAAATTGAATTGTGTCACTCATTTATGAGCCGCCCTGTGTTCATCTTTAATGAAGGATTACCTCATTGTGTTGGTGTAATGATAAACTAAAACTGAACTGTACGCATAACCTGTTATGCATTAGTAAATGAAAGTTCCCTCTCTTTTTCCAACAACTGGACATAAAACACATGTGTTCTGCATTGTCAGCATTCATTCCACACACATCTACACAACACATTAAAACTAAGTAAAACAGAGGAACAGGGCCATGCTGAGTAACACAGTAGGAAGTTCCTGCCCTTACAGATCTAGGAGCTGAACTGTGTAAGCATCTATGAAATGGATACCTTCTGAATAACATGTTATGGAAACGAAGAAGGGCTTTAGTCTCTGGGTGAGTTAGAAAAGGTGCTGGAATTGAGGGCCTAGGTTTTCTGAGGAATATGCAACTCAGTGATATGGCTGTGTGGGGAGCAGCAGGTCGGTGAGTGGGAGCCCTCTGGGTCTCCTTCTGCTTCCACCATATCAACTTGGCCTTCATCTCTGTCATGTAGTGGAATTTCAGATGAAAATTTCAAAATAACCCTACTATCACTAAAACATCTGAAAACCCATTGATAAAGTTATGCTCTCTCTAGTAAAATAGAGAGGAAACAGACTCAAAGGTTGGGCTTGCTCATGTTCATCCCACACAGTAGAGCTCTCACTGGAATGACTGTGTTGAAGAAAGAACACAAGGTCTCTGCTGGGGGAGAAGTGAAGAAAGTTATGAAGAGTACACTCTGGCAACATCACCCCCTCCATGTGTACTGAAGATTCAAATTGCATGATACAAAATGCCTCACAACCCCAACCAGAGCAAATCCTAAGGTCATTATCCATATGGACAACAGAACCATTCTCTTGATCCTTTCCCCGACTGTTCGTCATGTGTTACCCAGTGTTCCATGTTCTACCTTAGAGATACACCTGCCTTAGTTTGGGTCTCATGTCTTCTCTCCTGTACAATTAATTACTAGTCCTTTCCAGTTGGTCCCCTTCTAGTCCTATCTTCACTAGGGCCCTACCTACCTTGCAAAGTAATCCTTCTTAAAACAAATACAATGATTGAAAACTCTTCACACTCTTCCCCCACTCTTCCATCATTATTACCTGTATGGTACCTGCAAACTTTGTGCATACATATATTCAAATTTCTTTTCCCGAGTCAAAGAAACAACAGTTCGGAAGTTTTCTATTGCTTCAGTAGCGATCTGTAACAGAGATCACTGGTTAGGAAGGGCCACAGGGAACAATAAACTTGAATTCTGAGAAATAGGTTAACAAAATTCGTTTTTCATTCCATTATTTAATTTATTATTTGAGCATCTTCTCTATGGAAGGCCTTAAATAATTTACCAAACTAAGTTTTAGATTTGGAAGAAAGATGAACCAATTCAATCTTCCCCTCTTTACAGAAGAAGCTTAAGTTTAAAGGGTTGAAAGCAGCTGTCCAAAGCCACACATTTGTATTCAGCTTTACAAAATTAACCCAAAGATTCAAAATGGTACATCATTTGCAGTGCTCTTGCTCCGTCGATATTTAGATTTAAACTGTAACAGTTACTTTATATGTTTATAAAAATGTGATTATTTGTATTTTTTTCTTTATAACTGCCATTCATGACAACTCAATAATATTTGGGAAATAAAATGTTGAAATGATAAAAAGGTAACATGAAATTGCATGTTGGTGTATCTTACACATTAGCTTATGTTGTTCCTTCTAAGCATACTCATTGGGGTGGGGGGGTGAAGTGAGGGCTTCATACATGCTGGTTGAGCACTCTACCACTTAACTACAACATCAACAGTTTTTCTTCCTTCTGAGATGGTGTTACTAGCCTGTCCAGGATAGATTCCAACTGTGATCACTTTCTGAGTCAGCATACAGAGTAGCTGGGATTAAAGATGTGTGGTAATGTGCCTGCTTTACATCTTTAACCAACAGAGATGTATTTGTTTGTCACTATGTTTTACCTTGATATCAAAACTATTTTCCAAAGTCATTATATCTACATTAATAAAGGGATTTCAATGGCCACATAACATCACAGCCAGTAAGTATTTCTTTATTTTTGCTCAATGTTTTCAATTTTTTCCTTATTATAAAAATGTTATGATAAATATTCTTGCAGATAAATATTTGTCCATATTGAATGATTTTCTTAGGACAAGTTCTTAACTGTGAGCTTAGTGGATCAAATAAATAATTTTTAAGGACCACTGGAACTTATTATCATCTTTTCCCCAGAAAGTTCCTATCATTCAGGGATGTCCTAATTGCATGTTACTTCCTACAGTGCTATTTGATTGGGAGACAAATGCCCTTTACTGCCTTTTGGAATCTGAGTAGAGGGGCATGGAGAGAGCAATGACCATCATAAAGATGGGCTCTTGCTTATTCTTCATTGCATCTCACACACATTATCCAGCTTCAAAGATAACAGCAAATATGAACACATTAGTCAATTTTGAAGATTTCCACAAAAAGCTATAATAAAAAATTAATAATGAATTCTTAACCAACTTTTTTCAAAAATTAACAACCATTCTTTAATCCAAGCAGGAATTATGTTTACCATAAACTACTGAGAATGGCAGGAAAGTATCAAGACTATCTAGGTTAAAATATTTTATAACTTGTCTTATACGTTTAAAAAATAATATATGCTCGTTTTGGAAAATCCTAAAAGTACAGAAAACATGAAGTTAGAGGAAAAACCTACCTTCACTCAAACTCCCCAAAGAAAATACTTTTAATTATAAGAGTTTAAACAGAGGCTTTTTATTGGTTAGTACCATCATTAACAAACTAGTAATGTCTCCTTTAAATAAGGTTTCACACAGTCGCACGGAACACACTGAATCAGCCCGCGCCCGGCAACAATCCACTGGACACCCTCCGCTCTGCCCTGCTCCTCTGTACAGCCCCCGGTTCCACACTACAAAGACACAGAGTACACCGGACCACCAGACCACGGAACTGGGTCCTGCCACTCCCGGCCCAGAAGTAGGGGCTTCTGAGCTGCTGTCCCACTGCTCCTGGTCCAGAGGAAGGGGCTTCCTGGGCGCCATCCCTCCCACTGCCCCCAGCCCAGAGGAAAGGACTTTGGGGCCGCCTTCTATCCTGCTGCTCCCGGCCCAGAGAAAGGGGCTTCTGGGCCACCATTCCTATCGCCCCTCCTGGCCCCTGGACCACCTCTCCCAGCTCAGAGGAGGTGATTCTTGCGGGCCCCAACAGCAATACCCCGCCTCCTGAGTCGAAATGAGAAAACACATAAATAAGTCTCAAAACCAGACTTGCAGATCACCTACAGCAACCCCAAAGGGAAATGAGATGGAACACTCTGATACTCAAC
>NW_004624765.1:14868357-14880105 GCF_000247695.1 Heterocephalus glaber | reverse complement strand
AAGGGGTAGGGGTAGTGGGAGGGGCAGGGGAAAGGAAAGAAGGGAAAGGAAAAATGATGAGAAATGGAAAAAATGGAAATAAAGTCTTTGTTATTAGGGAAGGGTGGAGAGGGTGAAGGGAGGGCTAGAAATGGGGAAAAAATAAGAACCAAGATGCATCATGTAAAAGTACAAGTTCCCAATGAGAAATGTAATTGTGTTGTATACCTACAATGTACCAATAAAAGAATTTAAGAAAAAAAAATATGTAATGTAAAATTGAATAAAACACACAAACAAAAAAAACAAACCCCTCTTATACCTACAGGCAACATTATTCCTATTTTACAGATTTTAAAAAGTGAAGCTTAGAAAGTATAAATTACCTGTATTGATAAGAATACACAACAGGATACTTATGTTAGTGAAACTCACACCTCAGTGAGCACCAAAACCCATCCTGGCATATCACGTTAAACTTTTATAGCCCTTTATTCCTTTGCAATTTCATTTCAAATGATTTGCAAGCTGTCAAATATAACTCTAAAAATGGTTCCTGTAGTTTTGAGGATTGACATTCTTCCATCAATAAAAGAGTTCTTTTTCCTTTAGCAAAAGTAGTTGATTGATAAACTTTGCAAATGTTAGCATTGTGACCTGTTTAGAAAGTTTTGTTTGTTTGTTTGTTGTTTGTATAATACAGAAAGATGTCTGAGTATTTAATTGTCTGGCAGTGCTTAATCCAAAATGACATTCGAGCCATTTTTTGAATCCCCACTTTGCATTTTCAATCATCATAATAGGTAAACCAGTCTATTCCTTTTGATTTCACCAACATTTCCAGTTGGGAAGGGGTGGATGAGGAGGAGATTGTTAAGCAAGGGAGTCCGAGGATACTGGAGACCTCTGTAGTTACGTTCCAGTACCCACCTGCCCAGTGTGTGATGCAGGCCTGAGAAAAAGAATACACTAAAAGAGACAGAACTAAGAGAAAGTGGGGTGCCAGGATGACCAATGCGGGTGCAACTGACAAAGGTGCTGGCCAGTTCCAGGCTCTGGCTTTTATGAGCAATCAATTGGGGTAAAGGCAATGTGTGGTTTCTATGGAAATTAATGTAAACAAGGCTCATAAAGGACAAGACAAAGCATTCTCGAATTAGGAACAGAATAGACAAAATATATGATTGTAATTGGAACATTGTCCTTCTAGTCTGAAGGTTTAGATGTGGGATGGAACTTCAGTTCGAGTTACTCTGACCTTCAGCCAGACTCACTTCTATAAACAAGACAATTGTGGGGTTAATTCTTCACAGCCTGC
This sequence comes from Heterocephalus glaber, assembly GCF_000247695.1. Next base: position 14,878,808 of record NW_004624765.1, on the reverse strand, counting down.
TTTGGGCATAACCAATATTACAGGCCTCTGCAGGAGGACACAAAAAATGTGATTGTTAATAGCTGAGTTCACAGTGGAGACATTGCACTAAAAGGAAAAATATACAGATATTTACAAATCCCCCAAAATAAATAAAATTAAAATGTAGACATTTACCTGTAGGAAAAATGTAATAAAAGAGATAATTCCAAGGACTAGAAACATTAATGAAAACAGGTTACTGTTCTGTCGTTTTGTTTCAGGATCATCATTTCTTGTAAAAACCTGTGAGAAAATATTTAAAGGTTGTCGATTTACTCACTAAGAAATGATTAATGTTCTGAGTCATTTACTAAGGGGCGTGATTTTGGGGTTGAGAGTGAGCCGTTCTATACTGTACATCAGGATTGCCTTCCATAATGCTGACCTCAAATGCATCTACTTGTACCGTTTCTTCCTTACAGAGTAGCACTCATAAATTCATCCAATACTTTTCATGCTGTTTACCCTTGTGGGGCAATGAGTGCCTGCTTAGTATATAAAAATAAAAAATGCAAACACTTTCCTCTTCCCTTGGTGAATAACTGTATTGTATGGCAAGCCACTGTTTTACTAGATGGACATTCCAAACTGAGGTGTCTAGAGAAAAGGTGATGTGGTTTTGGTGACCTTACACAGGTACCCATTCACTCAACCCAAGCTTTTCAAAAACCCAGGAGATTCCAGGGCTAGTCGTCCTTGTAAGCTGCGCAGTTCAGACTGATGGGAGCTATGGCCAGCTGACTGAGCACCATATGTTTTATTGTAATAACCATTTTACTCAGAGATGTTTTGAACACAGATTAATTAACTTGCTCCAACCAACACAGCCAGCAGGGATGATACAAAGATCTAAACCCAAGTGATCAAGACCCACAGTCCATTATTTACAACAAGGTGAATGCTGGTTGCTCACCCATCTTGGAGCTCATGAGCCAGCCCTGAATGGGGCTACTATTTACATGAGTAAGCATGAAAAAATATAAATTCCCTAAATTGAATTTCCATCACACACAGCCAAACCCATTCCTAAATCATCCACTTCCATTCTTTCCTTCTGGTGGTAGCACGGTCTCCCTCTCCCACCTGCAAGACACTTGGTAGGAACGGAGTCAGCCAGCTACCTGCCATGTTTATATCAAGCTACTGTGGAATTCATCTATGCTCACTTGATTCCAGACTGTATATGACACCTTTGCCTCCACAGGAACAGTGTCAGTTATTTGCAAGAGAAACCATATTGGCTGAAAAGCCTAAAATATTTGCTCTCTTCCTTTTTACAGGCAGAGCTTGCTGCTCCCTGTCCTAGAACACATGCTCCATGGAATAAGACATTTTGTCTCCTTGGTATTTTCTCAGCATGTATAAAACTATCTGGGATAAAGCAGACACTGAATTAATTATTCATTTATTTACTCTTTTTTGGTACTAGGGATCGAACTCAGGACCTTGCGCTTGCCAGGCAGGCACAGTGCCACTGAGCTACATCCCCTGCCCTCTTTACTTTTTTTATTGTGGTACTGGAGATTGAACCCAAGGTCGTGTCCCTTCTAGGCAAGCAATCTACCAATAAGCAACTTCCACAGGGAACGGTATTTCTTGCATGAATACAATAAATATGAATATCAACCTGAAATAAGCGGTCCCTGGTAAACTTGAATAGTTACGGATTTTTTTGTTACAAAATTAAAATTTATTGTTTGATTTATGTTTCTTGTGTATATCGATCTCATCACAAGGTTTTCAATGATATGGCAAAGGAGTCCTTGGCTCAATGGTTGAAAATCTTTCACTAAGCAGAGAACCTGCCTGCCCAAACTATAACTTTATTATTGAAAATGTCTCTGCTAGAACTGGTGGACCCAACTTGTCAACCTTAATTTTTAGTAGGAAACTGTTCCCTTTTATTTCAGTCTTTGCAAGTGACATGACAATTACATTTGACATGGGTAGTGTGCTAAGCCTGGTCATTGTGTCCTAGCAAGGGAGTTTGTTACAGAGCAGTTCATTCTCAAGTCTGTCTGACAAACACCTGTGGGAGCCCACTCCGTACTAGTGAAAGGCCACAGCTTTTGCTCAGAACTCAGTGGCAGCAGGAATGGAAAAGTCACCTCACCAATGCCACTATTTCAGGGAGCTGGTTTCCAGGGCCTTCAATAGCAATGACAGGGCCCTGGATAGAAACCATGACAAGGAGGTTTACGAAATTGCTTTTGTCTCAGAACCAAACTTATATTTTACATCTACTAACTAGTTGGTTTCATGTCAAGCATGTTTGGAGGCTTATGTACACTAGGACAAATACAAACAGTTCTTTCATTCTTTAGTCAGGACTCAAAAGCAAACACAAAAATTTACATAAACACTTACCCCAACAATCTTTGAAAATACTACTGCAAATGCTGGTTGCATACCTCCATTTACAATGGAACAGAACACACCAACCACTAAATAAGGCCATTCAGTTAAACTCAGGTTTAGAATTCTCCAAAAGGAAACTGGAGGTACATTTTCATCCTAGATAACATAAAAGATTATAATAAGCTAGTTACAAAATCGATGAATAGTTGATTTTATGAGGTATAATTCTTTTATGGATAAATGTTTAAAATAAATATATCCTATTCTTATTGCTCATCAACTAGTAGCTATTTAGCTTTTTTAAAATGCTGACAAGGGGTCTGGGATTTAGCTCAGTGGTTCTGCCACCTGTCTTGAAAATGCAAAGTCCTGAGTTCCATCCCCAGTATCAAAAAGAAAAAAAGAAAAAAAGTAAAAATGCTGACAAATTCTCTAATGGTACCCCTTAGTTTTTAAAGTAGTAAAGGATGTATCAACAATTATTTAATTCTTGGCTTACCAATCAGAATATGACAAGACTATTAACTAGCAGAGATAAACAGAATAGAAATTTTAATATCGGAAGACCCCCAAGGCTCTTTACTTTATAAATTCTAATTCTAACTCTTTCTATTAATTCATACCCTTAAATTCCAAACTGATTATAAAATGTTGACATTTGGGTTTGTGGAACACTTTGGAAGATTCTGGAAAACCGTTGTTCCTACGCCTACCTCAGCACCAACCCCCAACAGGAGAGCTACGGGGGAAGGGTTCAGTACATAAAGCTCTACATCCTCCTTTCCATAGTGGTTGTACCAATTTGCACTCCCATCAATAATGGAGAAGGGTTCCTTTTTCCCCACAGCCTTGCCAGAATTTTTTATTGGTTGATTTCTTGATGACATCCATTCTTTCTGGAGTGAGATGAAATTTCAATGTTATTTTAATTTGCATTTCTCAAATGGCCAAAGATGTTGAGTACTTATTGGCCATTTGTACTCCTTCATCAGAGAAGTGTCTATACATTTTTGATGCCCATTCTTGACTGGTTCTTTAAATTTATGGAGTATAATTTTTTTTTAGTTCTTTATATATTCTAGATATTAGTCCACTATGGAAAACAGTATGAAGTCTTCAAATAACTAAAACTAGAGGTTCTATTTGACCCAACTATTTCCCTTTTAGGTATCTTTCTGAAAGAGTTAAAGTCATCATACAATAGTGATACATGCATTCCCATGTTTATCACAGCACAATTTATAATAGCTAAATCTTGGAAACAGCCCATATGCCCATCAACAGATGAATGGATAAATAAAATGGAGTATTTATACACAATGGAATACTACTCTGCCATAAAGAAGAATAAACTTGAGACATTTTAGATAAATGGATGTGTCTTGAGACCATAATCTTAAGTGAAATAAATCAGACATATACATTTAAATATTGCATTGCTTCACTTGTGTGAGAAACCCAAAGTATAAATAAGGAGCAAAATGGAAGATAGATATTAAGAAGTAGGAGGAGTTTTTTCAAATGGGAAGGGGAACGGGAGATGGAGGAGGGAATGAAAAGGAAAGGAAAAGGAATTTAAAGAAAAAAGAAGGAAAAAAATGGAAACAGAGCTTATGTAAATGGAGAGGGGAAGAGAAGTTGAAGAGAGGGAAGGGGAAGGAGACAAAAAAAGAATTAAGATGTGTATGTACATGCACAAATCCCCACAATGAATGTGATCATTAGGTTCTGCAAACATGTACTAAAAAAACAAATACATTAAAAAAAGAAACTTTACATCCTCCTCCATACCAGGGCCTCCTTTGTGCTGAGCTTTCTGTCTTGGTCTTGTGGTCCATGAACACTCCTCCGAGTTGATCTTCTTTTTAGACTGGGTCTTGAATCTTTTGGAGACATAGCCAAGTCGGTTTCACCTTGGGATTCACAAACTTCATTTTCTAATTCACCATCATTTCCTTGTGTCTAAAACAAACCAAGAAACATGCACAAGCTGATTAGACTCTATTAATGAATGAAAATTGATTATCAAATAACAGATACAAAGGAAATCATAATTTAATTACAGGAAAGGATGAAGTTAAACTGTTGTTTCTTTTCTGTGTGATATACTGGAAGATGAAAGCCACTAAATAAGAAAAATTCCCTCTTGATGTGCTGAAGTAACATGAAATTCTTTCTGTGTGTCATATCTAGTCATGTTCTTTCTGTGGGTATTTGGCTCAGTCAAGTTTGCTTTGGACCAGGGCCATCAAGAGAAATGTGGTATAAGCCATCATGTAAGTTACAATGTAATCTGAAATTTTCCAGTAGCCACATTTTAAAATGAGAAAAAAGGATATAAAGTGAATTTTAACTCTACATTTTATTTAATCTGATATACCCAAGATATTATTGGTATATAATATTATCATTTCAACATGCAGTCAATTTTAGAAATCCTTATTTTGCATTTTTGCAATAAACTCTTCACAATCTCTTGTATATTTTCTACTTACAACATTTCAATTCAGATTACCCACCACTGAAATGTTCAGTAGACACATTACTAGAAGGTATTACTGTACTATGCACTTCTGAACTTACTAAAATATTTTTTTAATAATCTTTCATTAACTCTTCTCTTTTCAAGAAAAAAGGTGCCTAAAACACTGGTATGATGCTGATTTCCCTAAGTATTTATTTTGCTTTTCAACATAAGTCACATAACATCTATTGCTAGCATTAAATACAATGTCAGCTTATCACTGAGATAATCCAGGAAATGTTCAGAGATTAATCAAACCTGCATTGTGACAAGTTTGTAGTAAACGCCTTTCTCTTTAATCAGTTCATCATGATTTCCTTTTTCCACAATGACTCCATCATCAAACCCAGCAATGACATCAGCGTTTCGAACTGTGGACAAGCGATGAGCTATCACAATGGTGGTCCTGCCTTCTCGGGCCTCAGGAAAGAAAAACGGAACTTTTGAATATATTAACAACTCCATGCACAAAACTCTTTCATTCAACTTATATTATTAGATACCGATGGTCTAGACACTGTAAAACCATTAAAGCTATGGAAAATAGTATCTACCCTCAATAAATGTATAGTCAATGGATGGCTGTTTAAAATGATGCTTATCATAAATAAAAACAAAAATATAGCATCTACATATTAATAATATGTCTTCCTCTAAGGATCTTACTTCCTGTCTATCAGTCTAAATTTGCAGTAATAATCAGGGACTTATATATTGTAATAAAACTCTACAATCCAAGCACTGACTAATCAAATCAAACCCAGGCCAGGGTGCTATATTCATATTTACCAGCTAGAGATCAGCCCTAAGAATCCTAACTTTCTGTCTCATAGGATGAACTGGATGATCAAAACAAATAATAAATATGTGGTTGCCAAGCTTAAACTTCAGCATTATACTGACCTAGATGCAAATGGTAGTCCTGCCAGTTATGAGTTCTAGGATTTTATCCTAATTTTTTAGTCCAATTTTTAAAATCTGTGTGAGGCTCATTTTCTTCATATGTAAGACAGAAACAATAATAGCACTCGCTTTTTAGAGTAGTTGGGAGAAGTAAATAAAGTTACACAAATAAAGAACTTATACACAGAAAGTGCTTTTTAAAATTTGTTCTTTGTTAGAAGCACTATGAAAAAATTGAAGAGCTATGTAATGTCATAAAATGCCCAATCTTATTTTTAGTTTAATACAAAATAGAGGCACATCATCAGAAATTTGTCTGAAATGTCTTTAATCTTTGTAACTTTCTCAATGATTATAATGTTTGTCATTTTATATTAAACACACACAGACTCCCAAAGAGGGATCAGGATCAAGATGAAAAAAAGAGATGTGTAAAACCTTGAAAAGAAAAGAAATACATGTGAAAAAAATTAGGTGACAGTAGCTAGAAGTAGAGAAAACAATGGAACAAGTTTTGGATATTTTTGAGAAAAAGGAGATATGTGAAACACCCTTCCAAAATTTATACCCTAAAGAAAATTGTTTTAAATACAACCTTTAAAATCTATTTTCATTTATAACTTGGTACACAATTTCTCTGTAGAACTGTAAAAAAAGTCAAGCAAACAATAAGAAAACACAGATGTGAAATGACAGCTAAACCAACTCAAGGGGAAATTAAAGCAGCCACAATCCTGTCTGCCTCTAGTTTGGTGCACAGAATGCTTAGTAAGCTGCTTTTGCCTCCCTTGGTCTTCTCTCAAGCATACAGAGTTTCACTAGAAAGGGGAGAGCTGGAACCAACCTAGATGCCACTCTGGTCCTCCTGTGACAGCTGCACCCAAACACTCTGTTGAGAAGGTCTGTCCCTTCTCTTTCCTCCCTGCTATAGCCTGGTTACCGTGATACGCTGAACAGCACACACACAGTGCCTGCGCAGTAAGCGCTGGGGTTCTGTTTGGTGAATGAGCCTTATGGACTCAAGAACTGTAGGGAAGCTAAACCCTCCTGATAGTCAAAGGTAGTTCTTTTTTTATTCATGTGTTTAGAATGCATAATAAATACTTTCATCATGGGGTACTGGTACATAGACACGGCACCTTGAGCCTTTTTACTTCCCTTTTCTCCTCTTCCTCCTCCTATCTAACCCAACCCAATATTCCCTTCCCATCTCCACACAGTCTATTTCCCTGTTTCCTATCATCTATCTTTTATTTTGCTCTTTAGATTATTTTTATAAGGCATACAGTTTTATTATTTTAAAGTTATAAAAGGGCCAAAAACTAATCACAAGGAACATGAAACTGAGACAGTGTAATTCCAAGTGAGAATTTAAGAATTTACTTTGATACAAATTTAATAAATATTTTTTCTTAGCACATACACATTTTTAATTACATCATGCAAAACTCCACAGTCAATTTTCTATTTGTATGTTACCCCTACAAAATTATTTCATGTTCACCTAGTTTGTACAATATATTTAAGACATTTTTAATTTAGCACTTTTCCAGTAGTTCTAGTTTCCCAGACTATCAAATTCTTGTTTGAATGGTAATATAAGATTCAATCCAGACTGTCCGAATTATCATAAATTCTTAAGTATATTTAAATAAATAAAGTATTTTTCTGAAATATTCCATATTCTCTTTAAAGGATCCACAAATAAAGTAAAAATTTCACTTAACTTTATTTCCAAATATTTGGGTATTTTCCACATTTCTTTCTGACACAGATTTATAGTTTAATTTCACTAGATCCAATGGCATGCTACACATTAATTTTATTCTTTTAAGATGTGTTATGTGCATGTACCAATTTCCCACCATGATTATAATCATTGCATACTGCAAACATGGACTAATCAAAATTTAAAAATTAGAAGATTTTTAGAAATTTATTTTATTGCCCACAATAGCTCCATCATTGTGATATTCTATGAGAAAATTTCACTGAGAAAAAGATGTATTCTGCTGCTATAGCATAAAGTATTCCATAAATGTCAATAAGATAAAAGTAGTTGAAAGTGTTGTTCAGATCTTCTCTACTCCTGTTAATAGGCATTCAAAAACTGAGAAAGGAGGGTTGAGATTTCCTGTAATTATGCATTTACTTATTTCTTCATTCAGTATCATTACTCTTGACCTCATGTATTTCAAAGTCTTTTAAAATTTGTTTCATTAGTACATTTACAGAACACAATGAATACAATCATCCTGGGAAGCTGATATATATATATATGTGTGTGTGTGTGTGTGTGTGTGTGTGTGTGTATATATACATATATATACACATATATATACACACACACATGTATATATACATACATATATATCCCACCCTATCCTCTTTAACAACCCCCTCTTCCTTTCTTTTCCCTCTCCTTCATTCCCTAGATCCCCCTCACATCTCCAAAAGATCTATTTCCCTTTTCCTAGCATCTACCTTTTTATTTTGCTATTTAAATTGTTTATACTTTGGTTTCTGATATAAGAGAAACTATGTGACATTTAACCATCTGTGTCTGATTTACTTCACTTAGCATTATGATCTCAAGGTGCATTTATTTTTCTACAAATGATTCAAATTTATCCTTATTTATGGCTGAGTTATATATTACATTTTCATTATCCATTTATTTGTTGTTGGGCATATAGGCCACTTCCATGATTTAGCTATTATGAATTGTTCTGTTATAAACATGAGTATGCATGTATTGCTGAAATCTGATGCCTTTAATTTTGGGGGAAAGAAACAGAGGAGGTATAGCAGGGTCAAATGGAATTTCTGTTTTTAGTTTTTTGAAGAACTTCCATAGTGGTTTCTCCTCAGTGGCTATACTAGTTCACATTCCCACCAACAATATGGAAGGGTTCTTTTCCCCTACAGCCTTGCCATCATTTATTGTTTTTTGAGTTCCTGATAGTAGGCACCTTCTGAAGTAAGATGGAATCTCAGTATTATTTTAATTTGCGTTTCTCAAACAGGCAAAGTTGCCAAATATGTTTTCATGTAACTACTGGCCATTTGTACTTCATTTTAGAATTGCCTATTCATTTCAATTGTACTTATTTTGAGTAGTATTTTGGGGGAGGTCTAATTTTTTTTTTTTTTTTTTAGTTCTAGATATTGGTCCTCTCTCTGAGGAATAGCTGGCAGAATTTTTTCCCATTCTGTAGGTTGCCTCTCTACTATGTTGGTTGTTTCTTTGCAGAGCAGAAGTTTCTTAATTTGATATAATCTTATTTGTTGACTGCTGGTGCTATTTCTTGTGAAATTGGGGTTACATTCAGAAAGTCCTTGCCTATGCTCATGTATTCAAGAATTTTACCAATATTTTCTTCCAGTAGATTCAGTGTTCCTGTTTTTATATCTAGGACTTTGATCCATTTTAATTTAATTTTAGTACAGAGTGAGAGAGATGAGTCTAAATTTAATCTTCTGCATGTGGTAGATCAGTTTTACCAGCATCATTTGTTAAAGAGGCCACATTTTCTAACATTCATACAGAACCAGAAGAGAACTAGAATAGCAAGAGCAATCCTGAGCAACAAGACAAAAACGTGAGGAATCACATACCTGACCTCAAATTATACCACAAGGCCACAGGGACAAAAACACCATGGCACTGTCATAAAAACACACATGTGTGCAGAACAGAGGATATAGCAGCAATCCCAAGCATCTTCAACTATTTGACCCTTGAAAAAGCAGCTTAAATGTATACAGCAGGAAAGATAGCTCTTAATAAATGGTGCCGGGAAAACTGGCTACCTACATGCAAGTGCTTGAATCTAGGCTCATAGAGCACCATGTACTAAACTAAAATCAAAACTGCTCAAAGATCAAAATGTTAAAACAGAAACACTTAATCTGTGGGAAAATAAAACAGGTAAAATTCCTGAAGACAAAGGAGTAAGCAATGACTTTTTGATACCAATTGCACAAGAAACAACAAGAATCAACAAATGAGATCCTATAAAATTAAAAAGCTTCTTCACAGAAAAGGAAACAACCGAGTAAAAAGACAATCTGCAGAATGGGAAAAAATTTTGCCAGCCATTCCTTGCACAGGGAACAATATCTAGAATATATATAGAACTCAAAAAAAATAAATCTACAAAATGAAAGACCCAATCAAAACATGGACAACTGGGACTAGAGGAAGGGGTTTCGGGGCCACCATTTGTCCCACCACTAGAAGCCCAGAGGAAAGGGCTTTGGGGCTGCTGTCCTTCCTGCCTTTCCTGGCCCAGAGGAAGGGGCTTCTGAGACACATTTCCACCTCTCCCAGCTCAGAGGAGGTGAGCCACACGGGTGCCAAAAGCAACCCCCCCATTAAAATGAGAAAACACATAAATAAGTCTCAAAACCAGACTTCCAAATCACCTACACCAACCCCAAAGGGAAATGAGATGGAACACTAAGACTCAACCACCTGGAGCCACTGAACTGGCAACAAAAGAGGATCTGGAAAAAATGAAATGAGAAATAATTTCTCAGATAACAGCAGAGATTGTGCTCCAAGTGCAGGACATGATTAATAAATCTAGAGAGGAGCTCAGGAAAATGATGGAATCCCAACATAGGAAACAAATGGAATCCA
>NW_004624765.1:14818640-14862927 GCF_000247695.1 Heterocephalus glaber | reverse complement strand
TAGGAATGGGGAAAAAATAAGAACCAAGATGCATCATGTAAAGGTACAATTCCCAATGAGAAATGTAAATGTGTTGTATACCTAAAATATACCAATGAAAGAATTTAAGTAAAAAAAAAAACATGGACAACTGAAATGAACAGACATTTTTCAGAAGAAGTGCAAATGGCCAATAAATACATAAAAATGTTCAATATTTTTGTTCACTAGTGAAATGTAATTTGAAACTACTGAGATTCCATCTTAGTTCAGAAACAATGGCTGTTATCACCAACTCAAATAATAACATGAGCTGGTAAAGCTGTGGGGAAAGAGTTGCCCTTTTACATTGTGAATGGGAAGGAAGGTAAACTGGTACCATTATTATGGAAATCAGCATGAGAATTCCTCAAATAACTAAAACTAGAAATTCTATTTGTCCCAGCTATTGCCCTGCTAGGTATCTTCCTGAAAGAGTTAAAGACATCAGATTACAACTGTGCATGATCCCCATGTTTACAGAAGCACAATTCATAACAGCTAAATCTTGAAAGTGGCCTATACTGCCATCAACTGATAAATGGATAAAGAAAATGTGGTATTTATACATAATGAAATACTCTTCTGCAATAAAGAAGGATACACATGAGTCATTTGTAGGAAAATGGATGCACATTGAAACCACAATATTAAATGAAAGAGGTCAAACGCAAAAATTTCAATATCACATGGTTTGTCTTATATGAGAAACCCAAAATGTAACTAAAGGACAAAATAAAAGATAGACAATAAATAGGAAGAGAGATCTTTTGCAAATTGGAAGGGAACTAAGAGATGGAGGAAGGAAGAAATGAGGGAAAGAAAAGGGGATGAAAAAGAAATAAAATGCGGTATGTACATGTTCCAACATTCCACAAGGAATGTAATCATTATGTACTGCAAACATGTCAAAAAAAAATGAAAATGGGGAAAAGGGATTTAGAGGAAGAGGGAGGGAGGTGGGAGGGGAAGGGAAGGGGATTAAAAAAAAGAAATAAGCTGTATTATGTACATGTACTCACTCCCCAAAATGACTAAATTGCATGTATTGCAAATATGTACTAATAAAAAAGTAAAATAAAAATTGAGAAAAAATTAAAATATCCCTTCTTTTCAGGACAGGTGATGATTAAAAGAAGGAGAAATTAACAGTGGAATTTCATGGTACTCATAAACCATCTGGTGTGAACTGGAGCAAACAGACCTTATCTAGGGCCACTTGAACCACTGCTTCACTTTCTGTGTCCAAGGCTGATGTGGCCTCGTCCAGCAGCAGGATCTTGGGGTTTCGCACCAGGGCACGTGCAATGGCAATTCTCTGCTTCTGTCCACCACTCAGCTGGGCCCCTCTCTCTCCAACCAGAGTGTCAAATTTCTGCAACAGAAGAATCACAAGAGGACTGAGCAAAGAATTTAAAGTTGGGAAGTAATGCAATAAACCATCCAAATCTCACAGGCACTACAATCCTGTTCTTCAAACTCAGCAATAACTAACCCCAAGTTTTAAATATGTATGTACACCTAGTTGGTACTTGCAGAGCTTTGAAATCCAAAGTCATCTTGATTTCTATGCCTAACTTCCCGTGGACTGCACCGAGCCAGAGTTCCACGATGCTTTGCCTCTCTGAATGACGAAGAAGAAGAACCACTCACATGAGGCAGTTTCATGATAAAGTCATAGGCATTGGCTTCCTTGACAGCTTTCTCAATCTCTTCCATGGTGACATTTTCACGACCGTAGCGGATGTTTTCAGCTATTGTGGTGGCAAACAGCACAGGTTCCTGGCTCACCACACCTATGATTTCCCGCAGATACCTTACATTTAGGGTCCGGATGTCCTGTCCATCAATACTGACCTGAGATGAAAGATAAGTGTAACCTTCATATGCTTGTGGTTGAGACCACAATACGAGCAAGAGCTATAATGGTAACTGCCATCGGCCACGTGTTCAACTCACCACACCCTCAGTGGGGTCATAGAGCCTCTGTATCAGCTGCACCGTTGTGCTTTTCCCACAGCCACTGTTCCCCACCAGGGCTACTGTCTGCCCATTCTGCACCTTCAGGTTGAGTCCTTTCAACACCTGGGGATACCAGTGAGAAACAAAATGTAATACTCACACACACACACACATACACACTGTATGTATGAACTGACAGTGCAATATTAAGCTTAAATAAACATGCATTTTTTTCTGTTTTTATACTCAAGGGAAGTGTCAGAAACTCTTCCTCCAACAGATTGGTTAATTGTAAGTTAATAATTTATCACTTACCTTGACTTCTTTTCTAGATGGGTAACTGAAGTGAATGTTTCTGAATTCCAAATCTCCCCTAATATTGTCTGGTTTGTGTCCATGGGTTGAGAAGCTGTTGATGCTTGGCTCCTAAATAAAATAAAATGTTAGGAAGTGATGATGTTACAGTAAACACTTTCTAGTGACAGGTTGAGGAGGTAAAGTGACGACAAAACTGACTCAACTGGAAAATCTTTTATTAGGTGACTAAATTGGTTGGTTGAGACTTACATTATCAATTATCCTAAAAATTTCATAAGCTGCTCCTCTTGCATTTGCAAATGCTTCAATGTTTGGAGATGCCTGTCCTATACTAAAAGCCCCAATTAATACTGAGAAGAAGACCTGAGAAAGGAAAGAAAAACCACAGAGTTATGTACTGTTAACTACAATCTTTTCCATACTTCATCTTTTTGTCAGCATGAGTAATTCTGTTTTAAAATGGCAAAGCAACATAGGCATAGTGGATATTAAAAACATTTTAAAATTTATAAATGAGAGTAAATTTCAAATGTATGACCACAAAATGTCACATGGTTTAATAGATGTCAATACACTAGATTTAATCACTCTGGATTTTAAACATATATCAAACTTCACATTATATTAAATTATTATTCCTCAAAAGAACATAGGATGCATACTTTTATTTAGTATTTTTAGCATGCAGAATTAGTCTTACTTGCTCAGTGAAATGTCAATGTAGTTCTATTTGACTACATAACAATATTTTTGTATTTTTTCAATGGTTTAGAATTTTAATGTAGATCATGCGGAGGGTATAATGCAAAGCAGATTTCACTTTGCTTGTATTCAAGGTTGAAGAGAACTAATGACCTTATTCATAGGTTTTCAAACTATGCGGGCATTATACTGCCCAATACTACACGGTGAAGGGACTTTGCTATGTGGTTCTGTACTCATCATCTCCATCACTCCTTCCAGCAACACTAGGAGTTAGGGCACATGCTTCTTGACACTTTGTTTTGGCCTAAGAGCAAGAAGACGCTGAAGGGTTCACTATGAAGCACTGTTAGACTTTGAATCCTGTCCATCAAATCCTACACTCATTACACGAAATGTGTCCCATGTTGAAGCAGATATTCCTCAAAGAATAGTGGATTCAAATTGCTTATCTGGGGCTGGGCATGAGGCTCAATGGTAGAAGGCCTTGCCTAGTGTGGCTGAGGCATTGTGTTCAATGCCCAGCACCATTAAAATAAAATACTTATCTAGATTATAATCAAAGAGTATAATCTCTTATTGCAACCTACAGTCACTCACAGCATTAGCATCTCAAAAAACTTGTTTGTAAAATTCAATCCTAACAGAAAAGCTTCACAAATATTGAAAGAGGTCATAGCTTAAAAAATGAGAAAAAAAAAGAGAGGCAATTATTACATTCATATTACAAATCAGAATCCTGAGAAATGGAACTGTAATAAGGGACTCACAAAATACGGTCCCTCATTAACCCATTACACTTGTGTATGGCATAAGGAAAAGAAACAGAGTGACTCTTCCAACAAGACAGAAATAGAGCCTGGTTAGAACATTATTTCCATGTCTTTAAATAAAAGAAGATGACATCAAATGGCAAGTCCTTTGTACTTGTACAAAACTCTAGACTGAAGAAAACATCCAAATACAATTTTCTTTCTTGAAGACTAACAATTTACGCCTCCATAATATTGTGAGTTGGATTGGCCAGCATTCAAAAGAATTAAAAGTAAATTAAAGTCTGTATTTTACTATTTGTTGTTATAAACAGTAAAGTGAAAAATCAAAGTGGAGCACTTAGCATCAAGTTTGTAAAAAAGAATCATCGAGGGCCAGGGATTTAGCTCAGTGGTGCTGCTGCCTGCCTCACAAGCGCAAGGTCCTGAGTTTGATCCCCGATATCAAAAAAAAAAAGAATCATCGAATGAAAGTACACACTACAGATATGGATAATGTTAATGCTGTTCACTTAAAGGAGTAATTCTACAAGACATTGTTAAAAAAAAAACAAAATTGCTAGTTGGAGGCATGTACTATAATTTCCTTCCTACACTTTAACCTAGTAATGCATGTCTCTGTAGTATTCGACAATTGTTCAAAATATATTCTTCTGTCAAGCCAACACCACTCAGTTTCATTGGCATTTGTAATAATGACTCATTTCTATCTATAAGTCACATGTCACTTACAGAGAGAACTTGTCCAATGGAATATTCATTTGAGAGGACCAAGGTGGTCCCATACCA
This sequence comes from Heterocephalus glaber, assembly GCF_000247695.1. The sequence continues at coordinate 14,858,365 of NW_004624765.1, read as the reverse complement.
GAAAGCCAGAGCATAGGACGCATAGAGCAGCAGGAAAGCTGCACCCATAGAGATGTTGGCTGTGACAGCTTTTTTTATCCCAATTTTTTTAGCATCTTCTAAATTTGTATTATACCTGGGAAACAAAACAAAAAGTATCACATATCCTTATAAATCTTAGGAAAAATATGTCTACATAGCATGATAGTATTGAGCAGTTACAACATTCTGAACCCTGTTACATGCATATATTTTCTTCTTTTCCTATTCAGTGACACTACAACGTTATTACTATCTTGTTCCTTGCTGTTAGAAGAGTACAATAAGGCTCAATGGGGGAAAGTTACTTGTGAAGGAGTCATTTGAAAGCTTCTTTACTGGCCTCAACAAGAGTGAAATAAGTGAAGCAACATTTCACAAACTTTTGGAACATGTACTGTTTCATATACGGGGAATACAGACATGAAAATCATTGTCTTCTCTTCAAAATCTCCATGCCTCTTTTGTAATTATAAAATGGTGACATAATGTTAGAAAGTATTGAACACAAGTCACTGAAATTTCTGAACCATAAGGAAACTTTGGCGACAGTCTGCTCCTTGTCCTGTTTCCCTTTGGGGTTGCTGGAAGGACCCACGGTGAGATTATACACACAAGAGCATTTGCAGAGCTTTGAATTGCTATGTAATATTTTTCCTTAAATGAGCTGTACATTTTACCTTACTTTCTCAGATACGTATTTTAAATATTACTCACCAACAAAAGATATCTGGCTTAGATATATACAACAACGTTAGTCCATCATTACATATCAATGTTCCTCTATTTTATAATTCTCAACACTGCCTAAATATCCTTCCCAACTTTTGTCATACAACTGCTGCTCACTGCTGGGCTAAGGGGCTCTGTCCTTTTGGTATAGGCCACCCAAGTTCTTGTAGCTACAAGGCTGAAAAAATAAAACTTTCAGCACCTCCTCAACCCTGTAACCAGATTTTGGTATGAAGGTCATGGAGAACACACACTAAGATTTTTAGAGCAAACATGAATTCTACAAAAGGGGGCAAAAACAAGCATCAAATAAGAAACAACATGTGTAGAAAAATGTGTCTACCAGCACATCTTTCTACAGTTCTAATGATTCAATTCACAGATGAAAATTGGAGTACTTTTAAACCCTCGAAGACTGGAGAATTTCTGATGCTAAAGCTAAAGGAGATGGTCCTGCAACTTTAATTTCATTTGAAAGAAACAGACCATCCTGCTCAATAAGAAAGATAGAGATAAGATTATGGCTCAAAGGTAAGGTAAAAGAAAACTGCAAATCTACAGCTAAGGCAAAGTAATTAGAGAAATAGGACAGATTATAATTGAGCCTTGAATCTGTCTTTATCCTCTTAATCAAAACTCCCTGAAGAATCTAGCCCCTTGCCTAGCACAGAGAAGTTCAAAACTGCTGAAGTCAAAGAACTTAATTTCATAGTCATTTTACATTTTGGAGTTTAAAATACACGACTATATTATGTTAATTTTCTTTGGCGTATCCAAGCTATTCATTCTGAGTTCAAACTACCCCCTCAGGAAGCACACATTTTTCTGGCCTTCACAGCTACTTTTTAAAACCTGGCCATTTTATCACAATTATAAAAGCATGCCATGTGCAATTCACATGGCAATTCTGTCCACTGAAAATGAAATGTAAACAGAACTTACAGTGATAAAATACATATGTAAGTCCCCAACTTGCCATCTTGGACTATTATTGAGAAACACATTTCAGTAGGAGGCATGTGTCGTGCATGAGAATGCCCATGTGTGTCCCCTTCTAGGAGTTGAGATGAGGAACAAAGTAGTACTCGGCATAAATTGTACACGACTGCTGACTGCTAAGGAACTCAGTGCTTCTCATACTCTGTCTCATACTGGTACTGGGTCTGCTTACTGACCGACAGACATCAAAACCATTTCACTATGATGTTGTCCTGTGAAGCCAGAGGAAACATTTACACAGGAAGAAGCAACAAGAGGAGGTAATTTATTTAGATTCATAAAAGATAAATGAAAATAAGGGTACAGAGAAGGAAGGAGACATAAGCAAATACTCCTTTTTACACAGGCTTCTTGGTTTGTTTTTCAATAAAACATTCATATAAAACCGATTTTAAAATCATACATTTATTAGAAGCTTTAGTATGAAAATAAAAATTAAAGTGGGAGTTCCAAAAATAGACTCAAGTAATACAAAAGCCCAGTATTTAAAAAATATTACTCTTCTTAACTACTATGAAACTGTCAATTAAAGTATCTAATCAAAGAGCAGGAATTATTTTAATTAAGCAAAGAAATCAACACTAATATACAAACATATTTGCCAAACATAAGGAGAGAAAAATATTTTTAAATTAAGTAGAAAAAACTTTTCTATTAAATTCATTTACAGTTCTGGTAACATTCCTATAGCCAGAGAGCCAGCTTCCTCCTGTCTATTTTTTGAAGAGAAATTCAGACTAAGACTTTGTTTGTACATGTGGAAGCAGAGAACAAAGTGAAAAGCAAACAAGGATTATGTTTCGTCAGAAAATAGTCTTATAAATTCAACTTCCAAATTAAACCCCAAAGGTGAGTCCTTTACCCACCTGCTGCCTCTACTCTAGACCAAGCCACCATCATTCCTATCAAATAGATCACTGCATCAGACACCACTGCTCTCACCGACCCTAATGTTTAACAGATGTCATCTACTCCTCAGAGTCTTTCCAGACAGAGAAATGGCCATTCCTCTATTGAACACCTTCACCACTTCCCCCTCTCTGGAATAAAACTCTAATTCTTCACCATGACCTGTAAGTCTCCACATTCTGGTTCCTGCTCATCCTCAACACCCTTCCCTTAAGTAAGCCCTATTCACACAAGCCTGATAATATTTTCCAGAACATAGTGAAGTCTTTAGGTATCTTAGGGTATGTGGAAGGTGCTTCCTCTGATCCTCCTGTCCTTTCACCATCATGGGAGGCCTTTCCTCATCTCTCAGGCCTCACCCTAATGATACTTTCCCAATGTGATCTCCCTGGCCACTGTATTTACATTTGCCCTTCTCACCCTCATCAGAACACCCTTACTTTTTCAAATTTATAATTTAATATCTCTCTAAATAATACTTTTTCTTTTAAGAGTATTTTATTGCTCCAAACAATGCTTATTCCAACAGTTCTATTCCATAATTTCTTATTTTGAGCTATCTGTACCTTTTTCCATCTCTCACTACAATTTCAGCTCCACAAGACTATGGGCTTTCCGTGGTATTCTGAGATATTGGCGTGGTCATTAAGTAAGACTTCCTATTTTATTAATTTTAAAGCAATAGCAAAATCCTTAGGGAGAATCAAACTACAACATAGATACTGCCTGCCATACAGCTACGGTACCAATTTAGCTATCACAAATTATCTTTTTGGGTATGAAATATATCATATGAACAAATGAAGATTCCAAACACATATGCAGAATGCTAAAAATAATTTTATGATAGCTACTTAAGTAAGCTTGCAGAAGTTTAAAACAAGGCATTGTGAGTACACAGCCATGTGTCCAGCCCTCATCACACATCTTCTTGTCTTCCTAGAAGTAATCATTATTCTGACTTATAAATTAACATTTCCTTATTTTCTTTATGGCTTTACCACATAACGTATGGTCTCCTACACGGAATAGTTTAGATTTTCCTGTTTGCAAAAATATATTTGTAATGTTATAGTATATATTATCATGGTTGGATGTTAATTTTTTTTTTTTTTTTTGTACCAGGGATCAAACTCCGGTCTTTGCGCTTGCGTAGCAGGCGGCGAAACCACTGAGCTAAATCCCCGGCCCTGGATGTTAAATTTTATGGAAAGTTTCTTGATGCCTAGAAATTACTGAATCTAATGAATGTTCTAAATTTCTATAAAATACCATCTATTCTCTTAGAAATCTAAGTAAAGGGACCATCATAAGGATTGTAGTAAACAATACATCATTAAAAAGACTTTGAACTTTTCTACAAATGTGCTTTTAGTTATATTTTTTCTTGCAAATCATGGAGTATATCTTGACTAAATGCGAATCTGGACAAGGAAGAAATAGACCACAGATTAAAATGACCCCATAGATACCATGCAAAATGCACTCATCCAATCTTCAAAGCTCAAGAATTAATTTGATAGGCAAAAAAACTCAACAGAGATATAAAATATATTTTAGCCTTAAAATTACTTTTGTATTAATGTCCATCTAGGAAATTACATAAAGTTCTTTGAACTGGCAGATAAAAGAATTGTACAAAAACATTTGCAACTTCTACAGAATGTTAGCCACACTGCAATATATTCATTAATTATTAGAAAACATTTATACTAGAGAAAACCTCATAACTAACACTGTCAACCTGAAGGACATATAAGATGCCACAGAATTTAACAATTTTAACAACTTAAAAAAAGAAACTCAAACCTTTCAAGTTCTTTCTTTTGTCCTCCAAATGCAATCACGGTTCTTATGGCTGCCAAGACTTCTTCAGCCACTGCCCCAGCTTTTGCATATGCTAAGAGTTCTTTATCAGTGAACGAAGACAGTATCTGTTTTGAGTGCAATTTCACATCATTTAGCATTTTTAACAAGTTAACTTTATTATATTGGAAAAATATATAAATACACAAATATATTAATGCATGTGAAGGACAAAATCTTTCTCTTAATTGTTTTTGATCATAATGTTCCACTTCCATAATAATGATTTATTTCCATTTTAGCATATATGTTCACTGTGCAAACCACCTCAAGTTATTTTTAAATGGAGATGGTACATACTAGATTACTCTTTTTCCAGGAAAACCACATGGGTCCTCATCTAAATAAGTAGAATTGGGACTTTTGAGAGATGTTAAATTTCAGAAAATAAAATATTTATCATACTACAATAAAAATATAGAAAACCATCATTATATTATACAACCCAACAATTGTACTCCTGAGCATTTATCTGAGAACAAAATAAGAGAAAAAGAATAGTTAATACACTATGTATCATAATCTAAATAGTAGTTACTCAGAGTTCAAAAGAGACAAAAAAGACTCTTACAAAGAAGAAACATAATAACACAAAACTTTCTATTCATAGCTTAATTTATTTTGTATTAGGCTTGGTTTTGGTTGGCCTTCTGTTTTTATATCTGTTTGCTATATGTATTTGTGTTATCTCTAAATTATGTGGAACCCAACAAAAACTATATACCAGGCCAATCTGTCCACCACATACTCAATCTTACCTCAAACCAGATAATAAAATGGATATAACACCCACCAAGAATGGAAAAAGAAGCTCTACAAAATCCTTAGAGGCATGTGTACCAGGAAGGGAAAGGCCAACTTCTATTGGTCTACTACTGTGATTGATTGGGTGACAGAATTGGAGACTAATGATTTACATGTGTGTGGGGAGAGAAAGTGTATTCCTTAAATTTTATAACTGCTTGAAATATGTATGAATAGAAAAAAATTACAATGCTGATGGAACTTTGTCTCCAAAACTAAAAACATTAAAATCAAAAATGTTAATTGAATGGACATACGTGCTATTTGCTGAACAATCTCTACTTGCTGCATGACTATGGCACTGCCCACTCCTGAACACGGAGCTTTAGGACTCCATATGTCCTCTTTATGTAGGCAAAAATGAGTTATAAGAGCTACTTTCTTCTTGCTCTTATCTTTCTGTAATAATCACATGGCCAAGGACATGAAGCCCTAACATGAGCAGTGCTCAGTGAAGTTGATCACATTATCCTGATGATTTCGAACAGAAGATGGAAATATGAAATAGAACATCTAGACTATAATAATTAGACTTTTCCATGGGGTTTTAGGGAAGAGTTAAAACCTGAAATCACAGATTTCACCTACCTTTGCCCAGATACTAGCTGATAGTCCAAGAACAGGGCTGATGGCTAAGATTACAAGGGTCAGCTTCCAACCACGTGAAAATCCAACTATAAAAGCAGTCAAAAATGTTGCCAGTGACTGAAAGAACATTCCAATTTTGTCACCAATTCCTTCATTTACTTTGGAGACATCACTAAAAGAACAGACAGTTTTAGAGGAAATGCCGAAAAAAGAAGAAGCAAGATATATCATGTAGAGGTCCAACTCTCTATGATGAATGTTATCACTATGTATATCTAAAATGTACCGGTAAATGTGTTGCTTAAAAAAAAATAAACACAGAACTTTTCTTCTGAATCTAGTTTGGATTTTTGAGAGTGGAGTAAACTAGTTTACATCTAGGATCTTTCTGCGTTTGCTTGTTTCATTTGGCTGGATGACTATTTCTAGTAGAAAGTTTGTCTAACAGCAGGAATCTATAGCCTACATTGCCCCAGGAAATGGATATGGTGTAATGAAAAAGTAGTAAAGGCAGAAATTTCAAATTTCTCAGAAATTTCCCTAGAAAGTTTTATATTGTTGTTTGATTGCACACTGTTTTACAGCACACTACTGGCAAATCTAACCCCTCCCTCAGTGACAGTCATGCAGGTCCCCTCATACCCTGCTAGGTACTGGGGACAAAAGGTACATAAAACCTGGCACTACTCAGGAGGAATTTAGTCTTCTGAGTGATGCACTAATATCTTCTAACAGATCTGATGACATCTATTTCATGAGATGAAGAGCAAGAAACACATGTGAGTCAACCATAAAACTGTTTACTTACTCTATGAGCCGCGTGTTCAGCTCCCCAACATCATGCACATCAAACCAGCCTATCTCCTGCTTCATTATAGCATGGAAAAATTGTTTTCTAATTTTGTGTGTCTGTCTTCCAGCTGCCAGGCACCAAAATGAAATCTGAATATAAGCAGCAATAAGCACACCAGCTCCGATTCCACTATAATAATAGGCATACCTGGAAAACAAGAACACCACACATATGCTGTTTCCCAATCAGTGTATCTTTCCAAAACAGATAACTCATTCTCACTTTTAACTTATCCTTAACAAATAATAAGGGTTGCAACAAGCAAAGTTTATGTTTAGCATCTAACTACATCTCCACTATTACAGAAAAACAGTTGAGTGATTTTTCTTATATAAGAAACCCAAATTATAAAAAAATTAAAGAGCAAAATAAAAGATAAGTAATAGGAAACAGGGAGATAGACTGTTTGCAAATAGGAAGAGGATCAGTAGACAGAAGAATCGGGGAGGGGAAGGGAATGTATAAAGAATTAAGATGTGTTACACACATGTACCAACTCCCTACAATGAATATAATCATTATGTACCACAAAAATGTGCTAATAAAATAAAATTTTTTAAAAAGTGATTTCTACTTTGATTCAGTCTCAGTTCTTGACTTAATTTCTCTGGAATCTCAGGCAGGCTGCTGACCATTCCTAAACTTCATTTTTCTAATTATAAATGGAAGTAAGTATAGTGACTCAGTCACATGTGAGATAGTCTTGGGCCCAGTGCTGGCATATGGTGAGTACGGTGAGCAAGTTGGTGACTGTGAATGGCTGTGGGAAATCAGGCAAGGTGTATCACTGTAGTCCTGTCTACATTTACTATATCAACATCAACTGATGAGCCCTTTAGGGCCTACATGGTCATACCATCCTGAACAGTCCAAGCAAATCTGAACCCTTTGGGGAGGTCTGCACATTTCAGGATGGGAAAAAGTGCATAATTTCACAGAAAGTAGAACCTGGACATGGAAATGATATCCTGGCCTTTTGGGCTACTAGTCCAGCAGACCTTGTATGTTCAGTAACAACAAAAAGTATGAAACAAAACAAAAAGTATTTTTACATCATCTGTTCAACTGGCCATCATGAGCTATCCTATCATGTTTAATGAATAATTTGTAGATTCCCTTCCAGTGTAATGTCTAACTATAAAAACCAAAGGCATCTTCCAACTTCAAACCTTTGGTATCTAGGAAAACTGAAGGCTCCTTGCTCTGATTCTTTGTATTTAAAAAGTGAACTACTGAGCTTCACTACAGAGCTACTTAAGCTTCACTAAGATTCATTTTTAGGTTAAAACCAAACATTATAAGATATAGGACACCAATTCCCCATTTTTAAAACTTCTTTGCTATCTTCTAAAAAATAGTTGTACAATGCAGAGGCCATAAGAATGTCTGTGCAATAAGAAGCTAGTCTCTCATATTATGGTTCAAAATTCTGCGCACAACCCAGCAAGAGGGTTGCTAAACCAAACCTCCCCCAGGTGTACCTGTTAATTTACAATGTACTTATCTGGGAACATGTACTTAGGACTACCAATTTTAGTTAATAAATGACTAGATGAATCAGTAATTAAATATTACCTCAGTACTAAGGGTATATAGCAAAGGAAAGCTAATAGAAATCTGATTTAACAAGTAGAACTCATGATTTGAGGATCAGTAATGTGTTTTGATGTAATGTACGTTATCAACCAAGATGTTCTGGTTTCCAATGTAAAAACAATGCCTCTTCAGAGGAATATACGGAGATATTTGTTTATCTTTCAAGATATAACAAACTGTCTCTACTTTCTTCAAACCTACCAAATAATTAACAAAATGATGCATTATCTTTATCATCTGAGTCACTAACACTTATCTTCAGACATCTGTAATAAACTACTCTAGAGAGTAAAGTACAAGATGTGAAAATCATTAACAAAAAATTTTCTCTGATGTTTGTTAAGGTCAGTGATTATATTTCTTCTGGATGTTTATTTGTTTAGAATTAAAAACTGAGTTTAAAAAATTCCCATTGGCTGATATTATTATCATGTCATGACTGAAACATCAGGAAGCAAGGCAGTAATTACAAAGCTATTGAATATAATGATTCTTAATTCATTTCTTAATACAGTCATATGCTGGTACTCAACTGCTTTGAAACTGGTTGAATTTGGTATTTGACACATGTTGATGATAACATTTTCCCCAGGTGCTCATTTGTTTGGTATTCAAAATGCAAGCTAGAAATTGTCTCTTGACTATTACCCCTTGGAGCCAAAACAATTTGTTTGGGACCCTGCAGGCTTCCTGAGGCTAGTTAATGAGCAGTACCTAAGTACCACTGTATTTTAAAAGGCTACTTTAAACTTCTCTAATTTCCCTGTTAATTTCTCTAATTATCCCATGTTTGCCAGTGCAAGCAATGAGTCTATTTTAGTCCTAACCTTACTTTTATATATCTTGTATAGCTAATACTTCTCCTTAAAAATAATTCTGCATAGTATTCTCTTTAAAACCTAAAAATGGTATTGTTCACCTCAAAATTTCAAATTTTTATGAACATAATGCAAAATTATTAAACAGTGCTATGTTGGGACTGGTTCAGAAAAATCCAAGAAAATGTTAGTAAAGAAAACATCTACTTACGTGGTCATCTGTTCCTCCAGACGCTTGTAGATCTCTGTGGTGAAGTCACCTAGGTCACCACAAAACAAACATACCACTTATGTCTCCTTCATCTCCATTAGAAAATAAGCACATATAAATGAACCAAACACAATTTACAAAAAAAGAAAAAACCAGGACACACTGACTCCATCTCTATTGTGTATAATTATTATAGCATTCATTCCAATACATTCGTGGAGGCTGTGTGCAACCACACACAGACTAAATTCGATGATTCTTATTTGTAAGATGAAACCCACACTGATAAATACATGCCAATGCATACTTGACACTTAAGGATATATTTAAAATCTAACATTGCATTTCTTCAAGTTTTAGTTTATTTTAAAATTATCAAATACAAAGGATAGTGTTATAAACACTAGTGAGAATCACCAAATACTGATATATCTATACACTTGTATTCAATTTCTCAAAGTTTATCTTTAAGAATTTTTCCAGTGAAGTAGTTAACACAAGAGGAAATCCTTGAACAAACAAAACAATAACAAACCCTAAATCCATCGTGGAAGTTTTTACAAAACATTTAAAAGTTCAATACATATTAGCTAGCATTCTGCTTTGAGCATACCCAAGATGCTGGCTTTGAGGACTGAGAAGGCAGTGGGGTTTTTTTGTTTTTTGGCTTGAAAAAAAAGGTATGCAAGATAGGCAAAAAATTTATACACTCATAACTTAAATATCAAAACATAAATACAACCTGATCATTCTTGTTCCAATCTGCACACAATTTATATTGTCATAGTTTAAGCATCAAAATATAGATACATTTTGATTATTCCTCTGAAAGTTTGAAATCTGAAGTGCTTCAAAATCTGAAAATTTTGAGCACTGACATGATGCACAGATAATATCACTTCATCAAGCTTTGCTTGGTGAAAAAAATGTATTAAAAATATTTTACAGGGCCGGGGATTTAGCTCAGTGGTTCCACCACCTGCCCCGCAAACGCAAGGACCCAAGTTCAATCCCAAGTACCAAAAAAATAAAAAAATTTTAGTGTTACCTTCAGTCTGTGTAAAAAAATTCATATGAGACACAAATAAATTTTTAGTTTTGATGTTGATCCCACCCTCTAGACACTTTGTTACATATAAGTAAATATTCCAAAATCTGCAAAAAGAAAAACCTCCAAAAATAAACTATTACCAATTAGCCTTTTTTCTGAATTACTGATTCATGTTAAAATTTGAATATCTCATTTTCTTCATTTCTCTGCACAAAATCTGGTAGAAAATACACAGAATCCTCTAGTTTCAGTTTCACTTTGTTGTTTGAGTACCAGCAGTCAACCACCCATGGTGTCATTTCACATCATCACAAGGAGGGTACAGTCAATACAGTAACATATTGTGAGAGATGGAGCATACTCACATAATTATTATTACAGTATATTATTATCCTTGCTGTATTTTCATTATTAGTTGTTGTTACTAATCTCTTATTGAGCCTAATTTATGAATTAAACTTTATCACAAGTATGTATGCATAGGAAAAAACATAGTACATATAGGGTCTAGTACTTCCCATGTTCTCAGGGATGCACCAGGGATCTTGAGTGTGTGTGGGGGGGGTGCTGTAGACTGAAGAAAACTTCCAGATTCTCACTTCATGATCTACCCACCTTGAAACCCACTCTGATACTCAAATACTGTCTCTTCCCACCTGTTGTTATAGATTGAGTCCCTGCTCCTATGCAAGGCAAACCTTTGTTCCTGAGCCATGGATCCAATTCTTTCTCAAAGACATTACTCAAAAATTTCTCTTCCTTTCTCTTTCAAACTTGACTTCTTCCTCTCTCTCTCTCTCTCTCTCTCTCACACACACACACACACACACACACACACAATTTATTTTGCCTCCACTTCTCCATTCCTGCATTTGTTTCCACACACAAGTCATGATAATGTGCAAAACTTAACTTCTGTTATTTACTGCACAGACCTAGTCTCCCTCTGTCTTTCTCATCTCAGCTGATGGTAACTGTATCCTTCTAGTTTCCAAGGTGATAAACTTTACAATCATCCTGGACTCCTCTATTACATCCATATCCAATCTGGCAGGGACTCTCATAACTAATTTCAGCTTATTATCCAAGGTTCTGTACAGATTCTTCAATTTCTCCCTGAAGTTCTCTGCAATATCTATGGTTTCAAACTTTCTCCTTTTCATTACATCTTTGTCAGAACTTCCACCAGGCATTCTAAGGCCTGTGAATTTGCCTTCAGAAACTCATTACAAACAAAAGCTGGTCCTCATAGATTGATGGACTGGATCAAAAAAACAGAATCCAACAGTCTATTGTATTCAAGAAACTCATCAATCTAAAAAGATACTCATAGACTAAAAATCAAACAGTAGAAAACAATATTTCATGCAACAGGACTCCAAAAACCAGCAGAGGTAGCATTTTTAACCTCAGACAGGGTAAACTTCAAGCTAAAAGTGACTAGAAGAGACAAGGTTACTACATTCTACTTAAGGGAAGAATCCAACAAGAAATGATAACATTGATAAATATTTATGCACCAAATACTGGAGCACTGATCTTTATAAAACAAATACTGTTGAACACAAAAGATCAAATAAGTACTATTACAGTCATAGTGGGGATCTTAATGCCCAACTTTCACAAAGAGACAGATCAACTAAACAAAAAATCAATAAACAAATATCAAAGCTGAACCACACCATTGCACCCATGGACTTAGTAACTATCTACAGAGTATTCCACCCCACTACAACAAAGTCTACATTCTTTTTTTGCAACACACTGTACTTTTTCCAAAATAGATCATATACCAGTCCACAAAGCCTGCTTAAATATATGTAAAAGAATCAAAATTACTCCATATATACTATCAGACCTCCATGGACTGAAAATAGAAATCAATGACAGAAGAAGTCACAAAAAATATGGAAGCTCCTAGAAAATTAATAATACCCTTCTAAACAGTCAACAGGTCAGGGAAAAAATAAAAGAAGACATTAAAAAATTTCTGGAAGTCACTGAAACCTCTGGGACACGGTGAAAGCAGTCCTAAGAGGAAAATTCATCACAATCAATGCTCACATTAGGAAAACAGGGCAAGCTCAAATAAACTTATGTTATGAGGAATCTTAAGATATTTGAGAAATAATAACAATCTAGGCCCAAACCAAAATTAAGGAGGGAGATTATAAAGATTAGAGTGAAAATCAATACAATAGAGGATAAAAAACAAATAAAAAATCAACAAATCAAAGAGCTGGTTCTTTTAAAAGAATAAAGAAAATAAATAATCCCTTAACCAGACTTACCAAGAGAAAGAGTGGAAAGACTTACATCACTGCAATTAAAAGTGAAAAAGATGAAATCAGAACAGACACTGTTGAAATCCAGACGGTAGCAACTACTTTGAAAAAGTATTCCAACAAATTGACAAATTTATTTCCAGACTCATACATATTACCAAAGCTAGTCAAAGAAGTCATAAATATGCTGAACAACCCAATAACAAGCAATGAAATTGATACAGTAAAAAAGAATTTACCAACTAAAAAAATCTCAGGACCTGATGGATTCACTGCTGAATTCTACAAAACCTTTAAGGATGTTATACCATCAGTACTCCCCAAACTCTCCAAAGAAATTGAAGGAAATGGAGTGTGTTATGGCTTGTATCTAGATGTTCCACCATGACCTCATGTGCTCTTAGGAGGGGATCTAGAGAGGTGTGTGGATCATGAGTGTGTGATGCTGGATTAGGGTGTGTGATGCTGCGATTAAAGGCATGTTATAACTAAATTGCTTTAGCATAATTCTAGGTATAAATAATGGAAGCCCCATCCTGGGTGTGGGTGGCATCAATTAACAGGCTTGTAGCCTGAAAGGACTATAACAGGAAAGAGAGAAGGCAGGCTTCACTGCTTGCTGCCTCCTGCCTGCTCTGTCATGGACTATTTCTCCTCTGTGTTGGCCCTCTGCCATGCCACCCTGCTTGGAGCCAGCTGACTATGGATTGAAACCTTTACTAACTGTAAGCCAAAATAAGCTTTTCTTTCTTTAACTTTGTGAGCCAGGTATTTTGTCTGAGGAATAAGAAAAGTAACTAAGAAGAGTGCTCCCAAATTAATTTATGGATGGCAATATCACCCTGATTCCAAAACTAGATAAAGATCCAACTAAAAAAGAAAACTAAACTATATTTCCTTAATGAATATAGATCCAAAAATCTTTAACAAGATATTCATGGAGCATCATCAAAAAGATCATACATCATGATCATACATAATAATCAAGTAGGTTTCATACATCACATAAACAGATGGGCAAAAAATGTGATCATATTAATAGATGCAGAAAAGGCTTTTGTCAAAATTCAACACCCCTTCAGGTTAAAAACTCTGAGAAAACAGGAATAGAAAGACCATACCTGAATTTGATAAAAGCAATTAATGATAAACCATCAGCTGGCATATTAAATGGGGAAAAACTAAAAGCATTTTCCCTAAAATCAGGATCAAGACAAAGATACCCACTATTACCATTTCTGTTCAACATAGTGCTTGAAATGTTAGCCAGAGCAATCAGGCAAGAGAAAGAAATAAAAAGGATACTTATAGGAAAGGAAGAACTCAAATTAGTTCTCAAATTATTTGCCAATGACATGATACTCTACATCGAAGACCCAAGGAACTTTACCAAAAAAGACAAACAAACAAAAACCCCTCTTAGAACCAACAACCAACTTCATCAATGTAACAGGACACAGGACACAAGATCAACACAAAAATCATTAGCATTTGTGTACACCAATAACGAACTGAATGAGAAGTAAATTATGAAAACACCATTCACAGTAGCTTCAAGAAGAATGAAATACCTAGGAATTAACCTCACCAAGGAAGTATATATCAAAGAGCTAATATTAGAAATTCCATATGACCCAGCTGTCCCCCTTTGAGGTATCATCCCCAAAGAGCTTAGGACATCATATTGTATCGATACATGCATACCAATGTTTATTAGCAACACAATTCATATTAGCCAAATTCTAGAAGCAGCCTGTAAAACAATCAACAGGTGATTGGATAAAGACAATGTAGTATCTATATATAATGGAATCTTACTCAGTTATAAAGAAAGGCAAATTTGAGACATTCGTAGGAAAATGGATATACCTGGAAAACATAATGTTGGGCAAAACCAGACACACGGGCTTAAATATTGTATGGTGTCTCTCATTTAAGTAAGGCAAAGTACAAATAAAAAGATCAATAAAAGATGGATAAAAGGAGACATGGAGATGGGTCTTTTGCAAATGGGAAGGGATCCAAGAGACCAAGGGTAAGGGGTGAGGAGGAGGGGAAGGGGAAATAAGTAGAATAAAGATATGCCATGTACAGGAACCTAGTAATCTCAATGAATGTAAACATTATATGCTATAAACATGAGCTAAGATTATTAATATCAACAAGAATGAAAATGGGGAAAAGGAATTAGAGGAGGAGGGAGAGAGAGAGGAGGAAGTGATGGAGGAAGGGAATTTAAAAAAAGAAGGAATCAAGTTGTATTATGTACATACAAGACAACTGTAAAAAGCATTTACTGCAAATACGTACTGTGAAAAAAAAAACAGAAGAAGAAGCTGGTACTCCGACCCTCCACTTCCCACAGCAGTAAACCCAACAGTGCACATTTAGTAAGGGTTCCACAAACAGTGTTTTTCTATATATTTCGCTTTTCTCATATTTTTTCTTTTCCCTTCTTTTCTTTCCCCTACCCCTCCAACTTCCCCTACTCCTTTTAGGCCTTTTCTTCCTATTTCACAATATCAGCTATACATTTTGATCCTTATTTACACTTTTAGTTTTTCACACCAGAGAAACTATTTGGTATTTACATGTGTGTCCTATTTATTTCACTTAAGAATATCACCTCAATGTGCATCCACTTAGCTATAAATTTCTCTAGTTTCTCATTCTTTATGGGTGAGTAGTACTCCATTTTATAGAAAAACCACATCTTCTTTATCCAGTCTCCAGTTGATGGGCATTTGGGCTGTTTCCAAATTTTAGCTATTACAAACTGTGCCACTATAAACATGGGTGAGCATATATCACTGTGGTATGATTCTTTTAATTCTTTTGGGAAGTCAGTACCACAAATAATACCTACTGAGATTCAAATTAGTAATATTTGGTGGAACACTGCTTCCTGCATCTGCAAAGCTGTCAGTCATGTCTCCCAATACCAGCATCATGAGGGGGAATGCAGATCCATGGATAACTGCAGCCAGAGTTCCCAGCAACATGTACAACTTGTCCAGCCCATTTGAATAGCGAAACTAAGAAAGAGAAAACATAGAGCATAGGCACAATTAGCACATTTTCATGGATAGTTTGTTCTACCTTAAAAAAATATATCCCAAATCCAAATAATTTTCAGACTACTACCACTACTAACTACTACTCCAGTCCAAGCTACCCATTACCTTTGATAAACTACTGCAATAGTTTAATTAGAAATAGGCAATTTTTTCTTCTACTGAGATCTCAAGTAATTCTTCATACTGGGGTCCATCTGTCTTCTTCTATGAGGTATGATCAGAAGTGTAAAAGTCTTTAATAACCATAATAGAAATGAAATGTATATTGATCCAGTTTATAAGATAAATTAATTTTTTGTGTCATGGGAAAAAATCTGACTGCCAGTGCCCTTCTGAAAACATCAATTAGGAAGCATTTTGTTAGGGCAGTGCCTTAGGTTAAAGATCCAGTACACAGTAGAATTAATATAAATGTAAAATGATTTTTAGTATAATTAGGCCTTAATAATGAGAGGAAAAGAATTAGATACATGCTTCCCAAGAAACATTTCTTCTTTGGAAGGTAGAATGTGGTCTTATCTAGTGCAGATCCTCATGATTTCTTTAGTTATAACAAAGTCACAGGAAGGAACGATTTCTTTGGATCTAAAAACTGATGGAAGAGGAGACAGTAAGAAGAATGGGCTCAGGGTCACCTGGAAAGTAATTTCTACTTCTTTCATAAACCCAACGGACTGGTTAAGGATTGGAAAAAATATATAACAGAACCAAAATAAAAACAGGACAAAGCCAGTGGTGACGCCTAAGATGAGAGGGTGTCATGTGGACAAACCATGTAGCTGCAGACAGGTTTGTTGCCCAAGGAGGAAACAGGGCACACAGTCTTAGGTCCAGGAAGGAAGTGTAAACCCAAACATGGATTAGGAATCAGGCGACATAAAAGACATAGCAGCACAAGGAAGCCTTCAAAGATTATATATTCTCCACAAGGAGAGGGAAACCAACCCTAAAGTTACCTACCAAGGAACTTACACTAACACAGCAGTAGTGAGTGGGAATAAATACCAAACTGACAATTGGAAAAATAAAAAGAATAGCTCTTGCCCACAGTGCATTACACTCCATCAAGCAGGAGAGAAAAAGCTAAGTCAAATTATGAAATGATTAGTGGAAAGATAAGGTTTGGCAAAAAAAAGAAAGAAAATATGGTATATAAAGGGCATAGGTGTTTGGATTTCAACCTTTTCTAGTTCTCCAAGGTGTAATCAATTCAGCTCGTTTAGGTTCTTGGCATAACTTTTCATAACCTCAAAATATCATCCAATTTACAAATTATAACACAAAGAAGAGAATAATGTTTTTTCATTATCTTACTGAAGCACAGCTTAAATTTTGGCACTTTGTCTTAACTAAGCATACATCCTTTTCTTCATACAAACCAAAGTGAAGAAGAAAGGATGCACAGAAATTATTTTTCTTCTTTTAGAGACACTAAAAAGTGGACAAAATATTAAATTCCTATACACTCAGAGTGGATAGATTTTATGCAGTTTATCTCATCACTTCCATCATAAGATATTTTACCTTCAGAACGTCTCAAAAATAAGCAAGCCATGAATCCAAACATTTGCTGAATGACACAGATGTGATGAGACATGAAGCATACAGTATCCCTCACACAATTTTCTTACCAAAATGTTTAACATGAATGTAAAAAGGCCGGGGATTTAGCTCAGTGGTTTCACTGCCTGCTGTGCAAGCTCAAGGACCCGAGTTTGATCCCCGGTACCCTAAATAAATAAATAAATAAATAAATAAATGTAAAAGGACTTTAGACCTAACTTTCACCATATAAAACATGCAAAGCATGGAGGATCAAGTTAAATGATAGCAAGGGAGCAATTAATGTGGCCTAGCAAGTGGGCACTCTATACTATAACTGACCTGTCAATGTTATCTACTAAAAGTAGAAACATTTCAGTCTCAGGAGAAAAAAATATCCAAATGTCACTGGGCTGATTCTATTTTGAACAAATCAAGTTTATAATATTTTTGGAGATAATTGGAAAAAATTTGAATATGAATGGAGCATTATATTATACTAAGAAATTATTGTTCATATTGTTAAACATTATCACTACACTATAGTTTAAAGAAAATTATTTTGGGGAAAAATTTTTGGAAAGATATAACTTGAAACAGATATGAAACACTGTGAAATCTGTAATTTCACATGAAACGTGGCAAAATATTAATTGCTGGCTATAAATAATGAATGAGGATGAATTTTACTATTCTACCTTTTACATGTTTAAAAAATTTTATACTAAAACTTAGTAAAGATAAGATGTTTCTCAAGCAGGCAATGGTATGTCTCATAATCTCATATAGAACGGAACAAGTTAAAAGGGAATTTAGGTTCAACTAGGATTCCACAGAAAGCTGAGAGAGTCAGAGCTTCATTTTTCTTTATGACATGAAGCAAGATAGTTTTCTGGAGAGAAAAGTTGAGAGGAAGATCTGAAGATGGTGGTAACATAATCCTGACTAGAACAAAAGCCACAATCAAAATCCTACCTCTGCAGTTTCTTAGGGAAGAGATTTTTGGAGAGTGAAGGCCTCCATCTGTACAATTACAAAATGAGAAAAACACACATACATATAGAAAATCTTGCTGAGTCCTTATGAGGATTAAAATGAAACTTAATAACTTTTATTAAACAAAGAATACAAAATACACAAGAAGGAGCAACTGCTTGATTTTGCAAATGTCATAACTCTTCAGGCTCTTACAGTTAAGGTGCAGGAAGTCAAAATATTAATATATCAGTTGCAATCTTGGAGCCTTTAAAAAAAAAAGGGAAATGGAAAACTTGGTTAGACTGACAGGAGAGATACAGAAGGGGAGCCAGAACCACACAAAGGGAAGGTTTATCAGTGCTGAAAGCTAAGGATCAGAATTCCCAGAGCAAAAGAAGTTGAGGTTACAGGAAGGAAGGTGGCTTTTGTAATATTCCCCAGGTTAGATGGGAACATGACTATGGTGCCCAGACAAGAGGCAAGCTGGTAAACTTTACTCAAAACTTAAAAATGTTTAAAAAGACACTAGAGATGTGGAAGATCTTGGGATGGGAAGAGTTCCATGGACAATGGGGGGGGGGGGCACCCAGTGTAATCTCAAGGGTGCTTCTAAGAGAGATGCAGGTCCTCAGAGTCAGCAGCAGGAGATAAGAGAACTGAAGGAAGAGGCAAGAAATGGGGACTATGACTCTCAGAATGCAAGGCCCTTTTAGAGAAGGAGAAGGAAACATGCTCCCCAGAGCCTCCAGAAGGAATGCAATCCTGCTGACACCTTGCTTTTAGTCTAGCAAGACCTCTGTCTCCAAAACCATAGGGTAATAAATTTTTATCATTTTAATCAACTAAATGAGTATTTTGCTACAGAGCCAATAAGAAATGAACACACATATCAGTAGAGGAATAATAAAGCTGGGTGTGGTAGCTCATCCCTATAATCCAAGCACTGGGAAAGATGCGGCAGGTGGGTCCCAAGTTCAAGGTCAGCCTGGGAAAATTAGTGAGACTCTGTCTCAAAAAATAAAAAAGGGTTTCGGGTGTAGCTCAGTGGTACAATGTCTCTTGTTTCAATCTCCAGCATCACAAAAAAGGGAAGAAAAGGGCAGATGTGGGGAGTCAAGTGAAGGAAAGGAAAGAAATAAAAGAGAAAGGTCAAAATTGAAATGAATCATTGGTGTCAAAGACTGATACATTTTAGTTTACAATTCCATAGATACTAGCTGGGAGCATGAGCCCAAAGTCTTCAACCACATTGCAAATAAGAGTATGGGAGGGGTTGGTTAGCTGAAGAGGTAAAAGGAAGTTGAGTCCAGGACTATTTATAAAGATACTTGAAAATGATCTTGTCAAGCTAAAAGTCTGTCAACTATCTTTTACACTATCAAGTAAAAGCCAAAGAGCCTGGAGGGAATCAGCACAGGGTGACATCACAAGAAGTACAGAAAGAACGCCATGGATAGTATCAGAGGCTGTTGAGAGGGCAAAGCAGGAATTTAACTCATCCACTCAATTTTCAGATTAAGTGACTAGAGGTGAGAGACAGCAAAGAGACCTAGATGGAAATGTCTCCAAAATCTCCAGCACTGACAGAAGGGAAAGGAAGGGAAGAGGAGAAGAAGGGAGGGCAAGAGAAAGAGAAAGAGAAAGAAAAGGGGGAAGGAAAAGAATGGAAAAGAAAAGGAAGGAAAAGGAAAGGAAAAAAGAAAAGCAATTAAAGAGGAAAGTTGTTATGGCTTATGTCTAGGTGCCCCCCGCCAGGCCTCATGTGTTCATAGGTGGGACTTTTCAGAGGTACCTGGATCTAGGCTGGGTGATGCTGAGATTAAGTGTGTGATGCTGGAATCAAGAGTGTGTGATTACTAAATCAGTCCACTAATCCATTTGGCATAGTTCTGGTTATGGATAATGGGAAAGCCCACCCTGAGGTGAGTGTTACCTGGCCTAAGGACTTGTTCCCTGGATAGAATACAAGACACAGAAAGAGGGCTGCTGTCATCATTTGACCACTTCACTACTTCACGGCTTGCTGCCTTCTGACTTCTGCCTCCTGTCTGCCATTAACTGTTTCTCCTCAAGCATATAACCCTGCCTTGGAGCCAGCCAACTATGAACTTAAAACTGTACAAACTGAG
This sequence comes from Heterocephalus glaber, assembly GCF_000247695.1. Next base: position 14,837,909 of record NW_004624765.1, on the reverse strand, counting down.
CCAAAATAAAACTGCTCTCCTTTAAGTTTAGATGTTGGATATTTTGTCTCAACAATGAAAAAAAGCAACATAAAGGTCAAAACTTGAACTAATGAACATTGTGGTGAAAGATAGATTGCAATTTGCAAATCCATAGATGGAAGTTGTCTGGGAGGATGAGCCCAAAGTCCTCTGCCCACATGTGAAAATGACTAAGAGTAAGGGGAGGGCCATTGTTGGAACTGCAGAGGTTAAGGAAGATTGACTCCAGGGCCATTCATAAAGACACTTAACTACTCAGCAGAATAACTGTAGCACAGATGATTGAAGTAGAAGCAATCAAAAGCTAAAGTCCTCAATGAAAAAGGAGTAATTAAAAATTGGTAGGAAATACCTCTGAAAATGGGTAGAAGATAGTGTAATTCTGCAGAGTGCAACTCAAAAGAGAAAGAGGGTTTGCATGAGGATCAAAAACTACTTGGAAAGGACTGTAGAGCTAAAGGACTGTCAGCACCATCACCCACTCCTTGATTTAAAGCTGTAAGAACTCTTAACTTCACAGGCAAAGAAGATACAAATAAAAGCAAAAGAGCTGGGGTGAAAATCAGCACAGTGTGACATCACAAGAGCCAAGGGAAGAAATAACCTGATGAACAATGTCAAAGGTTGCTAAGAGGTAGAGTCTCATAGTAAAAACGAGATAGCAGACAGTGTGAGTAGAAAAGAGTCTTTCTGTGTTTAGAAAGACCCACACACAAGATTAGTCTTAGCTGCCATCAGGAACTTGGATTTGGGGAGGGTTACCATCACACACTAATAAATGTGACCAAAGTATTTGTGCAATGTGTTTATGCCAGACACTTGCCATCCTTCTGAGTCTGGAGTTTTGGTACATGAGGGACAGAGGGTGCCTATGGTATCATCCCTGAATAAAAATGTCAGTCGCTGAGGGTCTCACAAGCTTTACTGGTACACAATGTTCCACATATTGTCACAACACACTTCTGGGGAAAGCAGGTGTACCAAGTGTTAACTCCACTGAGAGCATGTGCCTGGTTTCTGTGGGATGTCTTTCCAGGCAATACCTGCCATTGCAGGTTGTACTTTGTATTCTTTAATGTGTAGAGCAGCAGTATCATGGCCAGTGAAACTCATCTGAGGTGGAATAACTACTAATTGAAAGCTTTCTCCATTATTAGCTGCCAGTGAGAGGACACTGTTTCCTGTTGAGTCCCCCTAATATGTCACAGAATCTGGGTCCATAGACATGCCTGACATATGGTCTTAGTCATAGCTAGAAGTGGTTAATTTACACTGCCAGTAACATCAGCCGCATACCATTAAACTTTCTGCTGATGTCCTTGTGTTTATAGGTTCTACACACATGTTAGGTTCACACTCACACTCATAGTTTCTCTTATGGACTCCTCAGGAGAAAGACATGAGGAAAAGCCACCTTAGCACTTCCCCAGGAATCTCAGAATGAACTATATCTATCCTAGCCCTGCTGTGGGTCCTGAACAAGTTCATGCCTGGCCTGAGGTTTTCATTTGTAAGTGTCATGAAAATAGCATCTGCCTCACATGGAGTTTTCATGATTGAATGATTCTGTATATAAAGTACTAAGAACGATCCCTGGCATATTGTGCTCTGTGGATTTTATCATAGTTACCTCACATTCAAATTCTGGATTTTTATTCTTTTGTGGCTTGTTATGTTACATTTTCTAAAATAATAGAATCCTTAGATTTAAAAAATTTTAACCTATAAATAATAAACACTAAACTATAGTGATAGAGTGTGTGTTTAGCATGTATGAGGCCCAGGGTTCAATCCTCAGCATACATACACATAAATACAAGCAAAAATCTATGAAAGACAAATGTTTTTGTCATAAAATATTTAAACAAATAAACCCAACTTATATAAAAAAATCCTTTCTGTTCAAGAATGCACCAATCTTAATAATCTTAATCATTGTCATTTGGCTGCTCAACTTGTCCTTCTGTGAATGACTGAGCAGCTGGTCTCAGCACCCTCAAACTGCAAAAAGAGGCAGTGTCAGAACAGGAGCTGTGGCAAAGCCACTGCAGCACAGGAAGGTGAAAACGATGTCAGGCAACCACAGAGTCCTTCCTTCGTGCAAAGGTCACATGACTGGTTTTCCCCATCTACACCAACTTTTATACTCACCTACCCACTTCTCACCATTTGAAAAAGATGTCAATGTGTAGCCAGTGAAGTATAAGTGTGTGCTGCAAGACTTAATTGGTTTTGTGGTCTCCTGGGTTCCAGTTCTGGAGTAGTTCAACCAAATTCATGTTTATCCATTTAGCAAAAAGAAAGTAAGGATCCAGGGAGAGGGAGAGAGAGATCATCAATAACCACCCTCAACCACAAAATTCCTGTGTTATCCCAAGTAGGGTTAAAAGAAAGCTTCTGAACAACCACTATGGAACGAGAAAATGAAATTAAGGTTTTCAACTACTAGACTTTCAACTTTCAACACAGAGGAAAACTGGTACATACTAAGTCACAGTAATAAATAATCCTCTCCTACTTTTTATTATTGTGGGAGCTTGAGACTTTTGTGGGACTGCATAACTTTGTAATCATAAAACTCCCCTAGCCCCAATTGTGATTGAATGTGAGTTAATGGTTAAAGACGCTTGTTAGTTCTGGGACACAAGATAAAGTCTGTAACAAACATAGAGTTCCTAAGTGAATTACCCATCTCCTTGTTTGTCTGAAACCGATGTTCCGGACACAGCTATCTATAAGACAATCTGCAAACATCTTTTGACCATCAACTTTTTTTCTCTTTTCTGTAAGTTCTGCTTGCTAACTTCCCCTGCAACCCCCTATAAAAACAGCCTCGGACTCTGAGCCAGTTGCCTCTCTAAGCTACTTTGCTTTGGGAGTGCCGTCTGGCCAGACTAAGGTCTGTTTCACTTTCCAACTTGTCTGGTGTGTTCCTTCCCAGGTGTTTTTCGCTACAGTCAGCTCTTCGGAGCATTTGGTAATGCCCTCAGTCTTACATTTTGGAGGCCCCAGCGAGATCCCCGGGTGAGGAACCCCGGTTCAGCCAAGACTCTGTGGCGGGATCCAGCAGGAGACTCTCAGGCACAGACCTCAGAAAACCTCCAGAGGTAAGTTTTTGGCCAGTTGCAACCGTTTGTTAAGTCAGGAGTGAGGTGGCTGATGAGCCGGGGAGCCTCCCCTGATCCCAAGGTTCCTGACGAGGAACAAGGGAAGATTTGGTTTCATTTCTGTTGTGGCGCCTGTTCATCTTGTCGTTCATATGTTAGTGTCCTATCCGTTGTGTGTTTAATTTTGCATTTCTTTCCAAACCATCAAGGGCAGAGATGGCAGGATCCTGCTCCAAGAATACTCCGTTGGACTATTTCCTCACTAATTTTAAATTGGCTTTTTCCCCTGAACAGGAGGACGAATATGGGGTTAAATTCTCTCACGGAAAACTTCGCTCCCTGTGTCAATTGGAATGGCCAGCCTTTGGAGTTGGATGGCCAGCTGAGGGCTCTTTTGACCCAAGCCTCTGTCAGGCTGTATGGAAAAAGGTCACCGGTCACCCTAGTCACCCTGATCAGTTTCCATATATAAATATCTGGGTCCAGGCTTGCCAAGAGCCTCCGGCTTGGTTGCAGCATTGTTCCCTGTGAAAAAGCTCTCGCATTCTGGTTATGGCTCCAAGGGAACCCCAAGAGGTCAAAACCCAGGTTCCCAAGCTGGTGCTCTCACAAGATCCTGATCCCTTAGATCCCTTTAGAAGACCTCCACCCTATGTGGAGCCATCCTCCTCCTCTGATAAAGCCAGCCCCAGATCTCGAAACCCTTTCTACCCTCCTTTTCCTGAAGAAGAAAAATCTCCAGATTCTGTAACCTCCCCCTCCCACACATGAACAGGGGCCGCTTATGGTCCCAGTGGGGCTCCCACTGAAGGGACTGGTTTGGTCCCTCTTTTACCCCTTTGGGAAATAGAGCAGGGTCATTATGTCTATATCCCTTTTTCTACCAGTGACTTGTACAATTGAAAACATCAAAATCCCCCTTTTTCAGAAAAACCCCAGGCTTTGATCTCCCTCCTAGAATCTGTTTTTCATACCCATGACCCAACCTGGGATGATTGCCAGCAACTCCTCCAAGCACTTTTTACCTCCGAGGAAAGAGAGAGGATCCGAGGGCAAGCCATAAAGTCAGTGTTGGGAGGAACGGAGGGCCCACTCGATGAGCAACAACTGGCCCGTGTTGAGGCACAACTTCCATCCACCCATCCCCCGTGGCAAGCTAATTCCTCGGGCGGGAGAGAAGCTCTCCAAAACTACCATCAACATCTCCTACCAGGCTTGAGGGGAGCCGCTCGAAAGCCTACCAATTTGAACAAGGTAAACAAGGTCCTCCAAGGACCTGAGGAATCCCCTTCTGCCTTTCTGGAGCATCTGTTGGAAGCATACCATACATATACTCCAATTGACCCAGATGCCCCTACAAAACAACAGGCAATTAATTTGGCTTTTGTCACTCAGTCGCCTCCAGATATTAGAAAAAAATTACAGCGGATGGAGGGATTTGGGGGGAAAAATAGGAAAAAATTGATGAGTGTAACAATAAAGGTGTTTAATAACAGGGATCCTTTTGATGACAGAATGGCTAAAAAGATAAAAAAAAACAAATATTACAGCCTTAGCAGATGGAGGGTTCATCCAAAAGAAACACAGAAAAAATAAAAAAGAGGATAAAGGTAAAGTACAGCCCTTGTTAAAAAAGGATCAATGCACATATTACAAGGAGAAGGGCCATTATAAAAGGGATTGTAAAAAGTTAAAAAAAAAAAAAAAGAGAGAGAGAGAGAGAGAAAGAGACTAAAAAAAAAGAGATAAAGTTCTTCTAGTAGATGAAAAAGATTGACGGGGCCGAGGCTCATGGCCGCTTGACCCTAATGAGCCTATGGTGACTTTAAAAATAGGGGGAACAGATGTTCAATTCCTTGTGGACACTGGTGCAGCCCATTCTGTCCTGAAGACCCCCCTTGGAACCCTTTCTTCCCTAAAGTCCTCCATTACCGGAGCCACAGAAAAGTCAGCCTCTTATCCTTGGACCACTAAACAAACTGTAAATCTGGGAAAAGGCACTGTTACCCATTCCTTCTTAGTTATCCCAGAATGCCCATATCTGTTGCTGGGAAGAGATTTGTTACAAAAATCGGGGGCTGTTATTTCCTTTGAGCCTGAAGGAGGGACTTTTGAACTCAAGTCACCCTCTGCCATTATGGTAACGGTTCCCCTTGAAGATGAATTTAAGCTGCTAAAAGAGGGCACAAAACCTCCTGAACAAAATTGGGAGTACCTTCAGAAAAAGTTTCCCCGGGTGTGGGCTGAGACCAACCCACCTGGGCAACACCATGCCCCAATGGTGGTTCAATTGTTGGCCTCTGCCACCCCCGCCCGTGTGCGACAGTACCCCCTCCAGCTGGAGGCCAAAGTAGGGATATCCAAGCACATCCACCGACTCCAGGAAGCCGGCATCCTGATCCCTTGTCAGTCAGCCTGGAATACACCCCTGCTTCCTGTGAGGAAGGCTGGCACCTCAGACTTCAGACTGGTACAGGATTTACAGGAAGTAAACAGCTGGGTGGAGACAGTTCACCCAACGGTACCAAACCCCTATACCCTGTTGAGCCTCATCCCTCCTGCTCGTGTATGGTACTCAGTATTAGACCTCAAAGATGCATTTTTCAGCCTATCTCTAGCACCTGTGAGCCAACCCCTCTTTGTCTTCGAATGGACTGACCCAGACACTGGGACTACCAGACAGCTGACATGGACCCGGCTGCCGCAGGGATTTAAGAACTTCCCCACTCTGTTCAGGGAAGCTCTCAGCAAAGATTTACAAGAGGTAAAAAAATGTTTCCCCAGGCGACTATTCTTCAGTATGTCGATGACCTCCTGGTGGTGATTTCAACCAATAAAAAATACATTACAGCCACCGAGGGCCTCCTGAAAGCCCTCCAAAAACTGGGATATTGGGTGTCTTGGAAAAAAGCTCAGCTCTGTCAGACCAAGGTAACCTACTTGGGCTATATCCTTAAAAAGGGAAAAAGGAGGCTGACAGAATCAAGGGTATCTGCAATTCTCCAGATCCCGGAGCCGAGCTCAAAGAAACAGGTGCGAGAATTCCTAAGGGAGATTGGGTATTGCAGAATTTGGATTCCTGGCTTTGCTGAAATTGCAAAACCCCTGCATGAAGCCACTGTGGGGAAAAATATGCCCCTTAAATGGACTGAGGCTTGTCAACAGGCATTTCAATTGCTTAACACTGCACTTACATTGGCACCAGCCCTGGCATTGCCACACTTAAACAAGCCCTTCACCCTGTATGTGACAGAGAAAAATGGGGTGGCTAAGGGAGTAATTACTCAGCTTTTGGGGCCAAGGAAGTGACCCGTGACATACCTCTCAAAGAAGCTCGACCCAGTGGCCCGAGGGTGGCCCACTTGTCTGAGGACAGTAGCAGCAGCTGCTGCTTTAACCCGAGAGGCTGACAAATCGACCTTTGGACAGGATTTGACTTTGATCACTCCCCATGCCATTGAGCCCTTGTTGAATAGCTCACCTAGCAACTGGTTGTCTAATGCCAGACTGTTACAATATCAAGGACTCTTGTTGGAACAGCCACACATCAAGTTTGCAACCACCGCTAGCCTCAATCCGGCTACTCTACTCCCGGAATCTGACGAACAAATGCCCATCCATGATTGCCTCAAGACTCTTGAAAACTTGAGGGGAGGACATCCGGACTTGATGGACCAGGCCCTCCCCCGCGCAGAGATAATGTTCTATACTGATGGGTGCAGTTTCGTTCAAGATGGTGTACGGTATGCTGGAGCATCGGTGGTCAGCCAGGACCAACAGGTGGAATGGGAGCAGGGGCTACCTCAAGGGACATCGGCACAGAGGGCTGAGCTGATTGCTCTGACTAAGGCTCTAGAACTGGAAAAAAAAAAAGGATAAATATATTCACTGACAGCCGTTATGCTTTTGCCACCGCTCATGTACACGGGGAGATTTATCAAAATAGAGGGCTGCTGACCTCTGAAGGAAAGGAAATGAAAACCAAGACTAAAATATTGGCCTTACTACAAGCCATCTGGTTGCCAAAAGAGGTTGCCATCATCCATTGCCCATGGGCACCAAAAGGGGTCTAGCCCCGAGGTGATTGGTAACAATGCTGCTGATCAGGCGGCAAAACAAGCTGCCCACAAATCAGTGGGGAAGCAAATGGTTTTGCTACCCATGCCAGTACTCCCAGAAAAACCTAAATACACAGATAAAAAGTGGCTAAAATGAGCGGGAAGCACTGGACTCAAAAAAAAACATGGATGGTGGACGACTAATGATAAAAAGATGGTGCTCCTCGCTGCTGCAGCAGACACATTGTTATGCGAACTACATGAGTCCACCCACCTCAACAAAAAAAGGATGATGGCTGCCCTACAACCCCATTTCGTCAGCGAGGGATTGGCCCAAAAGGCCCAGGACATGGTGAGATGATGTCCCACCTGCCTCAAGGTAAACACAAACTGGGTAACTGGACCCCCCAGGGTCCAGCACAGAGGGCTAACTCCAGGAAAACATTGGGAATTGGACTTTACTGAGATAAAGCCTTACATGTATAGGTATAAATACTTGCTAGTTTTTGTGGATACCTTTTCGGGATGGGTAAAAGCATACCCCACTAAGAGGGAGACAGCTGAGGTAACAGTCAAAAAGCTCTTGACAGAAATAGTTCCCCATTTTGGTTTGCCCTTAGCCCTGGGGTCCAACAATGGTCCAGCCTTTACAGCCAAGATATCTAAATTAATTAGTAATATCCTTGGAATAAGGTGAAATCTACACTGTGCCTATAGGCCTCAAAGCTCAGGACAGGTAAAAAGAACAAATTGAACTTTAAAGGAGATTCTGACTAAATTATGCTTGGAGACTGAACTAGGTTGGGTAGAGCTTCTCCCTTTTGCCCTCCTCTGAACAAGGTGTACTCCCAAGCCTCCCCTGAGTCTGTCTCCCTTCCAGATTGTTTATGGACAAACTCCCCCAATCATCCCGTTAGTAGATATAAAATTTTTAAAAAAGTTTTCCCACCTTTGGCTCCTAAAATCCTTAAAAACAGTTCATCAGCTTCAATCAAAATTACATGAGACATCACGAAAGAAAATGACTAGTCCAAATGAAAAACCGTTACAACCTTTACCCTATAAGCCAAGAGATTTGGTTTTTATTCACAGGTTTGATTCCAAGACCCTGGAACCATGTTGGAAGGGATCGGTTACTGTTGTTGTCCTGTCAACTCCCTTGACAGTGAAGGTAGCTAGACATTCTGCCTGGATACATCACAACCATCTAAAAGCAGGACCCCCCCGCGGACGTCACAAAGGTCAAATGAAAGGTTATCAGCCAACCAGGTGACCAAAAGCCAAGATTGGAGTGGGCTGGAGATGTTTCATCTTCATGATAATATTCTCTGGGACACTGACAGTACTGCCCCCAAGAGGACTAGATCACACAAAAAATGTATAGATTTAATTGACAAACTCGCTTAATCTGTCTCAATTCTGTCTAAATGTTGATGTAAATTTCCATTATGTACTGGAAAGCTGTCTCATTCTGGTGTGCACCTCTTTAAAATTAATACAACCCTATACCCTGTTCAAGGACATCCCAGAAAAAAATCTCACTTATATAGATAGTTATAACTGGGGACATGTCTCATGTCGTAAACCTAAAAATGCTATCAAATTATATACACCCAGGGTAATTATGTCAAATAATACCCCATGTGCTATGTATAAAAATTGTACAACCAAGTGTCTGAAAATAAAATGGTCAAAAGAGATGCCCTGCCATATAAAACAAAAAAATTGTATATAACAATTGCCATATCTCCCTGCCAACAGGATGGTTTTATACCTGTAAAAAAATAACTTTCAATTATATTCCAGCCAATTTGACCAAGACCCATTGCTGCTTGAGTTGTCTAGCCATAGTTTTACCAGATAGAACTGATTTGATTGTGCCAAATAGGACTAAACGTTGGTCACCTTATATGGCACCAGGATGTGATGATGATATAGGTCGGTTGACAGATGCTAAAGTGATAACTATGATAACATCTTTTGTTGCTCTGTCTTCCATAGGAGTCCATACTAAAAAGACAGTACAAAAATTAACATAGAAAGTGGTCAAAGGGTTAAATGCTACCTCATCAGCCTTGACATTAATTAACCAAGAGTTACAGAAACAGAGACAGACAATCTTAGATAATAGGGCAACAATAAACTATTTGTTACTCTTCCACCACCAAGGTTGTAAAAAAATAAAAAATATGTGTTGTTTCAATCTGACTGACAATAGTCCAAAGATCAAAAAAAAGGTAAAACAATTAAAAGACCTGACTCAAAGGGTACATGATAAAGATGGCTGGGACTTGTTCCAATGGCTAACTAAATGGCTGCCCAACCTACAATGGTTAAAACAACTTTTTCTCATCATTATAGTTGTGTGTATATGCTTACTATTGTCATGTTGTTGTATACAATGGATGCCTACATTTATACGTAAGATTACTTAAGCTGTAAAATCAGTGGGGAATGTGGGACTGCATGACTTTGTAATCATAAAACTCCCCTAGCCCCAATTGTGATTGAATGTGAGTTAATGGTTAAAGATGCTTGTTAGTTCTGGGACATAAGATAAAGTCTGTAACAAACATAGAGTTCCTAAGTGAATTACCCATCTCCTTGTTTGTCCGAAACTGATGTTCCGGACACAGCTATCTATAAGACAATCTGCAAACATCTTTTGACCATCAACATTTTTTTCTCTTTTCTGTAAGTTCTGCTTGCTAACTTCCCCTGCAACTCCCTATAAAAACAGCCTCAGACTCTGAGCCAGTTGCCTCTCTAAGCTACTTTGCTTTGGGAGTGCCAGCTGGCCAGACTAATAAAGGTCTGTTTTACTTTCCAACTTGTCCGGTGTGTTCCTTCCCGGGTGTTCTTCACTACAGTCAGCTCCTCAGAGCGTTTGGTAAGGCCCTCGGTCTTACACTTTGACCTTGAATGTGCCAAGATTTCAGAGCCATGTAAGACAGCAAGAAATGTAGCAGCTTCTTCTGTTAAGATGGCAAAGACCATTCCTAGGAAAATGCTTCTCTAGGCAACACACTACTGGAAACATCACTCATCAGAAGAGAATTAAAATATGCATCAGGAACAATGACTGTTGGGATGTAATTCTCATGGCAATTTAAGATCAGGATTTCACTGGAAATAAGCTAAATCCAATTCATTTTGCATCCTCTTTGCCATATTCTTTAAGAAAATATTATGTCAGGTAAAATGTCTCTTTTCTATGAAGTAGAAGTCAGATTTTCAAATTATTCTGTACAGTAAATAAATTCAAAACTCACCATTCCAAACACACCGACAGTTGGTTTCTTTTCCTTTTTACTGAAAAAATAGGAAACATAATTATTAAAAATAGTAAAAATTATAGAATAATTTTAAATTACCAAATTAATTTATAGACTGTATAAGTAAAGACAAGGAAACATGTCCATAATATATTATTCAATAAAAGCAGGGTAACTGTAGGCTATCTTTTATGAACTTCAAATATATGTAGATTTATATATATCTAAGAAACCTGCATATGTGATTATCACTAGGTTTGGGGATTTCTATAAAAATATTCTCTTCTTTGTGCCTTGGGTATTTCCTAAATTTCAATGATGAATATATAAAATCCATCTTTGGTAATTGGAAAAATATATGCTAAAAAATAATTTTCTATTTTTATTTCAAGTAGAAAAATATTCATGGTCCCAGAAATTAATCCGTTTAATTTCCATCAAGGTAATTGTAGTAGATATTCTATCTATCCCCTAAATATTCTTAATCATTACCTCTACTAATGGAGGGCAGGGAGGATCAGATTTGGGGCATAACTAGATTAAGATAAAAACTAACTAAATCACTTATAAGCAAATATGATTTTGAAAGGATGTCTGGAGCCCAAAGTAGTCCATTGTAGAAATAAGTGCAATCTTGAAGAGCTATGCCTGTGGAAAGATGTTCTGTGAAACAGGAAAAAGCGGTCCTTAGGTATAAAAAGGCCAACTATTATTTGACCCCAGATTCAAATTATTCTAACTCAGTAACCCGTCTTCTTCACTGCATGTAACTGCCACCAAGGATATGAACACAAACTAACCAGAGCACTCTGGCCTCATTTCCCATACACGTAAAAGAAAGACTAGAAAAGAACAGCATTATTTTTGCACAGAATTTTAAGTTCAAAGATAAAATTCATCTTTGTCTCTGCTCTTACATTAAATGAAGTCTAAGAGGCAAACAGACTTCTAAAAATGAATCCAGGGTTTAATCCTTTTCGCTTTGGAGTAATGTTAAATCGATGGAACTGCACAAGAATTTCAGGCTTAGTCCCACCATATTCCTAGAACAGGCATATCCCCACAGCAGAATGAGAAAATGGAATTGGCCATAAATGGCTGAGTTTGAGCTCTGAGACAGTTATTTAGTTAGTTCTCTAAAACTGATGCTATTTTGAAGAATTTATATTTTAGTGGCTAAGTAAGCACTTCCTATGCATTATTTATAAACTCTGAGAAAGGCACATTTTTGTCCTTTTAGAGATGAGAAAACTGCAGAAGAACAAAGAAAGTTAATTTGTCCAAGGTCCAACTACTGGAACAAAGGCAAGATTTAAACCACAAAATCTGCTCCCAGAGCACCAAGATGTATGGTGTGACCTCCGATTCCTGAGATGCAGTAGTGCACTGAGTAGGAATACACATTCACAGAACTCTTACACCTACTAGATTCTTCACTTTTCTTCATCAGCAGGAAAGACATTGTCTACAAAGGCAAAATTGCTCATCAAACAACATTTTAATAGTTGTTTTCAAACACAGATACTCAGGAAATACTATTATCCCTGCAATACCTATGAGTAAGGCTCAGTGCTCCTTTACAATCTCATTAAAATATATAGTGTTTGTAACAGACTTAAATCAATGGTGATGTGGCCAGTGGTAGAAAAGCACTTGTTTTGCATACAAAGTCCAATACTGGACCTCAGGATCACAAAAATGAAATAAGATAAACGATGATAAGCACAGTTTAAAAAGTACTTACAAAAGATCTCTAATTTGAAAAAGTTTGAAGGCCAATTATAAAAATGAAGATATGTGCGGTAACAATTTTCATTACCATTTCCCACAACATATCTTCAATAATTCTGACTCAAAAATACCTGTGTTTTCTCTTTAAAAAGATAGTAGTTTAATCTACCAGGTTAGAAAGAAAAAGGAATAAAAATAAAAAGTAGACTTTCCACTCTCTACTCTGTGGAGTCTTTATGGGTATATGAAAAGTTATAAAAAAATTTAAATAAACAGAAAAATTGAAAAAGTAGTATACCAGCTACACACATAATTTACTTAGGTTTATCAATGACTAACATTATTATCACATTTTCTATATAAGGAAGTATACATTACCTTTTGTTAATATTTTGCTGAATACTTAAATGTAGGTTTCAGGCATTATAGCAATCTATATGGTTTCCTACCTCTATCACAGCTAAGAAAAGTAATATTAATTTTGATATCATCTAATATCAAATCCACATTCAAAGTTTCTGGAATATTTTCTATAGGTGTTTTTGTTTTGTACTCTAATTTTGTCCGAGTTCACACATTATATTTAATAGTTAGGTGTTTTTTAAGTCTTTCAACCAAGAAGTCCTCTCCTTTGTTTCTGTTGGATTTTTTTTTTTAACATTGACTCTTTTGAAGAAACAGGAGCAGTTCCAGAGCATAGCACATTTTGGATATACCACTTTCAAACTGAGTACAAACATAGATGTACAGAAAATGTAAACTACCCCTCAGAATGAAGGAGTTACTATAAAAAAGACAAAATGAACTGACTCATAATTTTGACTACATGTAGAAGTTATTATATCTTGGTTATAACTCCATGAAATTTTACAAATTAATTTCACCCATTACTTTTCATTTTTAACATTCATTTCAGAACATTTTAAATTATAAATGTCACTTCCACTATATTTCTGTTGTACACCGTAAGTTTAGAAGCCTAATTGGATTCACCTTAAATATTATAACTTGTTAAGGACTTATAAAGAAATGAATCTGATACTGGCAAAAATAAAAGAACAGGAAGGAAAAAATAAAAGAATCAAGATGTGTTATATAGATGTACCAATTACCCACAATGAGTGTAATCATTATGTACTGCAAACATGTAGTAATAAAAATAAAAATTTTTTAATGTTTTTGCAAGCATACTGTGTGATGTTGTGTACTCAAATCCGATCACACGCTGAGCAGCTTCCCAGTCTCTTGCTGCACAAATGAAGCTAAGTCTCACCACGTGGTTGAAGTGCTAACTGTAGGCTTTCTCACTAGAAAATCACATTTTCCTTCTTCCCATTAGGAAGAATTGTGGAGATATTAAATACAACTTTTCTTTGAACAGTTTAGGATCCATTGACAGTTCTTGCCTGAATCAATTGTTATAAATGCAGGTTTCCATATGACAGAAGAATTGTTCTATGAAGAATATTCCTTTATTTTCTCTACTTGTCATATTCTCTTTCGGTTTCCTTCTTCTCACAATATTTTTACAGATTCCTCAGTTGTACTGTGCTCAGTTCCTCACAATAAACTAGGGCTGATATTTTTTCTCTGATGGTCAATCTGTCCTGGACTTAGTGTTGGAGGCCCCTTCAAGTCCCTGCTCCTGTGTCCACTCCACTAAAATCCACTTCCTTGCTTCCAGCTACCAGAAGATACCCTAGACTTCCTTTCAGAGCTGTCTGAAGCCACCCATTTCTCCATGGGTGCGCCTTCTGTTTAGCGAAGGACGGTTTTTAGAAGCCAAGTCCTGACAGGAATAATGCTTCTTTCTAATGACCATTTTAGTGGACTGAAAACGAATCATACTTGTTTGATTTCTACTTTTGTATTTTTGCTCTTACACTGAAAAGCTTGGTTTCTGATTTTATTAATATATTTGCTAAAATATTTATCTTACAGTTTACATTACAATTTTCCATTAATGGTGAACCTATAAAACCAAACTTTTCTATATAACTAGAATACTGTGATCAAAATTTACTTAAGAAAATTATTTTCTCTCTGTAGCTCCATTACCAACTTTATAGTCATTCCCAGTTAAAACGAAACAAAAACAACCTAAATATAGCTTTGAGCTTTTGTATTCTTCTGCCACTCCACAAACACGGCTGTTTATCAAAGGTAAGATAAGGGTCCACGGAGCAGAGAGCAGGGACCAAGCTCAGGTGCGTAGGCGACCAACATTGGTTGTAAAGCAGTAAAACAAAAACGGATGTGCTTAATGGCCTATCGGGGCCAGGAAGACGCGGAAAGGCCTCATCAAGACCAAGGAAGGATACATGTGCTGTCCCCGTCTCAGCCAAGGAACTTTTCTGCTCTAAGCAGGGAACTGCACGACTTAAAGTTCAATAATCAATACCCTCACCCACTGTTTATTTCTGCGCTAGAGGCTAGAAACAAATGGCTCAAATTCTTCAAGCCACGGAAACTACGAAAGCGAAACAAATCCGCTACCTTTTCTTTCCCAGCTTCAAGAAGTTCTTCCCTGCTTTTCCACCGGAGTCCCCATCCTGATCCATGGCGATCTGCAAAGAAACCACAGCGCACAGCTGCAGGAGCCAGGAGAGACGCTCTCAGCTACCCGGCCCAGCCCTCCGCCCTGGCCCCCAAACTGTCAGGAGCGAGCATGTGGTCGGGTTTCCAGCCCAACGCGCAGAGCCAGTCGCGGGGCGATGGGGCAGGGCTTTATCCGCTATCCCTGCAGGTCGCCCTCCCGGTGCCTTCCCGGTGCCTTTATCCACCGCCACAGGCTGAAACCCTGGGCATCGAGACCCAGTGCGAACGGCCCAGGTGGGAAACTGCTGCTCAGGGAGCTTCTGCAGCTACTCTAGAGCGCATCCCACGTCGTCTCCACAGGCTGCAAGGGGATCTTCCAAACTCTACACCCTGCACCCTCAGGGTGAACGCAGCTTGAGAACCTGGAAAGATAGGCTCCTGGGAACCCCCTCCGGGAGTCCCTTAACTTCCCGCGCACCTATTGGGCCTGTTCCTTTGGAATATCCACCCAGACGGAGACGTTGGAAGCAGAGACTCGGACTTCAGTGGAAAGACCGGCGGATGTCAACCGCCGCCAACGCTGTGAGAAGCCGCCGTCCAGTCGCGCCTAAGCCTCCTTTACCCCTGGAGTGGAGCGGATGTGTGGAGACCACGCCCCAGGGCGGGCCTGCTGGGCTGTCAGCCAGCCCACCAGGATTGCTTCCGGTCCTGCTTGCTCCATTGCTGGGGAAGTAGCCACAAAGGTTGGCTATCCCGAGGGATCTTCTAGCTACTGTGGGCCCCTCTGCGAGGCAAAGTGGAGAAGCGCTCATTGCCTGAATCATCAGGTGGACAACCGAGAGAGACTCGACTCTACAGGTCCACACAAGTTTCCATATGTAGAAGTTTATCCAATGTAGATACAAAAAGACTCCATGAGTCTAGGGCGAGGAAGGGCACTCCTGTCTGGCATCAGACGCAATAGTACAGTTAACCTCAGATCTTTCCCTTTTGTGGTAAATTTCCTTTCCTAGCAGCACCATTTAAAGGGCCAGGAGAATCTTCTGCAACTCTTTCTTCAGTATGGCTGACAGTTTCTGAGGTATATCTCTGCATCTTTTAAAATGATAAATAGGATAAAATTTTAAAAGGAACCTTTTTGAATATGTGAGTAATCATAGACCTTTCAGGTTAGAAACAGTATTTAAAAGTATGCAGATTTTACACTGTATTTTTCCTAATGCACTGCAAAATTCTTACACTTGATGGTTTTTAAACACAACATTTTAGCATTATTTTGCTTGACAATTAATGAAAACATTTACATTTTGGGCTCCACAATTTTCTTCAAAATGACAAAAAGCAAATACAATCTTCACGATTTGAATTCATAAAGCAGCATTACCTCACACCAAGCTGCTGGGCAGGAGGGGTAAGGAAGAAGCAGAGAGCAGCTGTGAAGTTACTGTGATACTCGTGTTGACCCGTGCTGGGGGGTAACAGCAGAAGTGTGGGATGGTATTGTGCTGATTAATTTTTTACTATTTAAGTGTTTGACTTCTTTTTTATATTGCTATAGAGAAAGATAATATTTTTGTATTCTGTAGCAGTAATCGGAATAATTGATGAAGTATTTATGGACAAATAAGTATACTAAAAGTATGAGTGTGGAGAATCCCAAGGAAGGGTAAGACCTGATTAAGGCTTTACTGATAACATGTAGCTAAGTAGTGAGTGTGGGAGGGCATTTCAGGCACTGTACACAGCTTTTTCAAAACATTAATTTTATTGGTACATTTTTTATATACATGATCACATTCTTCATGGGGAATTAGTACTTATACATGATATATTTTGATTCTTTTTTTTCCCATTCCCTTCCCCTCCCTTCAACCCCTTTCTCTCCTTATTTACAAAAGCTTTGCTTCCATTTTTCCTTCTACTTTCTTTTTTTCTTTTCCCTTGCTTCCTTTTCCCCTCCCCCTTCCCCTGTTCCTTTCCCGTTTCAGCATTTTCTTCCTACTTCCCAATATCTATCATCCATTTTTGTCCTTATCTACCCTTGTGGTTTCTCACACCAGAGAAACAATGCAATATTTATTTTACTTAAAGGTATGGTTTCAAGGTGCATCTATTTACCTAAAAATGTCTCAAGTTTATCCTTCTTTTTGTCAAAGTAGTATTCCATTGTATTAAAAAAAAAAATCTGATGATGACCATTTGGGCTGTTTACAAGATTTAGCTATTGCAAATTGTGCTGCTATAAATATGGGTGTGCATATATCACTGTGGTATGATGCTTTTAACTCTTTTAAGAAGATACCAAGAAGGGGAATGGCTGCGGCAAATGGAACACTAATTTTAGTTTTTTGAGGAATCTCCATACTGATCTCCATATTGGTTGAATCAATTTATACTCCTGCCAACAGTGAAGAAGTATTTCTTTTTCCCAACAGCTTTGCCAGCATTTGTTATTGTTTGATTTCTTGATGACAGCCATTCTTTCTGGAGTGAAATGGAATCTTAGTGTTCTTTTCATTTGCATTTCTTGAAAAACTAGTGATGTTGAACATTTTTTCATTTATTTATTTGCTGTTTGTACTTCTTTATCTGAGAAGTGTCTGTTCATTTCAGATGCCCATTTTTGGATTGCATCTTTAAATTGGGGGGTTTGAGTTTTTTGAGTTCTTTATATATTGTAGATAATAGTCCTTTGTCAGAATAGCTGGAAAATTTTTTTCAATCCACAGAGTGGGTTGTCTCTTCACTATATTGGTGGTTCCTCTTGCTGTATGAAAGCTTTTTAATAAGTCGAAGTCCCAGTTGTTGATTCTCTGTAGTATTTCTTGTGCAGTCTGGGTTTTGTTCATGAAGTCTTTGCCTACTCCTGTTTAAACTCAGGGATTGTGATACCCTCTGCCTTGCCTTTGTTGCCCAGAATTGCCTTTGCTCTTCTAGGTTTCTTCTGGCTCCAAATGAATTTTAGGATTGTTTTTTCTAATTCTGTGAGATATGCTCTTGGAATTTTGATTGGGATTGCATTGAATCTGTATTACAATTTTGGAAGTATGGCCATTTTCACTATATTGGTTCTTCTTATCCAAGAACAAGGGATATCTTTCCCTTTTCTGATATCCTCTTCTGTATCCTTTCTCAGAGTACTGCAGTTTTAAACATAGAGGTCTTTTACTTCTTTCATTAGATTGATTCCTAAGTACTTCATTTTTTGGGATACTATTGTGAAAGGGATTGTTTCTCTAATTTCTCTCTCTTCCGTGATTCTGTTATTTATGTACAGGAAGGCTATTGACTTTTGAGTGTTAACTTTGTATCCAGCTATGCCACTGAATTTGATTATCAAATCTAAAGCACTTTTGTGGAGTTTTAGGGGTCTTCTATGTAGAGTATTGTGTAATCCACAACTAATGATAATTTAACTTCTTCCTTTCTTATCCTTATTCCTTTTATTTCTTTCTCTTGTCTAATTGCTCTGGCTAATGTTTCCAGAATTATATTGAAGAAGAGTGGTCACAGTGGACATCTTTGTCTTGCTCCTGATTTTACAGTGAAAGTTTTCAATTTTTGTCCATTTAATATAATGTCAGTTGTTGGTTTGTCATAGATGGCTTTTATCAGATTGCAATAAAGACCATTTATACCAATTTTCTGCAGAGTTTTTATCATGAATGGGCGATGGACCTTGTCAAATACTTTTTCTGTATCTATTGAGAGGATCATATAGTTTTTGTCCTTGGCTCTGTTAACATAGTGTATTACATTTATTGCTTTGCATATATTGAACCATCTGTTCATCCTTGAGATGAATCCAACTTGGACATGGTGTATAATTTTATTGATGATTTGCTGCACTCTGTTTGTCAGTATCTTATTGAGGGTTTTTGGATCTAGGTTCATTAGGGAGACTGGTCTGTAATTTTGCTTTTTGATTGAACTTTCTCTGGTTTTGGAATTAGGGTAATGCTTGCTCCCAGGAATGAATTTGGAGCATTGCTTTTCTTTAAATTTCATTAAAGATTTTGAGGTGTAGCAGCATTAGGTCTTCTCTAAATTTCTTGTAGAATTCAGCAGTGAATCCATCAAGGCCAGGGCTTTTCTTTTTTGGTAGGCTTTTAGTTACATATTCAATTTCTTTGGCTGATGTTGGTTTATATAGAATTTCTGTATGTTCTTGATTCAGTTTTGATAATTCATGTGCATCAAGGTATCTGTCCAATTCTTCTGTATTTCCCATCTTATTAGAATACAGGTTCTAAAAGTAGGTATTGATGATCTTCTGGATCTCTGCAGGGTCTGTGGTGATTTCACCCTTTTCATTCCTAATTGCATGGATTTGAGTCTTTTCTTTTTTTGATAAGGTTGGCTAAGAGATTGTCAATTTTATTTAAACTTTCAAAAAACCAACTTTTCAATTCATTGATTCTTTGTATTGATTTCTTTTTTGTTGTTGTTAAGTTCTTTTATTGGTACATTGTAGGTATACAACACAATTACATTTCTCATTGGGAATTGTACCTTTACATGATGCATCTTGGTTCTTAT